>SJYX01020783.1:36985-66171 GCA_006410675.1 Oreotragus oreotragus
ACCTCAGATATGCAGATGACACCACCCTTATGGCAGAAAGTGAAGAGGAGCTAAAAAGCCTCTTGATGAAAGTGAAAGAGGAGAGCGAAAAAGTCGTCTTAAAGCTCAACATTCAGAAAATGAAGATCATGGCATCTGGTCCCATCACTTCATGGGAAATAGATGGAATAGAGGAAACAGTGTCAGACTTTATTTTTGGAGGTTCCAAAATCATTGCAGATGGTGACTGCAGCCATGAAATTAAAAGATGCTTACTCCTTGGAAGGAAAGTTATGACCAACCTAGATAGCATATTCAAAAGCAGAGACATTAGTTTGCCAACTAAGGTACGTCTAGTCAAGGCTATGATTTTTCCAGTGGTCGTGTATGGATGTGAGAGTTGGACTGTGAAGAAGGCTGAGCACCGAAGAATTGATGCTTTTGAACTGTGGTGTTGGAGAAGACTCTTGAGAGTCCCTTGGACTACAAGGAGATCCAACCAGTCCATTCTGAAGGAGATCAACCCTGGGATTTCTTTGGAAGGAATGATGCTAAAGCTGAAACTCCAGTACTTTGGCCACCTCATGAGAAGGGTTGACTCACTGGAAAAGACTCTGATGCTGCGAGGGATTGGGGACAGGAAAAGAAGGGGACGACAGAGGATGAGATGGCTGGATGGCATCACAGACTTGATGGACGTGAGTCTGAGTGAACTCCGGGAGATGGTGATGGACAGGGAGACCTGGCGTGCTGTGACTCATGGGGTAGCAAAGAGTCAGACACGACTGAGCGACTGAACTGAACTGAACTGAAAATGTAAATATTAGAAGAAAGGACTGAAAACTACTAGATTAAGTTGATAATAAAAAGAGACAGAAAGAGAGAATGAAATCAAGAAAAATAAAGACATGGCATATTAAGCATATCATTTAGAAATACAGGGATTAACTTCAAAAACATATGGAAAGTTGAATGTAGGAAAAAGTAGATAGGAAGGAGGAACCATTTTTTCCCAATTAAACTATGCAAAACTATTTGCTCTTTAAACTCTGTCCATGCATAACTTCAATAAAAATTTAAAACCAAATTTAAAAGAAGGGAAAAAATAACAAAAGTCCATACGGTAAATGACATTATGCTAATACAGATGTATGAAAGAAGAGCTGTGAAAATGCAGGATTCTGATAATTCTAATATTCTGCCATCAAGAAACAAAAGGAAACAAAACTATACTTGTCACAACAAATGAATAATTATAGCTTTAAAAGCATGCACCAAGTCCCCTTGAAAAAGTCTCTTGTTAATTATGTTGTTAATTCTGTTGATTTTAAATGCACTCATTTTACCTTCATCAGGCCATTGAATAGTACCTTTAATAAATCTGGAAACAAACTGAGTGGTGTTAAGGATACAAACAAACACATCAGGTAATTTTAACTTCAGAGATTGATGTTGAAAGTGACATGCAAATCCAAGTGGAAAAAGTCATCATCAGTATTAATTCATTTCTGTTCAATAACTCATGACCTGCTAGTATTTGATACAATGATAGCTGAAAAGATTCTTCTAAACACTTCCTATTTCAGTTCAGTTCAGTTCAGTCACTCAGTAGCATCCGACTCTTTGGGACCCCATGAACCGCAGCACACCCAGCCTCCCTGTCCATCACCAACTCCTGTAGTCCACCCAAACCTATGTCCATTTTGTCAGAGATAACATCCAACAATCTCATCCTCTGTCGTCCCCTTCTCCTACTGCCATCAATCTTTCCCAGAATCAAGGTCTTTTCAATGAGTCAGCTCTTCGCATCAGGGGGCCAAAGTATTGGAGTTTCAGCTTCAGCATCAGTCCAATGAACACTGATCTCCTTTAGGATGGTCTGGTTGGATCTCCTTGCAGTCCAAGGGACTCTCAAGAGTCTTCTCCAACACCACAGTTCAAAAGCATCAATTCTTCAGCACTCAACTTTCTTCATAGTCCAACTCTCACACCCATACATGACGACTGGAAAAACCATAGCCTTGACTAGACGGACCTTTGTTGACAATGTCTCTGCTTTTTAATATGCTCTCTAGGTTGGTCATAACTTCCTTCCAAGGAGTAAGCATCTTTTAATTTCATGGCTGCAATCACCATCTGCAGTGATTTTAGAGGCCAAAAAAATAAAGTCTTGACACTGTTTCCATTGTTTCCCATCTATTTGCCATGAAGTGATGGGACTGGATGCTGGATGCTTAGTTTTCTGAAGGCTGAGCTTTAAGCCAGCTTTTTTCACTGTCCTCTTTCACTTTCATCAAGATGCTCTTTATTTCTTCTTCACTTTCTGCCATAAGGGTGGTGTCATCTGTGTATCTGAGGTGATTGATATTTCTCCCAGCAATCTTGATTCCAGCTTGTGCTTCTTCCACCCCAGCGTTTCTCATGATGTACTCTGCATAGTAGTTAAATAAGCAGGGTGACAATATACAGCCTTGACGTACTCCTTTTCCTATTTGGAACCAGTCTGTTGTTCCGTGTCCAGTTCTAACTGTTGCTTCCTGACCTGCACACAGATTTCTCAAGAGGCAGGTCAGGTGGTTTGGTATTCCCAACTCTTTCAGAAATTTCTTTGGTATAGTCAATAAAACAGAAATAGATGTTTTTCTGGAACTCTCTTGTTTTTTTTTTTGATGATCCAACAGATGTTGGCAATTTGATCTCTGGTTCCTCTGCCTTTTCCAAAACCAGCTTTAGCATCTGGAAGTTCATGGTTCATGTATTGCTGAAGCCTGGCTTGGAGAATTTTGAGCATTACTTTACTACCATGTGAGAGGAGTGCAATTGTGTGGTAGTTTGAGCATTCATTGGCATTGCCTTTCTTTGGGATTGGAATGAAAACTGACTTTTCCAGTCCTGTGGCCACTGCTGAGTTTTCCAAATTTGATGGCATTTGTTGAGTGCAGCACCTTCACAGCATTGTCTTGTAGGATTTGAAATAGCTCAACTGCAATTCCATCACCTCCACTAGCTTTGTTTATAGTGATGCTTCCTAAGGCCCACTTGACTTCACATTCCAGGATGTCTGGCTCTAGGTGAGTGTGAGTGATGATATCATCGTGATTATCCGGGTAGTGAAGATCTTTTTTGTACAGTTATTCTGTGCATTATTGCCACCTCTTCTTAATATCTTCTGCTTCTGTTAGGTCCATGCCATTTCTGTCCTTTATTGAGCCCATCTTTGCATGAAATGTTCCCTTGGTATCTCTAATTTTCTTGAAGAGATCTCTAGTCTTTCCAACTGAGCTATCTTTGGTTCCTATTTAGAACCAACCAATGATAGCTCAGTTGGTAATGAATCCACCTGCAGCGCAGAAGACCCCAGGTTGATTCCTGGGTTAGGCAGATCCACTAGAGAAGGGATAGGCTACCCACTCCAGTGTTCTTGGGTTTCGCTTGTGGCTCAGCTGGTAAAGAATCCACCTGCAATGCAGGAGACCTGGGTTTGATCCCTGGGTTGGTAAGATCCTCTAGAGAAGGGAAAGACTATCTACTCTAGTGTTCTGGCCTGGAGAATTCCAGACTGTATAGTCCATGGGGTCGCAAACAGTTGGACACGACTGAGTGACTTTCAGTTCACTTTTCACACTTAGTAAAAAAAAAAAAACCCTACTTTTCTCTACTCCCACATCAACTGCCATTTTTATGCACAGTATATAGTTTTTATATGTATATAAACAGAGATGAAAATAGATCATTTCTTCACAGAATAATCAATTCCTACCCCAAATCCCTTCCACAATATTTTTTCTGCTTTGAATTGCCAGTGTTTGTTATCACTGGGTTTTCTAGTGGGCACAAAAGTGTTAAAAGAGCAGCCAGATTCTTCCTGTAGGCTGCACAAAAGAAAATTACCCTGCATTCTTTCTCAAATGCCTCTTCCTGCCTTCTTCTTTTTCTTTTTGACAAATATCCTCTCCTTCACTCCTGTCCTCTTTCCCGACTTCCTCTGTCCTATCACTGATTTCAACATACCCTCCAACGTCCGCCAAATCTATGAGGAGTACCAAGACAGTAGGGGAGGGAGAGAGGGAGCAACTTGCTGCCTCTTCCATCGCATCCAAAGCTCATTGTTTCCCACAGAAAAACCTGAATAATCAGAATTGTGAAATGTAAACATTAGCTATCAAGTACTTCTCTATTTTTATCTCTCAATAGCTTCGTATTTAAGTCTTTTTCTTTAAGCAACTGGAAATTAAGTGTGAAACTTGAGGGAAGGGGTTTACATAAGTAAATCCAAGATTATATGATTCAAACCCTTCATTTTACAGTTTAAGATCCTGGGCAGTTTCAGGAACCCACAAATGAGAAGCAGAGTGAGTGCTAAAAATTAGATCTACTACTTGCCATCAATTCAATCAGCTTTATCATTTAATAGCTGTGCAATCCAGGTTGTATATTATATTCTAGAAAATAAATGAGGATTTGTTGTTCAGTCACCAAGTTGTGTCTGACTCTTTGCGACCCCACAGACTGCAACACATCGGGCTCCCGTTCTTCATTATCTCCCAGAGTTCACTCAAACTCATGTCCATTGAGTTGGTGATGCTATCTAACCATCTCACCCTCTGCAGCCCTCTTCTCCTTCTGCCTTCAATCTTTCCCAGCATCAGGGTCTTTTCCAGAGTCGGCTCTTTGCATCAGGTGACCAAAGTACTGGAGCTTCAGCTTCAGCATCAGTTCTTCCTGATGAATATTCAGGGATGATTTCCTTTAGGATTGACTGGTTTGATCTCCTTGCTGTGCAAGGGATTCTCAAGAGTCTTCTCTAGCACCACAGTTCAAAAGCATCAATTCTTTGGTGCTCAGCCTGCTTTATGGTCCAACTCTCTCATCCAATCATGACTACTAGAAAAACCATAGATGGACTTTAGTCAGCAAAATGATATCTCTGCTTTAATACACTGACTAGGTTTGTCATAGCTTTCTTTCCAAGAAGCAAGCCTCTTCTAATTGGATGGCTGCAGTCACCATCCACAACAATTTTGGAGCCCAAGAAAAAAAAATCTGTCACTGTTTCCACATTTCCCCCTTCTTGCCATGAAGTGATAGGACCAGACGCCATGATCTTCGTTTTTTGAACAGAGTTTTTAGCCAGCTTTTTCACTCTCATCTTTCACTCGTATCGATAAGCTCTTTTGTTCCTCTTCACTGTCTGCCATTACAATGGTATCATCTGCATATCTGAGTTTATTGATATTTCTCCTGACAATGAAGTCTTTAAGTTGCTTTATAAGGAGAGTGACTTCTTGTCAACATTTCAGAAACAACTTCCAGCTGTCCTCATTCCCTGACATTCCATGATTATATGGTGACTATTAGGAAAAACAATTCAACTAGCACAGACTATGTTTTTAATTAAGCATTTTCTCTCATCAGAAATGCCATTCTAATGATTTTTTAAAGTTAATAAAAACTATGTCAATTATTTTGATTAAAAAAATGATTAAAAAATTTAAAAGCTAGTCCAAAATTTAAATGACCTAGTTCTCTCATTTTACAGATAGCAGTTTCTCATTTTGCAGCTCAGAATGTTGAAAAAATTCTGCAAAGTCACTCAGAAAAGCAATGCTAAGCTCATCTTTTAGAAATGAAATTCAGAAAGAAAAGAGTGATTATGGGTCTAAGAAAAAAGAACTCTTTCTTAAAATGAGTTAAGATTCTGAATTATCTATATTTATACCTGAAAATCATCAACAAGCTCAGGGAAAAGGTGTTCATACATTTTAAGTTCTTCTATTGTTCGTCCTGGTTCTTGCTGGGGTTTTAGTTTGTTAATATCCGTTTCAATATCATCATTCTGAAATAATAAAAGTGGAATGTCATTAATTAAGAAAAGTACATTTCAGATTTAAAGTTTCCAAATTATTAATTACATTCACACAGAGAATAATCACTACAGAAAGGCTGCATAAATTTCATTGTAAAATAAAACTTGCTTATATTTTTTGGTTGTTGTATTATTGTTGTCTTGGTTGTTTTGTTTTCTGTTAATCAAAAATTATTCTAACATAATACAGTGTTTGGGCTCCTCAAGATAAAAAAACTAACATCAAGATCAATACTAAAGTATGCTCCCTGCCCCCAATCTCACTAACTGCAATCATTTTGCTCAGATTAAAGGGCAGTACAACTTCAGAAAACTAAACTGAAAAACCTAAGTATATGATGGTGGCGGTGATAATCCAAATAACTTTTATCGAGCAATGAAAATACGTGAGGCAATATGCTAAAGATTTTACCTTATGATCTAATTTAATCTGCGTAAGAATACTGTAAAGTAGTATCATTATCTCCATTTAACTAAAGAAGAGACTTAAGTACAAAGAGGTTAAGTGGCTTGCAAACAAGAGCAGAATGCAAAATCAGTAAGTGATTTCAGAGAATACACTGTTAGCCAACATAATGCATTGCCTCAAGAGAGAGCAATGGTTATCACACACTCTTATATTCCATGGTCAATAAAGTTCCCTTAGAAAAGATTCAATATCATCATTCACTCTGTTGTTCAGGGAAAAAAACACTGAGGAGTGAAACAACAGCTGGAAATGATTTCCATGTCTCTTTGGGCAAAAAAAATAGAGGGCAAATGTAAAGAAATATGATTTCATAGGAAAAAGTATATTAATTATTGCATCATATACATAAAATATATAATTTCATATATCCTTAAATTATGCTTTGAAGAACCAAAAATATGTCATTTTCTTGATTAGCATCTATTAAAGTATATAATATTTTCAAAATAATGAAAAAACTTTAAAGATATTCCTTTCTCTAAACACACTAGCAGTCCAATATTCAGTACTAATTTACAATGATACAGCTTTACAGGGTGGCCATTTAAAAAATTTTTTTTTAATTTACCTGTAAAATAGGCACTGTGAGGAAAGAAAATTACTTTCAGAAGTCAACAGCAAAATATTTGTGTTTTGGTTTCGGGAAAAACAAAGATAAAGAGCTCCTGACACATTCAGGAAAAATAAACCTCCTACTTCTTAAAATTCTTCTAAAATTATGGAGGGAAAAAAAGAATACATTGAAGTTTATAAACTGACTAGTTCTGGCAATCTGAAGACAAGTCTTCTAGAACCTCCAAATTTCTACAAATTTTCCGAACTCTGAAAAATCTAGGGCAAAGAGAATGGAATCACTACAGGTTTAACATCTGTGTTCAAGTGTAATTGCAGTCTCTACAACTGATAAACTTTCTGTGTCTTTGGCTTCCAGTTATCAGCCCTGTAAAGCAGAGGTAATAATGCCATATACCTTACAGGATTTAATGACTACTACAGGCATACCCAGACACAGGTTCAGTTCCAGACCACCACAATAAAACAAATGTCACAATAAAGCAAGCTGGGTGAATTTTTGGTTTTCCAATACATATAAAAGTTATGTTCACACTATAATGTGGTCCATTAAGTGTTCAATACATATTGTCTAAAAAATAACAATACCCTAGTTTAAAAATATTCATTGCTAAATAATTACAATCAAAATCACTGGTCACAGATCACCATAACAAATATCAATATATTAATAATGAAAAAGTTTGAAATATTGTAAAACTACAAAAAAATGTGACACAGAGACATTAAGTGAGCAAATGCTGTTGGAAAAATGGCACCAAAGGACTTGTCCCACATAAGGTTACCACAAACCTTCTCCAATTTGTTAACAACACAATATCTGCAAAGCACAATAAAGCAAAGTGTAATAAAACAAGGTATGTCTATACATGTAAGGCACATGGACTAGCACAGGACTATGTGTTCAATAAATTCAACCTACTACTTTTTCTTATTAAATAATTCCTGTGTTAAAGTAAAATGGGGTAAATGTGAGCAATCTCAAATACCCTAGTCAATAATACTGCCAATAACTCTTTTTTATAGATGTGAATGCCAAAAAAGAAATCTGCAGAAATGTTCTACATTAAAGGAGACTTAAGAAACAAGATAATTAAATGCAATACCTGATGCTAGATTCTATACTGGAGAGGAAAAAAAATCTTATAAAGGATATTATTAGATCAGCTAACAAAATGGAATGTGGATGGTAAAGATAAAAATGATACTATCACTTTAAATGTAATAAGCTGGTGATTGTATTGGGTTATTTAGGAGAGAACAGCCAGTCCTCCATATCCACATGTTGCCATGCCCCAGATTCAACCAACCATGGCTTGAAAATATTAAAGAAACACAATTCCAAAAAATAAAACATGAATTTGTGGCATGCAAAAAGGAGTACATCAAGGCTGTGTATTGTCACTCTGCTTATTCAACTTATATGCAGAGTACATTATGAGAAACGCTGGGCTGGAAGAAGCACAGGCTGGAATCAAGATTGCCGGGAGAAATATCAATAACCTCAGATTTGCAGATGACACCACCCTTATGGCAGAAAGTGAAGAGGAACTAAAAAGCCTCTTGATGAAATTGAAAGAGGAGGGTGAAAAACTTGGCTTAAAGCTCAATATTCAGAAAACTAAGATCATGGCATCTGGTCCCATCACTTCATGGGAAATAGATGGGGAAACAGTGGAAACAGTAGCTGACTTTATTTTGGGGGGCTCCAAAATCACTGCAGATGCTGACTGCAGCCATGAAATTAAAAAACGCTTACTCCTTGGAAGAAAAGTTATGACCAACCTAGATAGCATATTGAAAAGCAGAGACATTATTTTGCCAACAAAGGTCCATCTAGTCAAGGCTATGGTTTTTCCAGTGGTCATGTATGGATGCGAGAGTTAGACGGTGAAGAAAGCTGAGCGCCGAAGAATTGATGCTTTTGAACTGTGGTGTTGGAGAAGACTCTTGAGAGTCCCATGGACTGCAAGGAGATCCAACGAGTCCATTCTGAAGGAGATCAGCCCTGGGAGTTCTTTCGAAGGAATGATGCTAAAGCTGAATCTCCAATACTTTGGCCACCTCATGCGAAGAGTTAACTCATTGGAAAAGACTCTGATGCTGGGAGGGATTGAGGGCAGGAGGAGAAGAGGACGACAGAGGATGAGATGGCTGGATGGCATCACCGACTCGATGGACATGAGTTTGAGTGAACCCGAGGAGATGGTGATGGACAGGGAGGCCTGGCGTGCTGCGATTCATGGGGTCGCAAAGAGTCAGACACAACTGAGCGACTGAACTGAACTGAACTGAATAACTATATACATAGCATTTACATTTTACTTACAACTATTTATATAGTATTTACATATTATAGGTATTATAGGTAATCTAGAGATGACAAAGTATATGGGAGGATGTGCATAAGTTACACGCAATTACTTCATCACTTTATATAAGGAAATTGAGCATCTGTGAATTCTAGTATCCAAGGTGGGTTTAGGGACCAATTCACCCCAGGACACTGAGAGATGACTGTATCACTGTCCTTAGGAAATACACACTAATCTATTTAGGGATAAACAACCATGATATATAAGGTATGTAAAGTGAAAGTGAAGTCACTCAGTCGTGCCCGACTCTTAGTGATCCCACGGACTGCAGCCTACCAGGCTCCTCCATCCGTGGGATTTTCCAGGCAAGAGTACTGGAGTGGGTTGCCATTGCCTTCTCCATAAGATATGTAACTTATCCTCAAATGATTTTTCAAAAATTTTAAAATATGTATTCATGCATATACACTGACAACCTCCAAGGAGAAAAATTAGTATCACTGTTATAAATTCCTATTGAGTTCTACTTCCCTATCAATTTCTATTTTTACATCTGTAGATTACAACATCTGTAGATATTTTTAATAAAGACCCTGAGCCAGAAAGAATAAATTATACTCAAAATACTCTGTTTAATAGACATGGAAACATACATAAAAGAAAGGTTTCCAGCATCATATAAAACTTTAAATTATAAACTTAATGTTAATCTATGAAATTTTACTATCTCTAAATACTCATATCCCAATAAATTCAAACAGTTGATTTTAATATACCTCCTGCTATCTAAGCAACACTTTGTATACATAATGTAAACTCTCCTGACCTGCCCTAACTCAGATTCTACCAGTTCATTCACTGTATCAAATCCAGAACCACCAACATACAGTTACCCCAGATTTTTTGCCTTGAACACCAGAGC
This sequence comes from Oreotragus oreotragus, assembly GCA_006410675.1. Lineage (NCBI taxonomy): Eukaryota > Metazoa > Chordata > Mammalia > Artiodactyla > Bovidae > Oreotragus > Oreotragus oreotragus. The sequence continues at coordinate 47,110 of SJYX01020783.1, forward strand.
CTGTAGCTTCCCTGGTAGCTCAGACAATAAGAGTGCCTGCACTGCAGGAGAACCAGGTTTGATCCCTGGGTCTGGAAGATCCCCTGGAGAAGGAAATGGCAACCGACTCCAGCATTCTTGCCTGGAAAATCCCACAGATGGAGGAGCCTGGCGGGCTACAGTCCATGGGGTCACAGTCAGACACGACTGAGCCACTTCACTTTCTTTCCAGAGCCTGCACTGTTTTTCTTCTTTGTAGCTTCTTGACGCCAGGATGCATACCATCATGTTTTCTAAACTGGCTACTTTTACAGTTTTGCCAAAGCTTGCCTTGGTTATCACATAAACCTGGTTCTACATCTGCTGTTAAGATAGAAATCTCCTTCCAGTATCTTAGACTCTATCTCCAAAGACAGTCAAATACTCAGTGTAAACCAATTTCAATGTAGCATTTCAAGACAAAAAAGTCCAAGGAGACGACAGTCAAACAAACTCCCTCTGCCCGCAAAGGTACTAAAAGCTAAAACAGTTGAAAAATGAAGGAATTAAACAGATGTTTTTCTACAGATATTAAAATGGCCCCCTCTACCACTTAATAAAGCAAAATAAGTTGTGACTCAAACTTAGACTTCCTTAGACTTTAAAATCTAAGTCAGAAAGGTGAGATAAAATCTCTCTGGTCTGAAAAGAGTGAAAATACTTTATTTTAAGGCCCTTTTCCGACAATGTATTTAAAGCAACATTATTTTCCTTTCAATTGCTTAGTGTCCACAGTTATTCATGATAAAAAAAAAAAAAAGAAGTGGATAAAATAAATTAATCTACTGTTCCCTGATAGCTCAGTTGGGAAAGAATCCACCTGTAATGCAGGAGACCCTGGTTCAATTCCTGGGTCAGGAAGATCTGCTGGAGAAGGGATAGGTTACCCACTCCAGTATTCTTGACCTTCCTTTGTGACTCAGCTGGTAAAGAATCCGCCTGCAATGCAGGAGACCTGGGTTGGATCCCTGGGTTGGGAAATCCCCTGAAGAAGGGAAAGGTTACCCACTCCAGTATTCTCGCCCAGAGAATTTGGGCAGAGTCAGACATGACTGAGTGACTTTCACTTTCAATAGCTATATATATCTACCCAATCTTTTTTCTACAACTGTGTATACATTCATAAAATTGACTGAAAACATAAATTTATACCAACCTTAAAATTTTGATCTAGGTCATCTTCATTTTCAGTTTCATTTTCAGCTTCTAAATCAATATCATCGTTGTCATCACTTTCATCTACTACGTCATCCACTGTGATACAAAATGTGCTATAAGTAGGTCAGAGGTAAGCATTCTATAACATGCACATCCAAAAGCAGAATGTTTTATATTTGTATATATATATATATATATATATATATAGCACCAGTATCTCAATTANCGTTGTCATCACTTTCATCTACTACGTCATCCACTGTGATACAAAATGTGCTATAAGTAGGTCAGAGGTAAGCATTCTATAACATGCACATCCAAAAGTAGAATGTTTTATATTTGTATATATATATATATATATAGCACCAGTATCTCAATTACTAAAGGAAAAGTAAATTACATTTTCTTATTAGAAAATGTCTCTCATGTTGTCCCAGGTGTTGAAAAACCTATGAGATGAAGTGAATATACGTCAAAACTTGGAAAAGCACTCTAAAAATGTATGGGCTGTTTTTTTTTTTGGTACTAATGTTGTCAAGTTCTAAAAAATTAATGTCTTGTATTGCAACAGCCAGAATGAAACATCTTGTTTCCTATTTATGATACATTTCAATAACTACTTTCATCCACTTACAATTCACTTCCCATTTATTTCCCTCAATGACTCCCATGTACCAGGCATTGTATTGTGTGCTGGGAATTTTTTTAAAAGATGTGTAAATGCAGTCTCTGCCCTCAGGGCGCTTATGAAGTTAAATAGAGAAAGACTAAAAATAATTATAAAAGATATATGCTAATGAAGGTATAAACTTAAAAATGCATGGGAAAACAGGGACGGGAAGTAAATACAAACTGCTTAGGACCAAGATTATTAGTAATCACTTCACAAAACAAGTAGTAAGCAGTATCATAGAGGAATATAGCAACTTTCTGGCTGTACTTAAGAGTGTGTGAGTGTGGCTTTTAAGAAGAAGAAATGATAACCCTAAAATAATTTTAATGATATCTTTGGAAAATAATAAGTTAATCATGACTTAACTTGTATGCTTGAGAAAGTACTAGGAAAAGCAAAGAAGAATGAGAAAGTGAAGGGTATGAGAGGCCAAGCAGTTTAGATTTTCACCCAATGGAAGACAAGTACTAGGAATTTTTAGAAGGAGAGAGGTTTAAGACTTTTGAAAAGATCACTCTGACAGGCATGAGAAACAGAACACATATGTGGAAGGGGACCAATGAAAGGAGGAAAAGACGATAACTACCTGGACCAACACAGTAGTAATGAGGATGAAAAACGAACATACATTAGAGAAAGCCCAGGAAACAGAATGCAAAAATCCATGAGGGCATGGATGTGGGGGACACAAGGAAAGACACGTAGAGGAGAGCTCTGAGAGGACTCATGTAAGTAATGTGTGCACTGGAACAAAGTAGAGAATATTTTTAAGGAATATGTTCCCACACTGTGCTTTTATTTTTTATTCTACTGAGGAATAACTGACAAATGTAACTGTATATTAAAAGTGCAAGATGTGATGATATATGGTAAAGTGGTAAATCATGGTAAAATGACTGTCAGGATGGAGATAATACCTCCATCGTTTCACATGGCTAACACTGTTAACACTTTGTATGTCTGTGTACATGTGGTGAGAATGCTTAAGATGTACTCTCAGAAACTTTCAAATACACATGCCGTATCAACTAGAATGGGAAAGACTAGAGATCTCTTCAAGGAAATTAGAAATACCAAGGGAACATTTCATGCAAAGACAGACTCAATAAAAGACAGAAATGGTATGAACCTAACAGAAGCAGAAGATATTAAGAAGAGGTGGCAAAAATACACTTTAGTATGTTGGTTCCTATCATGCCTGAGGATCTTTTTCATTTTTTCCTCCTGGTGTCACACCCCAAATGTAAAGACAGACAACGGCTGTGGGTGAAGGTGGGTTGGAGGGCTGGAGGTATCAGGTTGTCTGTGTGCTTGTTGGGTGGAGCCCAGAGGAACTTAGGTTTAATTTGCAGCCATAATACCATTTTATGGGCTTTTCACAGTAGAGGGGGGAGAAAAAACAAGCTAAGAAGGCTAAAAAAGGTCACATTCGTAGGTGCTCTCAAAAGTAGACTCTCTTCCTCATTGCTAATGCATGTCACATAGAACTTAGCTTTAATTCCAAACTCTGGGTTACCCTGGGAATCCTGAGCAGGTACTATCCTGAGAAAAATTTCATCCATCAATTATATTTCACCTTCAGGGATTTGGGGGCCAGAAGGGATCTCAGGACTTGTCTAGGTCACCCAGAGAAGTCCCTCGGTTCTCCTTAGCAGTGCTTTGTCTGGGTGACTTGGTGTGGGCAGAGCAGACCAGCTCCTCTTGCTGGCAGCCCCTCCATTACCACAGTACACTTCTCATCCTTTGCTCACTTCACAGGATCTGTAGAAAATGATCACCTTGGCTAGGCACATTGGGGTTCATACACAAGCTTGCTCAAGACTAGCGATGGCAGGGGAGCTTGGGTTGGCGCAGATGCACAGAGCAGGGGGTTTGTATCTTGGCACATGTAGAATCCATTGGTAGTCTCTAGTTGGGAAGCACTCCAGATAGACTGTACTCCTTTATGTGGGTCCCTTTAGAGTAGGTAGGCTGTGTTTGGTTGTTCTTGAATACTTTAGGCCCTTAAAAAGTTCTTTACAACTGGGAGAGAGCCTAGGGAATATGGTTGCTTTCAATGCAACAAGGATGTCTTCAGTGAGAAATATTCAGCAACTACAGAGAATTCTTGCTAAGCTTCATTAGTAAGCTACATCTTTGGGCGGCCTGGAGTCACACTGCTCAGGTTGGAGTTCTCATTGACTGTTCCATCCTAAGCAGATTGCTTCATCTCTTGAGGGCATTTCCTCATCTTGGCCATGAGGATAAAACTATTTGGTATGTGACAGAGTTCAGACCCTACCCCAGAGCTATCTGACTTCAAAAGTCTTTTTCTACGTCACTCCATTGAAAATCTCTGTGTAGAAGCCTTTTATTAACACAAACACATTTATAAGATGCTGCAAAAGTCAGAGGTTGCGTTTTTTAGAGGAAAGATTTTGTGATTTAGTTAAAATAGATGTTAGCCGATAATGCCTAGATTTTTAGTGTTTGAGATTCATCATATCAGCACATTATTGGGCTTAAGAGTTACAAAGGTGATCCAAATAAAGATAGTATGAAAAAGTAGAAGTGAGCCTGATGCTTTCTTAAGGTTTATGTGGTTGTTAACTTAGCAGAAATTTAAATGAAGCATATTAACGTGTGTGTGGAATGTAGGAAAATGGTATAGACGACCTTATTTGCAGAGCAGAAACAGAAATACAGACGTAAAGAACAAATATGTGGATATCAAGGGAAGAGGGGTAGGATGGATTGGAAGGTTGGAATTGACACATATACACTGCTGGTGCTGCGTGCATGCTAAGCCGCTTCAGTTGCAGCCAGCTCTTTGCAGCCCCATGGATTATAACCTGCCTGGCTCCTCTGTCCATGGGGGTTTTCCAGGCAAGAATACTGGAGTGGTTTGCCATGCCTTCCTCCAGGGGATTTTCCTGACCCAGAGATCAAACCAGGGATCTCTTACGTCTCCTGCATTGGCAGGCGGGTTCTTTATCACTGGTGCCACCTGGGAAGGTGTAAAATAGATGACTGAGAACATTCTAATAGTACAGGGACCTCTAGTTAATGCTGTGTGGTGACCTGAATGGGAAGGAAGTCCAAAAGGAAGAGGATATATGTATGTGTACGGCTGCTTCATTTTGCTATGCAGTAGAAACTAACACAATGTTGTAAAGCAACTATATGCCAATAAAAATTAATTTTAAAAAATGAATTCAGCTTGGTTACAAGTCAGTTTATCTAAAGAAACCACTACCCCTCCCAAATAATGTTAAACTTGTTTTTCACTTCTGATTGGGGCTGAGTCTCATAAGAATGAGGGTCTACTGTGTTGGATTTTAAAATGATTGTTGGAAGGAAGTGATAACTAATTTCTCCGCAGTGGATATTGTTTGCCTTGGTAGAAATGAGCATAATTAAGACTTGCCTTAAGATGATTAGCACCCAGAAAATATGTCAATTTCATTATTTTCTTTTTTTTTAAGTATTAGAGAAAACTGTCCGAATATTTGCCTTGAGGAAATCTGATAGATTCAAAAAGCTTCTTTGAAAGAAGTTTACTAAGAAGTTGAACAAACATATTCTAATATTAGTTTGGGAAAACATTTCTGACCCTTTAAAGGCTATCCCATGAATGACAAATATCTATATATGAAGGAGAGAGGAGTGCTTTATAAAGTTTGTGAAGTGTACATCCCTTATAAGTATGTATTATGTTATGCATTAAACATTTATGTTAAAAAAAAATTACCTTTCCCAATTAAAGGAACCAGTCTGAGAGGCCAGCCAGATTCTACATTTTCCAAGAAAATAAACTCCTAGAAATGTTGCATTTCCTTTTGAATGTTGATGTCAGAGATACATCAGAGATACCAGGGGAAAACCTTACCAAGTTCTCCCTGTAATTTGAACTGAAGGGTCCTATTTGATGTTCTTTTGTTCTTGTTATTGTTGGACCCAACACCCTGGGTAAACTGAAATTCCACCCACTCCTTTTGGAGAGCCATCAGAGGAGATGTACCTCTTTAAAATTCTAAGTCTTCTAATAGAAGAAAGCTTCCTCTTTCGGTTGGTGGAAATTTCCATTCCCAGGATACATATTCATTTTTACCTCAATGCAGCTTCCTCTTGGTTTTGTGATTGAGTTATTTTTAGTGAGTTACCATGCTTCTCCTCATTCCCTGCTTAACTGTGCTGCATCTTTTACTTCTCTTTCTCCATTAATTAATTCCCACAGTGCTTTTCTTAAATTCTTCCTCCATACACCGAGGAATATTTTAATTATTTTATGGATGCGTGCTTTAAAAAAAAAAAAGACATGTCCGACTCTGCGACCCCATGGACTGTAACCTGCTAGGCTCCTCTGTCCATGGGATTCTCCAGGCAAGAATACTGGAGTGTGTTGCCTTGCCCTCCTCCAGAGGATCTTCCTGACCTAGGGATCGAACCCACGTCTCTTATGTCTCCTGCATTGGCGGGCAGGTTCTTATACCACTAGCGCCACCTGGGGATATATCTGGTTTGTCTAGAAATCAGGTATCAGACCTGCCCAAAATCAGATGTTTGATTCCAGGCTTCTATTTCTGTGTCTTATGACACAATTTTAATTAATTCATTTCTTAGATTTTTATTCTTACTTGACCTGAAAGACCCAATTCCAAAAGAAGAGGGCAGTAGCAATGTTGTATGCCGATTATGTGTCAGTGCTGTGCACATTTATGATAAGTGATGTCATCCCCATTTTATAGATGAGTAGACAGAGCTAGTCATCTTAACCACCCTGCTTATACTGCCTGGAAATACTGTTTCGGCTTCCCAGGTGGCTCAGCGGTAAAGAATCCACCTGTGATGCAGGAAACACCAGAGATGCAGGTTTGATCCCTGGGTCCAGAAGCTCCCCTGGAGAAGGAAATGGCAATCCACTCCAGTATTCTTGCTGGAAAAATCCCATGGACAGAGGAGCCTGGTAGGCTACAGTTCACTGGGTAGCAAAGGTTAGCAAAGATTCGGACACAACTGAGCATACATGAGGAACACTGTCTAGTAATAGTACAATTCTGAGCTCGTTGGAAATTTATTTGTGTAGTTAAAGCTGCTGTAAATCCAAGATAACATTCAATCTTTTGTCATGGTTTAGAAGATGTTAAAGAATTTGACAATAATAAAAGAAATGGATAGGGTGCATTCCGCAATGCTTCATGTGCAGCAGGTGTTTATTGGGATTGATATTCATTAGCAACGAGTGGATATCAGCAAATGACACAGCCAAACCCTTGGACTCCATTCAGTTATATTGTGGTCAGTGGATGGAACAGTCCTAGTAGAGGGCACCATGGATTTTTAGGTCTAAGAGAACTTGATTTGAATCCCAGCTTTTCCCTTACTCTTTGGATGACCTTGCAAGCTGCTTAACCCTTCTAACCTCAATATATTCATGTGTAAATGGGAATATTAACACCTCATATTGCTATGGTAATGATTAAATTAAATGAGAAGATGTTTGTAAATTGCTTAGCGCCTTACACACAATATTCAGTAAAATGGCAGGTGTGAATTAACAGTTGTAAGCACAGAGTCTTTGCATAGAGAAGGATCTTAGGGTCAGATGGACTGAGTACCGGTTCTGATTCTACGAGCAGTGGCATTAGCCAAGTCGTCAGCCTCTCTGAGTTTCTACTTCCTCATGTGCACAACGGAGATAATATTTAACAGGAGATTATGATAAAGATTATATGAAATGTTACATCTGTAAAGTGCCTTGCACTAATTAACCCTCATAAATGGTGATGACCCCCTCCCTTTGTGCTGACAACGTGAGGGGACAGGGTAGCTCTAGTTAGAATTGTTACAGCTTTGCTTACACTGAACCTTAGTTTCCCTGTGACGTTTGCCAGTTTGGCTCTAATCCCATGACCTGATTGGAAAAGTTAATTTTGCTCTCAGGGTCATGATTTTGATTAGATCTATAAATATTGTTAGGACCCTAGCCCACTTGTTTGATTGTTAAGATTAAAATTCTTATTCTTCTACAGTTGATCTTTATCTCCATCTTCCTGGATACATTCTGTGCTGAACAAAAATATTTGTGTACAAGAAAAAAAAAGTTCTAAATCAGAGGAATGCGACAGGCAGCCTTATCAGTGGATTGGATGGTTCAGTGCTCTGTGTACGTGTTGCCAGTGATTCGGAATTTAATATAGAGATCAATGTTTTAAATAATTTAATGCCAAGTGTGATATTTTAATTTATTTGGTCTCTGCTCCATTCTCCCTTTCTGTCTACCTTCCTGTGAAACACTACAGTTTGAAGTCAGTAAATAACAGTAATATTATGGTGGGCTTTAAATGTGAAGACAACATGAATAAAGCAGCTGAATAAAGCATTTTCCTGAAAGGAGGGCCCCTTCCTGCAGGGTCTTCCCTGCGGTTTAGGTGCAAAATCCCTTAATCATATACTTAGCGTTTCTATACTCCTTACGTGCAGAGTTATTTGATTTCTGTGGGCCGTTCCTGTGTGCCCTGCATAAATAGCTCTGGGTGAGATTATTACATGTACTGCTAGATCTTACCTAACCTGCTTTTCAGTGTTTTGGAACTGAGAGTGCAATAGCTGTTCTGATGTGAATAGTCACCTGGTTTTAACATCCAAAGTTGTGTTTGCCACTGGATGCCAGATCTTATATTCCACCAGCTTACAAGTCTATAAATACCACGTTAACTTTCCTTCCTTCTCTCTCGGAAGGAGACTTCATCTCCAGTAGCGATCACCATGGGCATATGCCCAATGGTGAACTCCTGGAGCCCTCAAAGCAAGATTTCCTTTATAAACACTATGCCTGTTAAAGAGAGTTTGCCTGCTTGGTGTTCTTTCAGGAGCACTGGGAAAGCATTTTACCTCAAGTTCTTTTCTCTGCTAACAATACAGTTGATTTCTCTGGGGTCCACATCTCTCCCAAACCCCATGTTTCTGTGGAGGGACAGTACTTAAGTCCCTGCTACTTGATTATTGTTCCATTCAGTCCCTTTAACTTGCCCCCTTTTCCAGAGCTGCAGAAGGGATGGTAAGACAGGGGTGGGTTCCCATTGGTCTGGAGTCCCTGAACCAAGGGTATCAGGCCCAGAAGTCCAATTAGAGCCTGAAGTGCTGGGGTTCCACTGTGTTTAGAGCCTTTGGGTAAGAGGGGACAAGGCCCAGCCCTGAGATGTAGGCAGCATTTCCCAGAGTGATCAGATATAAGTCACAGCCTTCTCAGATGAGTTGGTACTTGAAAATTCTTTCAGTTATAAAAAAACTGCTTTTCTCTTTCTGACTTACTTCATTCTGTATAACAGGCTCTGTGTTCATCCATCTCACTAGCACTGACTCAAATCCATCCCTTTTTATGGCCGAGTAATACTCCACTGTATATACGTACCACTATCCACTCAGCTCTCAGTGGTCATCTGGGTTGTTCCCATGTCCTAGCTATTGTAAACAGTGCTGCTGTGAAAGTGTATGGCAGAAACCAACACACCATTGTGAAAATTAAAAAAAAAGAGAGAGATGCTGCTCTGGGGTGGGTGCAAGGAATTACAGCCTCCAGCAGTTTGGAGTATGCAGCCTACTCTCCCGCTTTGTTCAACTTGTGTCTCTTGGGAGGGCTCTGCCTCTCAAGGCTGGGTTCCAGGCATCCGCTGCCTAGCCGTGAGACTTGAGGGAAGTCACAGTGCTCGGAACCTGACTTCCTCACATGAAAATGAATATGTGGTATTCCTGCTCTCCACCTTGCAGGTCGCGCTGAGGGAATCGAGACTAACTGCGCTCCGTCTAAGCACTTGGCAAACACGTAACAGGCCCCAAGATGCACTTATGCTAGGACAAAGACACGACGTGGTCCCCTATCTGGGGAGAGAAAGAAAGCAGTCTTCTAAGCAAAGAAGATTCTGTCTCACCTGTCATAATCTCAGTGTGTGGATATATGTGGATACAGTATTTGTTCAGCGGTCACGTGTATGTGTTTTGGCCTGTAATGTTTTATGTGGCTCCAGTGGCACCCCACCCCAGTACTCTTGCCTGGAGAATCCAATGGACGGAGGAGCCTGGTGGGCTGCAGTCCATGGGGTCGCTAACAGTCGGACAGACTGAGCGACTTCACTTTCACTTTTCTCTTTCATGCATTGGAGAAGGAAATGGCAACCCACTCCAGTATTCTTGCCTGGAGAATCCCAGGGATGGGGGAGCCTGGTGGGCTGCCGTCTATGGGGTCACACAGAGTCGGACACGAAGATGTGTATAAGAGACAGCTNAGAATCCCAGGGATGGGGGAGCCTGGTGGGCTGCCGTCTATGGGGTCACACAGAGTCGGACACGACTGAAGTGACTTAGCATAGGGGACGATAGAAAGATGGCAGATGAGTACTTCCATAATAAATGCGGAAAGACCTCCTCACAGAGGTAATGTTTGAGTTGGACCATAATGGATGAGTAAAGTTTTATGAAAAATTTAATATGTTGCCCGTGTTTGTTTTTCTTTTGTTTTTTTTTGCATTTCACAGTGGGCTGTCACTGATCGACAGACTGGCATCTGAGAAACACTCTGATTTTTAACTTGTCCATTCATCCTCATAAACTCACCTCACTAATGTGTTTATAGATGTTTTTTAGCAGGCCTGTTTTTAGATGAAAGTTTTCAGAATATAAAATTTTATAATGAAAAGCCTTCTAATTTATCTGAACCCTTTTAAAAAAACCTGATACTGCTGCACTTTAAATTAAGCCCTGCTTTGTTTTTAAGGCTGGCGTTTGTTCCTAATGGCAGGGTAATTATAGTGCACGGGAACACTCAGTGAATCGGAACATACTTGCTATAGATGTTGAAATAGAATTTGTTCTTTTGAGGCAGGGACAGGAGAAAAGTCACAGACAATGAGACAGATTTTTCCAGAGGGCAGGTTGACAGAAAGAATGTGTCCCTTAGGGGGCATTGGTTAATGGACTCTGTTTCTTACGGTTGCATTTTGTAAAAAGTTCTGGTCCTTAGAAAAAATATGTGATGTGAGGAAAATGGCAAAAAATAATTCAAAGGGCATACATAACCTTAGATCTTGCTCCTTATTACTGTTTTATGTCAATGTTATATTATTGGCTAAATATTTCCCTTGTAGGGTTGAAGGATGTGATTATATGGACTTTGTGTTTATAAGACAAAATAGTTACTCGTATGAGTTATATGGTAGAGACCCCTCTTCAATGAATTTTCTTGGGAGATTAAATCTTCAAGAACAGAAGCTTCTAATTCTGAACATTCTAATAATAGACACTTTAAAAACCAGGAAATGCCTCACATTTTTGATCAAAGTAAATGCAAAATAATTTAGTCTTCTTGATGCCTTTAGGATTATTGTGATGGGTGTTAGTTACTACCTCGAAGAGAGACACTCAGGGTTGCTTGAAATGGTCCAAGAGAGTGTGGTGGTTTATGAGTAGAGGAAATGGTTGGTTTTTATATTTTTCTGTTTCTTTTTTCATCATCCAGTGTCTTTTATGCCATACTTTTTCCTGTTCTTCAACCTTGCCTTTTCCACTGACTTCTTTTCCACAGCAGATAAGCATGACTTTTCAGCCCCATCTTTTACAAAACCTTGCTTGTATGTCTCCTGATGGAATCAACACTCCCTAGGAAGTAGCCTTTCTAAAATATTGACCCTGAATCTAATCAAATCTCTACATCCAAGTACCAAGATACAGGATGCAGAAGAATAAAATAAATTTAAAATGATACTTCAAGAATGCAGTCAGCAAAATTAAACAAAATGAAACAACTTTACAGAATAAATAAGTAAGGGAGTTTAAAAGAGAAAAAAGACAGACATGCAAGGGGAACCTGTAGATTAAGAGACTATAGAGCCTCATCAGCCAGTACAATGTGTGCACCTTATTTGGATCCTGATTTAACCGAACTGAAAATAAAATGAAAATATATGAGGCAATTGGGGCAAGTTGAATACTAACTGGATACTTGATGATTTTAAGGATTATTATTATGTTTTAAGATGTGATGATGCTGTCATGGCTGTATAGTCCTTTTATAGGTAGATACTGATATTTAGGAGAGCACTGACGAATTGATGCTTTTGAACTGTGGTGTTGGAGAAGACTCTTGAGAGTCCCTTGGACTGCAANGGTCCCATCACTTCATGGGAAATAGATGGGGAAACAGTGGAAACAGTGTCAGACTTTATTTTGGGGGGCTCCAAAATCACTGTAGATGGTGATTGCAGCCATGAAATTAAAAGACACTTACTCCTTGGAAGAAAAGTTATGACCAACCTAGATAGCATATTCAAAAGCAGAAACATTACTTTGCCAGCAAAGGTCCATCTAGTCAAGACTATGGTTTTTCCAGTAGTCATGTATGGATGTGAGAGTTGGATTGTGAAGAAAGCTGAGTGCCGAAGAATTGATGCTTTTGAACTATGGTGTTGGAGAAGACTCTTGAGAGTCCCTTGGACTGCAAGGAGATCCAACCAGTCCATCCTAAAGGAGATCAGTCCTGGGTGTTCATTGGAAGGACTGATGTTGAAGATGAAACTCCAATACTTTGGCCACCTCATGCGAAGAGCTGACTCATTGGAAAAGACCCTGATGCTGGGAGGGATCAGGGGCAGGAAGAGAAGGGGACGAAAGAGGATGAGATGGCTGGATGGCATCACTGACTCGATGCACATGAGTTTGGGTGGACTCCGGGAGTTGGTGATGGACAGGGAGGCCTGGTGTGCTGTGATTCATGGGGTCGCAAAGAGTCGGACATGACTGAATGACTGAACTGAACTGAACTTCTCTATTAAGTCAGCATTCTCCTTAACTTTTGCTAATTCTGTAGAAACACATCATCCTGAGGCTTCGCATCATATTAAATGAGGTCTGCTAAGACATGTCTCCTCTTCTGTATTGGAACAGTTCATTTTTTAAGACCCTGATGTGGAACATTATCCTTGTTACTTTTTTTTTTTCTTGGTCTGTCTTTTCAGTCCATCACTGAAAGCTCTCAAGCATTTTTTGGATCCGGATTTACACCCCTTATTTGCCATATTTCCTGAAAGCATGTTAGCCACACACTTCATCTATACTGAAATGCACAGGACACTTCCGTGTGTTTCCCCCAGGCTCTGATGAGAATGTGGTCCTGAGCAGTTCTGAGCTCCAGGGTGACTCACATCTATTAATGAGTGCCTGTGATGGCATTCATGCTGCAGTCCACTCGAGCAGCCTTGCATTCGGTACACATTTGTCAGCTTTTACAATCGCGAAGGGTAGATTGCTATTTGGGTGGAAAAGGAAGGTTTTAGTCTTAGAGGAACACTCAAGTGATTTTCCCAGGCCAGGACCAGGCATGGCTGCAATGGGGGCCAAGTTTGCCCCAGTATTGAGTGTCCCCCGCGCCCCCCACCCCTGCCATGATATCCACACCATGCCACCCTCACTGGTTTCCAGCATCATCAAATGCTCTCCTCAATCTTATCAGAACTTTTTATTTGAACTTTATCAAACTTAGCAGAACTTTATTCACCACATTCTAGCACTGGAGTTACTGGCATTTTAAAAAGAACCAAAGTTTGAAAATAAAAGGATGAAATGCTGAGAGTGGACTTGCAGGCACTGGTGGTTAGACACAGGAGATTTGTACAAAGTGAGAAGGCTCCCACCCACATTGGCCTTTTCGGCAGCCCCTACCTGTCCACTTCCTGCAAGGCTGACCTGAAGGGGGCGGCTCCCAGGACAAAGTAGCTTAGATCCACAGCACCACGGACCTCCTTGGGCTCTTAATGACATTTGGATAGAATTCATAACTCCACATTTCATTATTTTCCTTCTATTCTCCCAACTGCCAGGTAGGTGAGGGAAACAGAGGTCGTCTTCTTCATGGTCTGAGAAGGAAGCAGGCAAAGTGGGCCTTAAAAACTAAACACAATTGCTCTCCCTGCCTCAGGCATTTTTCCCCCAGATGATTTTACACTGACTCGGAGAATTTTTGCTGGGGAAACTGATGCATCATTTCCTCTCCTGTGAACCTTGTCTGCCTCTGCGTAAGTATTTTATTTCCCCAAAGCCACTCCTACAAATTGCCTTATCATTCACCAAGGATCTAGGCCATCTGCCAGGGCTGGCTGACACCTTCCCCTTACTGATAAGTGGGCTTATCTGTTTGCATTTCTGCTTCTAATCTGCTAGTGTGGCTTATCTGCTTATCAGATTGTGTGTTCTTTAACATAACGGACACCATATGGCCCCCAGCAGAAGCAGCTGCCTTGTTGCCCACCTTTGAGCACAAATTATGTGCCTTTCAACACCAGCCTGTAATTATCAGGTTCCCAGGATGTCTGAAGTGTTTGGACCGGGCAGATTTATATAATTAGAATAGCAAAAATTTAGTTCCTCCTCCCAGTGTTTTAAAATGAAAGTACATCATACGCACACAGAATAAATAACAGATTGTACATATGCAGAGAAAAACTGAAAGACCTATGGCTACAAGCAACAACATCACTGAATCTTAATATTTGTTGGGAAAAAAAATCCCAGAAGACTATATAGACTGTAATCACACCATTTCTAAATTTTAAAACAATTAAAACTAAATATCACTGTTGTTCAGTTGCTTAGTTGTGTCCAAGAGTCTTTGCTGCCCCTTGGACTGCAGCACGCCAGGCCTCCCTGTCCTTCACTATCTCCTGGAGTTTGCTCAAACTCATGTCCATTGAGTCAGTGATGCCATCCAACCATCTCCTCCTCTGTCGCCCCCTTCTCTTCCTGCCCTCAATCTTTCCCAGTATCTGGGTCTTTTCCACATCACTGGGGAGTCCCCTAAGCCACACTTATCCAGGCTCATGTTCTAANCTCCTGGAGTTTGCTCAAACTCATGTCCATTGAGTCAGTGATGCCATCCAACCATCTCCTCCTCTGTCGCCCCCTTCTCTTCCTGCCCTCAATCTTTCCCAGTATCTGGGTCTTTTCCACATCACTGGGGAGTCCCCTAAGCCACACTTATCCAGGCTGATGTTCTAACTCAATCCTTCTGGGCATGACTAGTATTTATCCTTTCATTTCTCTGGCACTGAAATCACAGGTGAGCAGAACTGGTCTCCTAGCTTCCCTGGGGCCAGCCTTCCTCGGCTCCCAAAGGCCGAGTGCCACCCTTTCCCCCACAGACCCCTTCTCATTGCTTTAGTGAGTCCTGACTGAGACTGAAACAACACAGGATCCAGCCGGTCTTCCCTCCTCCCCATCTCACCTGCCGCATCAGAATAAGGAAGTAGCGTCTTCTCCATCATGCCCTTTGCACTGTGGTCTTCCTCTTCTGGCACAAGGCTTTGTGTTTCTGATGATCCCTATGCTGGGTCTCTGGATCCCATGGTCCTGTGAGGACATCCCACTGGCTCATCGGGGATTGCCTGATGCTGATTGTGTCCTGCCTCTTGACAAAGAGGCCATCCATACACACCATCTTGTACCTCAGATGAAGCTTAAGCAATAGGACAGATTCCCAGATGCCACCACACTCAGTGTGTCTTTGGCCAAATCTGGACCCTCTATCCTGGCAGCCAAAGATCTTGCTCCTAGATGTCTTTCCAGGCAAATTCACAGAGACATTTTCTGAGGGCTCTTTCTGCTCATTCCCAGTCTCAGTTCATCTGTTCCCATCTTTCAGGTGCCAAAAGTTCTTCAGTAATAATTATTGACACCCACATAATGCCCTATTGCCCAATTATGTACTCAGTCCTATAGCAGATGGTCTACTTTCTTTCAACAGATTCAGTGCACTTCTCCAGCTTATGATCAATTTTGTAAGATCTTGTTTTCCCCCTTCAGATCTTAGAAATGGTCTGCATTTCAAAAACAAAGTTCAAATGGATTTTTCATATTATGCCTCAAAAATTGTCTCCTGATAGCTACGAGTCCTACTTTCTCCAAAATCAGCATTCAAGATTCTTTAAAAGCTCTAAAATATTTCTGGGTCACAGAGGATAACCACCTGCTTCCTGTCTTCCCTGAGGACAAGCCAACAGGAAACAGCTCTTACTTGTATGGTAAATCGCAGGGATTAGAAGAAATGCAGCATTTCTCAATAATAAGGACTCTTAAAAAAAAAAAAATTGCCCAGGGTAAATGATGTATGTTGGAGACTCTGTGGGCTGAGACACCATGGTCTCATGAATTGTTTTTAAATTCAAAGTTTCTTCCAAGAGCCCAAATGACCAAACAAAAACTCTCTTCTCCATCTTCTGTGGCTTCAATTTTGTTTTATTGATTCACCATTTCCCTTCATTTGTTTTCCTATAGCCAGAATCCTTCAAATCTGAACAATTTAGCCTGACTTTTCAAGGAAGTTTTTTTTTTCCCCCTAGGCTTTGTGTCCCTTCACAAATGTGAGAAATATGTGTAGATATGTCTAATTCATTATTCTCCAATGAATGGGATACACTTCATCGCTCCCTTCAAATCTGCATAAACTTGAAAGCTTGTCCTCTGAAGACAGTTTGCTCCATGAATAGACAGTTTGATAGGTATGTTCAGGAAGTGCCAGGTGCCAGTTCAAGTCCTCAGAGAAGCCTCTGGTTTTCAGGCTCCTGAGGGGGATCTGCTCCTTCAGAGTGTCTTCCTGTAAGAGTGTTAATTTATGGGAAACTGGAACCCAGAGGCTTCTTGTCCCAGACAAGAAAGCTGGACTCCTCCTGGAACCTGTTCATCCAGAACCGGAGAATGAACCGGAGGTGAGATTAGGTCTTTATCCTTGATATGTGTGTGTCAGATATATGCCTTCTGTGGAGAAAGTGAGTTTGCAGAAATGTAAAGGCTTTTTCTTCAAAAAGAGTTTAAGCACCTTTGGCCTCCATAGTGGGCAATGAATACCAGCTGGATTGGTAGGTTTTAATTTTTAGTTCAGGGAATCTGTGTTGTCTGGTGTGATAAAAGGAAACCAAAACTCTGCAAGAATACACCATATCCCCAAGAGACATTTGTTTCTAAAACTCTCCCCTCTAAGATTGTAAATGAGTTTAAGGGGATATATATTCCCACCTTTAAACTCCAAACTCCCAGATCTCTGCTGTGTCCTCATGCGGTGTGAATTACACTGCCAGTTTTAAAATAAAATCCAAGGAAGGAGTCCAAGGAGGCTGTTCGCGGTCAGGAGCGAGTCCAGATTTGACAGACGGACTTTGCTGCTTGCTTGCTCCTGGCTCGCCCCTCTTGTCTCGGAGGGCACGGCTTCGAGCGGCTTCGGCCTCTTCCGGGACCGCCTTTGAGGCTCCAGAGCCTCACCTGACTTTCGCAGAGAGGGAGGCAACCGGCTCCTTCCGCTGCCCGCAGAGGAGGGTCCGGGGGCTGGAGCGTGTGGGAGCGAGCAAGGCAGGCGCTGCTGTCCAGAGCGAAGAGGAGACGCTCCTCCAGGCACAGGCGCGCCGCGGAGAGCTCAAACTTTGGTGGGGTAAGGAATTTAGGGGCTCTTGAGTTGATGATTCTTGGGGCGCTGGGAGGTGCGCGGGGGACGCAGACTCCAGTATGAAAATGGATCAACGATATGGGCTCAAGGGACAAGGGTCGCGAGGCCCTCGGGTGGGCGCGGCGCTGTCCGCAGCCCCCGGTGCTGAAACAGGGGAGAAAGGGGCCGAAGCAAGGGCCAGCTCTGCTCCCACCCTGGCACACACATCCTTTCAGCAGCAATCAAAGGACTAGAGGCCGTTCCTGCTTCCTAAATCTATCGCACCCCCTTCTACTCACGTCCCGCAGCCGCCGCGCTGGGCCAAGTCAGGCTGAGCCGTCGAGGCTGGAGGCAGAAGAAGCTGGGCTCCTTCAACAAAAGGATGCACCTGGCACCACCCCCAAGACACCTCCCCAAGATCCCGGGTACCCGGACGCCCCGCCTTCACGGCCGCCCGTCCTAGAAGAGGCTCGTGGCCGCCTCTTTCCCCGGGCTCCAGATCGGGGTCCCGCGCAGAGTCTCCCCGAGTGTGCGCGGCTTCTGAGGAAGTCGTGACCACGACTTGGAGGGAGCAGGAGCCAAGCGGAACGCGGACGGGGGTCGGGGGACTGCCTCCGCTGGACCCTACTCAGCCTCGAGGATCCGGAGACAGGTGGGCTGAGGAAGAGGCAAAGAATTAAAATTCTCTGGGGGAGTGAGCAGTCACTTTTTTTTTTTAATGATAAAATCATAATCCGAGATCTTGGCTGCTCCTGCCTTAGGGGCTTAGCGTTTAGGAGCAAGAAGAGGCGGGGTGGGAGGGGGGCCCTCTGATTCTTAGCAATCCCCAAAGCGGATAATCACACGGGCTCTCTGTTCTCGTCCTCAGACTTTTCTCCCCAGCTCAGCCGAGGCCCCCAATCCCAATCCTCGAGAGGCGCGGCCAGCAACCCCTTGCACTCCAGCCTTCCCGGGCAAGGGCTGGATGACTCCTCTCCGTGTAATTCCCCAATTCACAGCTGCCTTATTTTATGCTGTTGTTGAGACTAAACGTTGTCATTCTGAAGTGGGTATCCCTAGTCAGACGTGGGATGTGGCCGAGGATGACGGGGGCAGCAGCAAAGAAAACCCCGAGCCCGGGTCTGTGGTCTCCGCGGCGGTGGACCCGGTGCTTGGGACAGGCAGTTCGCTCGCTCAGGGCTCCCTGCGAGGGGCTCCGCCTGCACAACTCCTCATCTGGAAACTCGACAGCGTGATAGTGGGCGCTCCTCTCCAAATCTTCCAGAGGGGCGAAACTGGGGTCGGCACCTTCCCTGGTACCTCCAACTCTGGGGCAGTAGCTCCAGACCTGGATTCAGGCTTTTTCTGGGAGAGTTCAGTCTCTCTGGACCTGTCCTCCAGCCTACCAACCTGCACACCCACGCGCGCACACACACTTTCATTCATAAAAATTCGCAACTGATATCGTTGTCTAGGCATGGGGTGACATACTTAAGTGAGAAATCACTGGATGGGGCGCTGGAACGTCAGGCCGGGAGAAAGGAGGAGACCGCCGTCACAGCCACTAGCTCTAAGCTTGTACGCCCAAGTTTCGGATTCTTGAAAATTCTGCTGGGTCAGTGAAGTGCGTTAGGATTTCACTGAACTAAGAGGATATGGCGCCTCTGTTCCGTCATAAATGGGGCCCTCGACGGGCGCTGGATGCCACGAGAGGGGCGCTGGATGCTCTTTGGGTGACTAGTTCTGCAAGATCTCAGTCACTTTAGCACGGACTTTGGCCAGGACTGCTGTGCCT
>SJYX01020783.1:72191-126071 GCA_006410675.1 Oreotragus oreotragus
GTGTGTGTGTGTGTGTGTGTGTGTGTGTGTGTGTGTTGGGAGGAGCAGACATAATTCTGCAGAGAGCATCCATAAGGCTGGCTACAGAGATCTGGGTTCATCTAGAAAGTAGTTTCATCCTCTTGGAGTCTCAGCCTGAGCAGCTGAGTCTTATTGCAAAGTAGTCATTTAGAAACTGAGCCCACTTAAAGCTCAGGAAGCCAGAGCCCCATGGATTTTCTGTCTTCTCTGCGGAAGGCCAAGACACTTTCCAGGCATGTGGCAAGCCTCTGGTGGTTGAGTAACAGAACTAACAACATTGTTACAATTTCAGTGCATTCTCTTTCACCCTTAATCTCTTCCTGTTTGGGGACAATGTTAGCTTTTTTTCTGTCAGGAATTGAAAATCTACAGCTGGTATGTGCAAGCTGCCCTTTGGTTGGGTTATAGAAATGCATAGAGTTCAGAAGAGGGAGAACTCCACCTTCTGCCGGTTACAGTTTAACACTTCAACACTCCAAAAGGAAACCTGCACCCATTATCAGACATTTTCTTTTCTAACTCCCCTCCCATCCTTGTCCCTGGCAGCCACTAATCTATTTTCTATCTCTATGGATTTGCCTCTTCTGCACATTTCATACAAATTGAATTATACGATATGTGGCATTTTGTGTCTGGCTTGCTTACTTAGCATAATGTTTTCAAGGTTCATGTTGTAGCAGGTATCAGTATTTTATCCTTTTTAATTGCCAAATAAAATTCCACCTGAATAACATTATGTAGATAGACCATATTTTGTTTATCTAGTTAGCAGTTGATAGACATGTAGGTTGTTTCCATTTGGGGACTATTATGAATAATGCTGCTATGAACATTGAAATACAAGTTGTGTGGACATATATTTTCATTAGGTGTCTGCCTGTGAGTGGAATTCCCGGGTCTTATGGTGACTATTTTCAGCATCTCGAGGAGCTGCCCATTTGTTTTCCAAAGTGGCTACACCATTTACAGCTTTCCTACCAGCAGCGTGTGAAGACTCCAGCTTCTCCACATCCTTACCAACACTTGTTATTGTCTGTTTATTTCTCAATTATAGCCCTTTTAGGCAGTGTGGAATGATACCATGATTTTGACTTATATTTCTCCATAACTAAATATATTAAGCATTTCTTCATGTGCTTGTTGAACATGTGTGTATCTCCTTAGAGAAATATGTATTCAAGTCCTTTGCCCATTATTTAATTGGGTTACTTGTCTTTTTATTATTGAGTTGTAATAGTTCTTTACATATTTTGGGTACAAGGCCCTTACCAATATATAATTTTAGATTATTTTTTCCATTCTGTGGGTTGCCTTTTTACTTCTTGATGGTATCATTTGATGCACAAAGGTTTTATTTATTTATTTTTTATGAAGCCCAACCTTTTTTTTTTAGTCCATTATACTTTTGATGTCATATCTAAGGAACCACTGTCTAACCCAGGGTCATGAAGATTTACTTCTCTGTCTTCCTCTGGAAACTTTATAGTTTTAGCTCTTAATTTAAGTCTATGACCTATTTTGAGTTAATTTTTATGAATGATATGTGTTCTTTTACACACCAGCAACATTGGATGAAAATACCATTTATTCTTCTCCTCATTGAGTTATCTTGGCACCATTGTTGAAAATGAGTTGATCATAGATGCCCTTAATCAGGTTGAGGACATTTCCTTCTAGTCCTAGCTTATTGACAGTTTAACATGAAAATATGTTAGATTTTGTCAAATGCTTTCTTGTGCCCATTGAGATGAACATGTTTTTACCCTTTAACCTATTAATACAGTGTACTGTGCGTTGTTGTGCTTAGTTGCATCCAACCCTTTGTGACCCCATGGACTATAGCCTACCAGGCTCCTCTGTGCGTGGGGATTCTCTAGGCAAGAATACTGGAGTGGGTAGCCTATCCCTTCTGCAGGGAACTTCCCAACCCAGGAATCGAACCCAGGTCTCCTGCATTGCAGATGGATTCTTTATCAGCGGAGCAGCCCAGGAAGCCCAATATGATATACTAGGCTGATTAATTTTGGATGACAAGCCAACTTTGCGTTCCTAGAATAAGTATCACTTGACCATGCTATAAGGCACTTCTTGTGTATTACTGGATTTGGCTTGCTAGTATTTTGTCATTAAAACCTTTGCCTATAATATGATTTTCATCTTGTCACATTAAGTTCTGATATTTAAGTTGTTTGTACTTGTACCATGTCCAGAGAATACTGACATTATATAGTTGCTTCCCGTTTCTGTTTTTGAAATTCTAGAATATTTTTATCTCCTCCATATAGGATCACATTCATAGAAAATAGGACTATCAGGTACAATATTTGCACTGTAGAGTTTTGTCCCATCATGGAAATTTTGAAACAGAAGGCCCTTTAATAATCTACTGGGTCTTGGTTTGTAACTCTGTTCCACAGGGTTCCCAAAGGTATTCTACCTGCATTTTAAGGGTTTTTTAAAATGTATATTTAAATATTTAAAAACCCCAAATGAATAGAAATAGCATTGGTTGGTATGATGTGTTCCATACCTAACTTTACTATTTGGATATTATGGTCAAAATTAACTTATATCCCATTGATTGTCTTTATAAAAATCATCAAACATTTAAATAGAACACTACAAGTGAATGTTTTTTGAACTGGATTTCTGTGGAAGATTTCATCTATGTGCCATAGTCTATGTCCCATTATTAGGTGAAGAAACTAAAGTGCTGGGTCACATGCCCAAATTGAAGGCTGAGCTGAGAAGAGACTCTGGCTCTCCTTTCTCTTAGTACAGTACACATGACCACCTATATTGTCTTTCCAATGTCATGTGTCGCAAACAAAAGATATTTTACTCTTGAACTGCTTGAAAACACAAAACCCTTATCATTGAGTTCATGTTCTACTCTGGTCCCTGTGTTGTTCTGTGGCTGGCTCACATGTCTGAGTGATTAGTGGTTCAGTGTTAAAGATTTTCCCTTCCACCCTGAAGTTCTCAGATGAAATAGGAAAGAAGGGAAAGGCAATTAGAAGTGTGCTTTAGATAAAAGTTCCAAGGTGTGCAGACTTTGTGGGAGTTACTAACTTATCTTTGAAGTTTAATTTGACAAAATGAGCCTGCCCAACCTCACACTTACTGAGAATTAGCTGAGTGCTTTTTGCCCAGAGTGATGCTAGGTAAAAAGTTGAGTTGTGGAGGCTTGAAATGGCTGAAGCCCAGAGACAGGTTACTTCTGAGAAGATCAAAGACCCCAGTGGTAAAAATGGTCCATCCCAGCTGAAGAAAACGGAAGCCTGGGCCAAGTGTGTGCACCAAGCATGACTGCAGGGCTCTCCTCTGATGGGGATTCCCATCTGCTTGGCGTGGCTTTGTGTCCAGACTTAGTGCCTCGCTGATCGAACCTGCCAGGCCCTGATTGAACAGGAGCCACTACCCAGGACAGTGATCATTCACAGAATGATCACACCTCTCTATTGGTGCGCTATATCCAGGTTTTGGAAAATGACAGTGTGTCAGTCAACCTACATGGAACCAGGACTGGTTTTCATGTTTAAGCCAGAATGAAAAAGAGGACAGGACATGGACAATATTTTTTTAGCATGAGAAGTTAGTCATCAGAAGTGGGGACCAAGATTTTTTTTCAGAAGCACATTTCAATTAAAAAAATAGAGCTTTACATGTTTTAACTTCCTTTGTGGCTTACTTGCTCTCTCCCTCATAAATCCCCCTCCATTCTTAAATAGGACGTAAATGTTCAGCATGACTCATTCACAGAAGTGTTAGGAGGATCAGATGAGTTTAATACAACTTAAGTTATCAAGAACAGTACTAGGCAAAGAGTAAAGGCTAATAAATATACTGTAGTAATTATCATTGGCATCATGGCAGTTACTCACCTGGATCTTCCTCCATTTATGCCACCTACTTTTTATTACCTACCATGAGTATATGATGGGTGTTTTGGAGGATAAAATATTTTAAGTTTATTAACTCCTTTAAGTCTTCTGGAGTTAATAAAGGAATGAGAAAAACACAAGAATAGCTGGGCAAGTTGTGTGAGACTCTTGCCTTCTTAGATGTCCAAGCCGAGAACAGTGGAGAGAGTTAGAGCTATGCACAAAAGACAATCAAATCCTTAAAGGTGCATAGCACAGTGGTTCACACGTGGTAGATGTCAAATACTGTTAAATAATTATGGTGATTGCCCCTCACGTGAGTCTCCTCAGACCTCAGTGGTCCCTAAGACAGAATTAGTCCCCCGCCATCTGCATTGCTTCCCATCATGCCTCTGTCTCTATTCCAGCACCTCTCTTTCCTCCCGCGGCTGTTTACATGCCTGTTTCCTCATGCAGTTTTGTGTCTTCAAAGACAGGGACCTGTTTACTTCATCTTCATACTCCTCAAGGCCAGGTGCAATGTTTAGGACACTGAGAGTATAATTATGGTGATTGCCCCTCACGTGAGTCTCCTCAGACCTCAGTGGTCCCTAAGACAGAATTAGTCCCCGGCCATCTGCATTGCTTCCCATCATGCCTCTGTCTCTATTCCAGCACCTCTCTTTCCTCCCGCGGCTGTTTACATGCCTGTTTCCTCATGCAGTTTTGTGTCTTCAAAGACAGGGACCTGTTTACTTCATCTTCGTACTCCTCAAGGCCAGGTGCAATGTTTAGGACACTGAGAGAATCAGTAAGTGTGTCGGTGGGAAGAAAACACGCTGGATTTAGTGATGCTGTTTAAAAAAAAAAAATTGAAACAGTGTGTCCTAAATTCCCCAGTCAAGCCCTGGAAAATACACATGGATTTGGGAGATGGTCACAAACCACTCACACCTGGGATCCACTTAAGGTCACCCTAGTAATTGGTAGGATGTATCTTCTTCCCATGCTTGAAAATTAAAATTATATTTGTGCACGTCTAATCTCCTGCAGTGGGTGTAATAAAACAAACCACAACATGGACTTCAGGGTCAGAGAGGCCCTAACCTGCATTTCCTCATCTCCAAAATCAGCTTCACTGTTAGCTCTTAAGGTTCCTGAGGATGTACAAATAATGGATATGCAGGTGTCCCACACTCAGGGGACCCTGGCTGGATGGAGATTTCCATTCTCAACAGAGCCTCAGTATTACTGATTTTAATTTCATGATCTCATCTGTGAGCTCTCCTAGAGTTTATGGGACCAAGAGATGTGAAAACACTTGGGCGGTTGAAGAATCCCTTGGATTGAATTAAATGTTTATCCTGCCTTTCCTGGGCTTCCCATGTGGCTCTAGTGGTAAAGAAACTGCCTGCCTATGCAGGAGACATAAGAGATGCGGGTTTGATCCCTGGGTCAGGAAGATCCCCTGGAGGAGGGCACAGCAACCCACGATGGTGTTCTTGCCTGCAGAATCCCATGGACAGAGGAACATGGCAGGCTATACAGTCTATAGAGTCTCAAAGAGTCGGACATGACTGAAGTGACTTAGCATGCATGCACCTGCCTTTCCTGTATGAGTCATACTACTGAGCAGTCAAATAGTGTCAAATTTTCTTTTTTTAAGAATATTTCAGCTAACTTATGAAGATGGAATGGTAGAATATCACCAATATGCAACTCCTAATGAATCAATGATCACTACTAATGGCTGCTAAAATCACCCAGAGGAATATTCTTGCAAAAAAAATATGGAACCCAATTTTTTTTTTTGGAACCCACATTTAACCACATCCTAAGTACAGCTACCAGTTTAAGGAAACATTGTAAAATTGAAATTGGCAAAAAATCCATACTGTGGGAAACTCAATAGTACAAGCAGTTTTGTTTTTTTCCATAAAAAGAAGAGAAATGCATAGAAACTTTAGATTTAAAAATACCAAAGAGATACATCAAGCAATCAAAATATATAGATCTTGTTTGGATCCTTATTCTTTTAAGTAATTTTAAAAAGACAACCGTTATGACACTTATGAAATAATTGGGGGAAAAGATCTCATGATTTATCTTAAACTAACATTTTCCTTTCATTATGTACATTTTGCCCTGCCCTACCCAACTTTGTTCTCCTGGATAATGAACACAGAATTTAAAAAGAAAATTAGATTACTTCTAACCCTTTGAGAGGTCTGGGTCAAGGGCCCACTTACCATGTCTAAATAACTAAGAAACATTCTCTGAGTTGAGGTAATTCCCTCCTCTCACCATGAGGACCCACAGAATTTTGGGTAAGGGCATACTGGCAGGCAGCTTTTTGGGGAAAGTGGTTCCAAGGAAGAGAAGTAACAGTCTCAGAAGACAAAACAAGGAAAAAGGGGGAAACAACCCCAAGTGTAGATCATCGAACTAATCATCACCATGGACAACTGGTTAGATCCTTCAAGGGCTTCTCCAAAGAGCCCTGTAGAATATAGGTCTGAACTGTCTTCCCGAGGGGACGAAAGAGGGGAATATCCCTCCTTGGTTCTGGGCTCTGCCAGTCAAGGGTTGCCCAAGCAGGGCTTGCAATCTAGCACTTTTGGGTTTGCACACGTGTCACAACGGCCTCAGAACATGGTAGCATGGGGAGATTTGATCTCTGGTCTCCCATCCATGGTTTGCCCCCTTCTTTTCCCTTTGGGTTTATCCCAAGTCACAGGGGAGACTTTCACACATGTACATAGACATTCTCCCCACACCTCCAAGCTCCACTTAACCCTCCCGCACAAAACAGCTCCTCCTGAGCCACCTGGAACACTGACACACTTCTCAGGAAGACAGACCTGGGAAGAGGCCCTAGCAGGCTACAGAGCCAGTCCACAGTCTGCTGGGCAGAGAATTTGGGGGTCTAGGGCATCAAGAGCATAGCCTAGGGCAGGGGGCAGGGTTCCGGGTGGGCATGTCCCGTTGGTCATGGGCTGTGGTTGGAAAGTGGTCAGAGTGGTTCCTTTAAAGAATGGGACCCCAGACCGGGGCCCTACTGCTTAGGCCAAAAAGCAGTGCCAGTTCTTTGCTACCCACAGACTTTACACTGTCAGGCTCTGGAATCCAATTTTTGTTCATCTTGGCCCAGGTCTCAAGCAATAACATTAGGGAAACTGCTCACCTGTTCAGTTTCTTCACTGGAAAAGGGAGGCTGCTGCGGGGGTTAAAGGAGGCAGTGTTATGCAAACACGTACTCTGTGCCTGGCATGCAGGAGCTCTCCACAGTGGGCAGGTCTGTGAGGGTCCAGTGCCTCCATTCAACGGCATCAGGGTCAGGGTTTGAGCCCAGGGTGGAGAGGGCAGTTCGGGGAAAGGGCCCAGACTGGAGGCAATGAGATTTTTCTTTGTCTGGTACAATTTCCCTGGAAATGTATGAAGAGTAATTTTGATAGGTTTTCAACAGAGTCCCAGACTTCTTGAAGAGTTTCTCTAGATCCCACTGTAACTCCTTGAGGACAAAGCTGCATGTTGTTTTCTAATAAACCCCTAGCTGTTAGCATATTGCCTGGCACATAACTGAGTACAGTCAGGGCTCAGTTAAAAAAAATCACTGGATGGATGATTTCAAGTTATAGATGTATTTCTTTAACGGGAGATTCTCGTTTCATATGTTGGCATCACAGTTTCTGCAGATATCTCAAACTGGAATCATTCTCTTCCTCAGCCCTCCTCCTTCCCCAGTCCCCGCCTCAGTGGGCAGCACCACCAGCCCCACACCCTCGCAGGCATGGCAGCATGACTCCCTCATTGATCCTCCATCAGCTGCCATGTCCCCATGCTCCTATCCATTCAGTTTTTAAATTTATTATATTTGATTCACTATGGCAACCCACTCCAGTACTCTTGCCTGGAGAATCCCATGAAGGGAGGAGCCTGGTAGGCTACAGTCCACTGGGTTGCAAAGAGTCAGACACGACTGAGCGATTTCACTTTCACTTTCACCACAAACCTAGTTCAGGCAACGATTGTCTCTCCCTTGAGATACTGCAGCACTTAGCTGCTCATGTTCCCTGAATATATCCTCCCCATTGCAGCCAGAATAACCTTTACACATCTGACCACATCCCTGCTGGGCTTAGAGTAGAATCCAAGCCCTTGACACAACCAGCAGGACTCTCTGGTGTCTGTCATCTGCCCCACTTGTAAGATCCTTGACAACTGTCTTTGTCTTATATTTCTTTGTATCTCCTGTGGTCAGCCAGAAACTAAGTTACATAAATGAACATCTTTTTCAAAAACCAAAACCATTTTTTATCTATTGAGAAAACTATAAAAATTTAATTAAATCATTGACTTAAGCTATCAAACCTCAGAGATGAACCAGGACTATCTAAGCCAATATCTTCCCCTCCCTGCGTAACTTGTGATGAGCACAGACCACATATATGTTAGATACTTTGGTGCAGTGCTCTGGGCTCCTTGCACCGACCTTCCTTTGGATATGGAATTAATTTAGTTCTGGAGTGAGCCACTGGGCTGTTTCTGGAAATCACCATTTTTCTCTGGAGTGGTCTCAACTGACTTCTGACACACTTAAGCCATGCGGCTGCTCAAGAGAGCCTGTGCTCATCTGCCTCAGAGAAACTATCCTCAGGAATGTGTTTTCCTCCTGCAGAATTTTGGTCAGAAATCATGCAGCTGGTCTGCTGTTTCCATCATGCTAGCTGTGCACTCACAACCGTTTTCTTTTCTCATCGATCAGAGGGCCACCCTCCACTGTGTGCTGAAGGGAGAGTATTCATGGTCAGCGCTGGGATCTCAGTTTGGTCATCTTTAAATAGAGACAGAGATTGTTTGTATCTTGATGAGGTTATTTTGAAGGTTAAATGAGATGAAGTGTGTATCGGGTTGAACATCTTGTTCTAGAGGTTTTTATAAATGTCAAGTATTTGGGCTTTCTATTCTTTGTTTTAAAACAAGATTTGGGGGAGATATAAAATGTGCAAAATTATAAGATAAATATAGGCAGATGGCAAAGTCAGACTCTTTCTTTTACTTAAAAAAAATTGTTTATTTTTGTCTCAGCTGGGTGCAAGTTTCTCACTGCAGTGTCTTCTCCTGTTACAGAACTCAGGCTTTAGGGTGCGGACGTTAGTATCTGCGGCATGTGGGCCCGGTTGCAGCTCCTGGGCTCTAGAGTATAGGCTCAGTAGTTGTGGAACCTGGGCTCAGTTGCTCCACAGTATGCGGGAAGCTTCCTGGATCAGGGATTGAACCGGTGTCTCTTGCACTGGCAGGTGGATTCCTTACCACTGAGCCACCACAAAGTCAGAGTTAAGAGGAGCACTGCATCATTGAAGAGAATTGTGAGGGTTTAGCTTTTTTTACATTGGATACCAAGTTCACTCATTTGTTTGATCCGCATTTAATTTTGAGCAGTTCTTGGCATGCAGCTTATACAAAGGAGTAAAAGACCTTCTTTCTGCTTCTGAATGGGAGAACCCAGAGAGAGCCAACTAAAACACTGGCAGGAGTTGTGAGAGAGATGGAGGGGGGCATGTTGCCAGGGCTTGTCTGGGGAGCAGCCCTCCCAAACGAGCTGGGTGTTCAGTTACGTCCTCGTCCTGACGACATATCTGGTTCATGTTCATGTTTCAGCAGCCTTGGGGTGGAATGTGACACAGTGAGAAGATGGCCAAGATTAGCACCCAGTACTCCCACCCCACCAGGACACACCCCTCGGTCAGGACCACGGACAGAGATCTGGATTGCATTGAAAACGGTCTCAGCAGGTAGGATGGGCTTTAACTTCATGTCTGGAACAGGTTGTTCCCATAGCTGCTCTTGACCGGGGAGACAGAATGCCTTAGCCAGGCAGGACAGGTTGGAGGGTGGAGGCTGTTCACAGCACTCCTTCTAACCTCATGACCCCTCCCAACCCACACTGAAGTAGTTTTTATTCTCATTTTAGAGATGTGGGAAAATGCTCCAAAAGTTATACAACTTTGGGAAGGCAAGAAGATGAAGATGAAAATGCAGCAGATTAAACACGACTGTAAAAACGTCCCCAAAGTGCCACACTTTCCCTTGTGTACATCAAACATTTATCAGGCTCTGTCTGCACCAGTCACTGTCCTGGGCACTGGGGTGGAGTACCAATCCAGTGCCCTGCCCCTCATCTCCAGGGGAGGGTCAGGACTCAGTCATGCTCACGGACTTGGGGGAAGGGACCACGCCTGCCAGCAAAGCCATCAGCACCATCGATGATGTCCAACATAGGCAGGCAGTCACCTGGAAATTTGGGGCCTCTACGTCAAGCCCTGCTCCTCACTTACTGGGAGATCTGGGAAAATGCACTAAACCCTCTATGCCTCAGATTCTTTAACCGTAAAATGGAGCAGCATTGGGAAATGGGAGTATCTGTTTGGTACAGACGGACTTATATTTTTTTGATGCTTCTTAAACTGTCAATGAGTTGACTGAGTTAAACCAGGAGAAACTGTATTTCCAATATTAATGTTATTTTTGTCCCACATATATAGCACTGGAAACTTCTCCCGCCCATGTAAACTGCACATTATCTAAGGCCCCAAAATGCAACGACAGTCCCTCAGTCCTTGCATCCCTGGCTCTGGCCCTCCTCCAGCATTTCTCCTCACTCACTTGGTATATGTCTCTTCCTCTCTCAGATGCACATTTCATTTTTTATCTGTCCAGGTTCTTGGTCCCAGGTCCTTAGCAAACTCTGCTTGTGAGTGATGGACAATAGTTTCCCTATCACTGCAAACTTAGGCAGTCTTTGGATCCCCACTTTCTTGGATTCAGGCAAAGGAAGGAAAGTCTCAAAGCATGCCAACAGATGTTTATTCCCTCCTACTCTTGCAAGTTGGTGCTGAGACCCAGGAAATTTTATATGACTCGGGCATCATAAATTCTTACCCCACTCAAATCTCCCTGCTAACTGGCTGACGGTCAATATCTGTGTTCCATAACTGAGGGCTCCTTCCTTTAGCTTAAGGCATTGCCCTTATTTAAAAGGGAAAAGAACACTGTTAGGACAGTTCTCTGCTCTTAAAACTTTGGTATATTTTAATCGTTTCTTTCCCACATCAGAGCTGATAAAACCCCCTGAAGAAGGGGCTGAAGAGGGGCTTCAAAGAGGGTTGCTTCAAAGAGGATTGCTTCAAAGAGGGTTGCAATAAAATGGGGAAAAGGCCCAAGGGGGACTTTGCTGGTGGTCCAGTGGCTGAGACTCCAAGTTCTCAATGCAGGGAGCCTGAGCGCCATCCCTGGTCAGAGAACTAGATCCCACATGCTGCAACTAAAAAAAAAAAAAAAAAAAAATAGGTCCAAGCATGGCACACAGCACGAAAGAGAGGCTCCCTGGAGACATGAGGCTTCTTGGATCTTGGGCCCCAGGGAGAAGGACAGAGGCTGTCAGGATCAGGAGCATGTGAAGCAACATGGAACGTGTCCCCATTGCTCCCTTTTGCTTCAGGCAGGACAGAGCCAGAGCATCTCTGGGATCCAAGCTCCCTGGGGTCTGTCTGGCTTCTCCCAGTGGGAGAGTCAAGAGAAGGCAGGCCCAGCAG
The DNA here is from genome assembly GCA_006410675.1 of Oreotragus oreotragus. Classification (NCBI taxonomy): domain Eukaryota; kingdom Metazoa; phylum Chordata; class Mammalia; order Artiodactyla; family Bovidae; genus Oreotragus; species Oreotragus oreotragus. The sequence continues at coordinate 83,671 of SJYX01020783.1, forward strand.
GTGGGCTGGGGCTCCTGCCCAGAATGCCTGCTCGACCCACACCACCACCACACGGGCCAGCTCTGCCCGACTCATCCCGGCTCTGCCTCAGCAGGTGGCCAGCAAGTCCCATCTGGTCTGAAGGCTGTTCAAGAGCCTCTGGTTTCCCAGAGCCTCTCTGTGAGCTCAGGTTGGGCCCACGCACACTCAGAGGATGGGTCCGCCACACAGCAGGGGCTCTGAAATGCTGCCCTTGGACAGTCCTCTCTGCCATCTCCCCTGGGTGATGCCATGCCCTCCCCTCCCCTGCTCTGCATGCCCAGGCCAGCATGGTGACCAACAGCACAGGCTTGAGGCCACTCTGCCAGGTTTGAAAACTGGCTCTGAAAAGCTGATCAACAGCTCCAAGCCTTAGTTTCCTCATCTGCAAAATATGCTAGTTCTGACCTCAGAGAGCAGCAGTGAGGTTAAAACAAGGCAAAGCTCATGGCACAGCCTCTGCCATGCAGTAAGCACTTATCACCGCTCCCTGCTGGTCTTGGAGATGCTCACCTCCATGGGCCTTCTCTGTGTCCCAGGCTGAAGCCTTTTCTGACCCCTCTGACCTCCGATAGCCCCAGCTGGCCTGACACCTGGACTGGCCATTTCCTGCCTGTGTCCACATCAGGTTGTCTCAGCCTGACCACCACTCAAGTCTCACTGAGCCCCACTGGGGGCCATGCCCAACAACACACGTGGTAAGAGCTTGTTGACAGATTAGTACAGAATCCCATGGAAACACTAGAGAGATCTCAAAAGGAGAGACAGGAAAAAAGCTTCCTTCATGAGAAGCATTATCTCAGAGGCAGGAGTGGGTTAACAAAAGTTTCCAGGATGGTTCCTTAGCATCACTGAGGATTGAGAATAGGAGTTCACACTGGGGATGGTACAGCCTTGGGCCAGAAAGCTTCGTCCAGGCCCCTCCCCTGCTTCTCTGAGCAGCCTAACATCTGCCTATGGACAGACCAATCTTCCCTGTAAGATTTATTTGAACAAAGGACTTTGACACAATCACATAAAATTTTTAAAGTTTCCAATCACTATTTTGAGGGAGGAAATGGAATCTGAACGAATCATAGGTCTTGCCTTGAAATTCCAATCCTTTTAGAAAGCTTTTGGAGAAATAATTACAAGTGGGTGTCCTTGAATATGAATCACTCTTTATCCTCAGTGATATCACACAGCTGTGGTGGGAACCTGTGTGTTGGTTGGCCCTGTGCTGAGGGTCCCCCAAAGAGGGAAGACATCATCTTCCTGTCCCCTGAGACATCTCTCTTCCCAGCTCTTTCACCAAATTAGAGACTGGTTTCCATTTCTCTTTTAAGTCACTGAGATCATTTTGCTTGTGAAGAGTCATAAGGAGGGATCAAAGTGTTTCCTTTGAACAACAACACAAAAAAATTAAATTTACACCTTGAAAAGACCAGAAATAAAAATATCTTGCATTTTGCTTTATTTAGATCTGTTTTATTGACTCAATTATTTAAGAGCTCTCTGGCATATTTTTGCTGATAATGCAATAAAGACTTCAGAACCTGCTGCAGAGAATTGCAGCTAGCACCAAGGACACCTCAAGCCCCAGAGCAATCTCCTGGTGTAGCTAGTCTAGATGACCTGTTGGGCATAGAGGGTCGTGTCCTACAGAAGAGGAGACTTCTTCATGCTGCTTCCTGAGCAGAGCCCAAAGCAGTGATCACAAAAGAAAACCATTTGCAACCTGCTTCCCCAGGCCCAGAGGCAAAAATGCAGTGACCTCCGTTCCCTGGTCACATGCGGCTGGGGCAGCACCTGCCCGTCACTCTAGGTCCTCAGGGCTTGGGAGGAGAAGAAAAAATAATGTGTCACACTCTCCACTCTTGTTCTAAAAGGTCATTTCTGTTTGCTCGCATGTCCCCAAAGTCACTAGAGGAAGACACCAGATCCACAGAGCACAAAGTTAATTACCGGTTTCCATTCTGACGAGAACCTCTGCTTCCTCTAGTGACAAAAAAGCCTCACCTCATGGACATGAATTCCTCTGTATAAATAAACACAGAAGATGAGCTTTACACATTGAAAATGACCTTGTCTTTCAAAACAGTCAGTTTCTTGTGTTTCACCAGTTGTCCCTGTTCTTCCTAATTACCGACTTCCCAGGGCTTCTTCCTGTAGAGGTAGCATCACCATCGAGAAGGAGTCTGCAAGTGGGAGGCAACGTCAGGTTGTTCTGGCCTGATCTGCTCCGTCTATAGAGCCTGAGGCCTGTCAGGTTCTCAGCTAGCTCCTGGCAGGACGGGGCCTGGTCCCCAGTCTCCACCCTCTGTATTTCCCTTCGAGGTTCTGAATCTCTGATCTTGCAGTGATTGCCAGAAGCTTCTCCCTTTCAGCAGTACCTGAGTGTCTCTGGGGACTCAAAATGTCACCTCAGACATTTGTTTCCTCTCCTCCCACCCCATCTCCCCTTCTGTCTACCTTGTGAAATCAGTTTCTCTGAGGAGTAACTCATTAGATTTGCTATTATTTAGGTATCTCCCAGGTGTTTAAAAGGGGTAGAGATTCTGGAGCTAGAAGAAAGACATCAGAGTAGAACTTTGGGCATCAAGAAACAATTAGGGAGATGTATCCAAAAAAGCCCCCTGGGTCCCTTGAACTTACTTCATATAAGACCCTTCCTGTTCCTCACTACTAAATGTGCCTTTTGGGACTTGGGTGTTTGAACAAGTCATTATTAAATCAATTTTTCCTTTGTTTCCTTTTCAAAGACCAGGAAAATTAAACTCAGGGAAGGTAAGTGACAAGCCCACAGTACACCTAGCTAACAGGTGTTGGGGTAGGGACTCAAACCCAGGTCTCCAGGTCCCCCATAATGCTGCCTCCCCTTCCAGTGGACATCATAGGTCCAGGCCACATGCAGTGGCTCTCACTGCTGCGAGCTGCAGGCCTGCTTTGAAATTTGGGATGAGTTCTGCCCCTCACTCACCCACAAGCCCTGATGTCATGCGCATGGAGTCTTGTTGCGGATGCAAGTAAATCTGCTCTCAGGAGGTGCTCCCACACAATTAGCAGAAACCAGAGTAGGCCGAAATGCTGGGCTGACTGCCTGGTGCCTGGAGCTCCCTGAGGAGCTGGCGGGGACAGAACCCCTTCGTCCTGGGGACCACCTCCAGATCTTCTGGGCACACAGGCCATGTGGAGCTCCAGCCCAGCTGCCAGTTGCTGCCCCCACCTCCAGCTCCCCACCCCCAGGCATGCCAGCTGCTCGGAACCAGGGATTGGAGAGATGGATTCACCTGTCCCCCTGCCTCCTCCTCCTGTAACTGACCCGGTGCCTTGGAACATGCATTCCCACCTTTGTGGTACACAATATTAGAAGGGCAAGGGGATTGTAGCTCCCTAGTTGTAGCAGGGCCTCTGATAGGGTCTCTCTCTTTAAATTAACTTTATTTTTGGCTGCACTGGGTCTTTGTTTTGGCGTGCAGGCTTTCTCTGGTTGCAGCAGGTGGGGGCTGCTCTGTGTTGCAGAGCCCAGGCTTCTCATTGCAGTTGGTTCTCTTGTTGCAGAGCATGGGCTCTAGGTACACGGACTTGCCTAGTTGCAGCACGCAGGCTCAGCAGTTGTGGTGCACGGGCTTAGTTGCTCCGCAGCGTGTGGAATCTTCCTGGACCACGGGCTGAACCCATGTCCCCTGTACTGGCAGATGGCTTCTTATCCACTGTCAGGGGAAGTCCTGACAGGGTCTCTTATATGTATAAGGTTGAGGTGTAAGTGGTCTCTTACGAGATTAGAGAGAGAATTCAATTAGGTGCTTTGGCAATAAAAAAAAAACATGCCCCCATAGTGCAGCTAAGGGGACTCAGAGTCACGTCTCTAGTGGCATGCTACAGAACTCAGTCCTCAGTTCAGTTTAGTCCCTCAGTCGTGTCCAACTCTTTGCGACCCCATGGACTGCAGCACGCCAAGCTTCCCTGTCGATCACCAACTCCTGGAGCTTGCTCAAACTGATGTCCCTCAAGTCGGTGATGCCATCCAACCATCTTATCCTCTGTCATCCCCTTCTCCTGCCTTCAGTCTTTCCCAGCATCAGGGTCTTTTCCAATGAGTCAGTTCTTCACATCAAATCAAGAAAGTATTGAAGTTTCAGCTTCAGCGTCAGTCCTTCCAATGAATATTCAGGACTAATTTCCTTTAGGATGGACTGGTTTGATCTCCTTGAAGTCTAAGGGACTCTCAAGAGTTTTCTCCCACACCACATTTCAAAAGCATCAGTTCTTCAGTGCTCAGCATTCTTTATAGCCCAACTCTCACATCCATACATGACTAGACAGACCTTTGTTGGCAAAGTAATGGCTCTGCTTTTTAGTATGCTGTCTAGGTTGGTCATAGCTTTTTCCCCAAGGAGCGAGCGTCTTTTAATTTCATGGCTGCAGTCACCATCTGCCTCAGCCATGTCCTATTCAGCTTTTGCTTTAATTAGAAAATACAGAAGGCAGATTCATGAGTGGGTGACGGCAGGCTTTGAAATGGGATGGAATGGCATTCAGATCTCAGTTTTTCCAGTTGGCTACCTGACCTTGGGAAAGTTATTTAATCTCCCTGAACCTCAGTTTCTTCTCTTATAACATTGTTATATGATTTAAGTGATAAAATGTAAGTGGCTGACATGCAGTAAGCAGTCAATAAATGGCAGATACTTTATGTATCACTCTGTGTGTTTTCAGAAAAAAAAAGAAAAAGTATCCTCAATATGGGGAAGCTGAGGGAGAGAAAAACCTGCTGGCTGTCAGGGCTGAGCAGAGACTGCCTGGAGGAGACATGGTGTGGTAGTGAGCTCCCCCCATGCTGGAGACAGCAGGGCTGTTGCAGAAAGGAAGAGGCAGCAGCTTGGCGGCTGGGTTGTGGAATTCTGATTTCTGATCACTCACTGGGGAGACGCAGAGCCCCTGACAGTAATTCTTGCTTACTTCTTCAACAGTGTTGCCACCTTGTTAAGAAGGCTGATTAGGTTGGAATAGGTCATGTGATTGAATTAATTTGTCTTGCTTGGGCTCTTCAAGACTCAAAAGGATGAAGTGCAAATCCTTAGAGGCCAGTGCCTGGATGGCTTTTAATCAGGCTGATCAGACTTCAGCCCCAGGAAGTTTTAAAGGGAAGGAAAGGAAAACAGACCCCAACAGAGAGATCTTATTCCAGGAAATTCAACAAACACCAGGCTCTGCTAATGCTCAGACTTTTTGCCCTGAATTGCACAAGGGAAGGTCCTCCGCCCCTACCTTGGCAAAAGGGCACAGCAGAAGTGGACTTTTATTTGAAAGCACTATACAAATATGAAGCCAATTCATTACAATATTTCAGGACCCTCCTCTTAATCAGCGGTTTCCTGCAGCACGTACACACTGGGACAGTGGGCAAGGGAAGGCCTCTTGAAGGAGGCAGCACTTGATCCGGCTTTAGAAGATAGGGTTTCAGCATGCAGAGATGTGTGTGAACCAAAATCCTTGTTCTGGAATCCTCATGTGAAAACAACTGCTCTGGCTCCAGAGGCAGGCACGGTACCTCCCCCACCCCAAGCCCCTGCCCTCGGTGCTCTAATAAGGACCACTTACTGCTGGATAGCCCCTTTCACCTAGACTATGGGCAGTGGCCTGCTTGCCATAAAGGAAAGGCCACATTATCCTAAAAGCCAGGATCTGCTGGAGCATGAACTGAAGTGTGGAGACCTGGGGTGAGGATCTTTGACTGCGGCGTTCCCCTTTAAGCAGAGCATCTGGCCATCTCGGTCCTCAACGTGCCCAAGAGGTGGATGAGCTGGAAATCAATTTCGCTTGCTGCATATTTGATTTCCTAGGACCCACTTGCCATGCGAGGAGACATCGTCAGAACTGCAGGAAGGCATTGCCATGGAGACTGGAGGACTGGCTGAATCCAGGCAAAGCTCCTTCACCAGCCAGGGTCCCACCAGGTAACTGACCGGTTTCAGCCCTCAGCTTGGGAAAGAGGAGACAGAGGCAGAAACAAGATAAGTCTTAGGAAGAAATGGTGGATGAGGGTGGGGTTGCAGATTTGGAGAAGAAAGGGCCAGGAGAGGCAGGGTCAGAAATCTATCAGGGAGTAATTTCCTCTTGGGTCAGGTGTTCTGAGCTCAGAAAAATCTAAGAAAAACTGCCTTTATCTGAAACTGTTCTCATACAAAATGATATCAAGGTACTTGTTCAATTCTGAAAGAATTCAGGAAAAAAAAAAAAAAAAAAAAGCCAACCAGAGATGTTTCAGAAAAGAATTCAGAAAGAAGACCAGCCAGCCAGGGGAGACTGCAGGGTGGACCACGGTGGCGGGCAGGTGGCACTGGCGGCTCTGTCTGAAACAGCCCCTGGCAGGTCCACAGTCACAAGTGTCTAGATTCATAGCACACATCCTTGCAAAAGCATTTGAAAGATTAACTAGGCTCTGAGCTCTGTCTCCATTCTGATGACATCTGTCCTCCAGTGTCAATAGCTGTACCACCTGGAGGATGTCACTTCACCTTTCACACCTTGTCTGAAGATGCATCTGGCAACATGAGGGCTGCCGCAGAGCCCACACTGGACAGTCAGCAAATTGGGCTCATTACTTCCTTCCACTGATTTCTTTTTTTTTTTTCATCCAAAGCCAGAGTTTCATACAGTAGTCTGTTCTACAGTTTCTGCTTAAGAGTATTTCAAAGAAATTAATTTGTCTAGTTATCCTTCGTGTTTTTCATGGTGGAGGACTATTTATTTCACTAGCTCCTTGTAGCTGGGCACTCAAGTGATTTGCAGTGGGTTTTTTCGTCTTATTAATAAAATGCTCTCTTGAGGCCTGTTGATTATAGGGACGAGAACACCTTCACCTCAGATGGAGAGGGGAAGGCTCGAGCAAGGCTGGAATAAGCTAAGATCCAGGCCACGTTATGGAAATGGAGATGGTGGGGCTGATGAGGGGCCCTGGGGAGGCAGCCGCCTTCCCTGTCTCATTTCGCTAACAGCATTTCATGATCCGTGTGCTCTTTCCTGCATGCCTCCTCCGTGTCTGGCTTTCTCTTCTCTCACCCCAGCGGGTACAGGCTGAAAACGGCCTGTACCACACGATCCTGAGTTGTCACACCCAAGCCCATCTTGGAGTGGTTTTGAGTTCAGAGGCTTGAATGACTGAGTCTCTGTGGGTCAGTCGTCCGTTGCCCGTCCCTGAGCCTGTTGGCCGAGGCTGGAGCTCTGTTCCACCCCTCAGCAGAGGGAGGACCTGAGTGGGTGGAGTGTCAGAGCAGAGAGGTTGGGCCAGGCAGTCACCTTGACATTCATCTGCTGCAGCAGCTATAAGCCTCTCCTCTGTGGGTCAGTCGTCCGTTGCCCGTCCCTGAGCCTGTTGGCCGAGGCTGGAGCTCTGTTCCACCCCTCAGCAGAGGGAGGACCTGAGTGGGTGGAGTGTCAGAGCAGAGAGGTTGGGCCAGGCAGTCACCTTGACATTCATCTGCTGCAGCAGCTATAAGCCTCTCCGTTCTGTTTGTGGGATATTCCTGCGCTTCACCTGTTTTTAGGCTGTGGTCACAAGTGTGTGATGGGGATCAAAGTATGAGACAATTCATGAGTCCTTACCAGGTTGCTCAGCACAGATTTTGGGGGACAGTGCCTTGTACTGTGGGTGCCAAGTCAGGAAAACCAGACACCAAGAAACAGAGTTGAATCTCTCGGCCCAAACTCCCCCAACCTCCCTCACCTCCTCCAAATGTCCCCCTCACCTCCTCCAAATGTCCCCCACCATTGCTGAGACTCAGGAGATTGGCAACCCACTCCAGTACTCTTGCCTGGAGAATCCCATGAAGGGAGGAGCCTGGTAGGCTACAGTCCACTGGGTTGCAAAGAGTCAGACACGACTGAGCGATTTCACTTTCACTTTCACCACAAACCTAGTTCAGGCAACGATTGTCTCTCCCTTGAGATACTGCAGCACTTAGCTGCTCATGTTCCCTGAATATATCCTCCCCATTGCAGCCAGAATAACCTTTACACATCTGACCACATCCCTGCTGGGCTTAGAGTAGAATCCAAGCCCTTGACACAACCAGCAGGACTCTCTGGTGTCTGTCATCTGCCCCACTTGTAAGATCCTTGACAACTGTCTTTGTCTTATATTTCTTTGTATCTCCTGTGGTCAGCCAGAAACTAAGTTACATAAATGAACATCTTTTTCAAAAACCAAAACCATTTTTTATCTATTGAGAAAACTATAAAAATTTAATTAAATCATTGACTTAAGCTATCAAACTTCAGAGATGAACCAGGACTATCTAAGCCAATATCTTCCCCTCCCTGCGTAACTTGTGATGAGCACAGACCACATATATGTTAGATACTTTGGTGCAGTGCTCTGGGCTCCTTGCACCGACCTTCCTTTGGATATGGAATTAATTTAGTTCTGGAGTGAGCCACTGGGCTGTTTCTGGAAATCACCATTTTTCTCTGGAGTGGTCTCAACTGACTTCTGACACACTTAAGCCATGCGGCTGCTCAAGAGAGCCTGTGCTCATCTGCCTCAGAGAAACTATCCTCAGGAATGTGTTTTCCTCCTGCAGAATTTTGGTCAGAAATCATGCAGCTGGTCTGCTGTTTCCATCATGCTAGCTGTGCACTCACAACCGTTTTCTTTTCTCATCGATCAGAGGGCCACCCTCCACTGTGTGCTGAAGGGAGAGTATTCATGGTCAGCGCTGGGATCTCAGTTTGGTCATCTTTAAATAGAGACAGAGATTGTTTGTATCTTGATGAGGTTATTTTGAAGGTTAAATGAGATGAAGTGTGTATCGGGTTGAACATCTTGTTCTAGAGGTTTTTATAAATGTCAAGTATTTGGGCTTTCTATTCTTTGTTTTAAAACAAGATTTGGGGGAGATATAAAATGTGCAAAATTATAAGATAAATATAGGCAGATGGCAAAGTCAGACTCTTTCTTTTACTTAAAAAAAATTGTTTATTTTTGTCTCAGCTGGGTGCAAGTTTCTCACTGCAGTGTCTTCTCCTGTTACAGAACTCAGGCTTTAGGGTGCGGACGTTAGTATCTGCGGCATGTGGGCCCAGTTGCAGCTCCTGGGCTCTAGAGTATAGGCTCAGTAGTTGTGGAACCTGGGCTCAGTTGCTCCACAGTATGCGGGAAGCTTCCTGGATCAGGGATTGAACCGGTGTCTCTTGCACTGGCAGGTGGATTCCTTACCACTGAGCCACCACAAAGTCAGAGTTAAGAGGAGCACTGCATCATTGAAGAGAATTGTGAGGGTTTAGCTTTTTTTACATTGGATACCAAGTTCACTCATTTGTTTGATCCGCATTTAATTTTGAGCAGTTCTTGGCATGCAGCTTATACAAAGGAGTAAAAGACCTTCTTTCTGCTTCTGAATGGGAGAACCCAGAGAGAGCCAACTAAAACACTGGCAGGAGTTGTGAGAGAGATGGAGGGGGGCATGTGTGCCAGGGCTTGTCTGGGGAGCAGCCCTCCCAAACGAGCTGGGTGTTCAGTTACGTCCTCGTCCTGACGACATATCTGGTTCATGTTCATGTTTCAGCAGCCTTGGGGTGGAATGTGACACAGTGAGAAGATGGCCAAGATTAGCACCCAGTACTCCCACCCCACCAGGACACACCCCTCGGTCAGGACCACGGACAGAGATCTGGATTGCATTGAAAACGGTCTCAGCAGGTAGGATGGGCTTTAACTTCATGTCTGGAACAGGTTGTTCCCATAGCTGCTCTTGACCGGGGAGACAGAATGCCTTAGCCAGGAAGGACAGGTTGGAGGGTGGAGGCTGTTCACAGCACTCCTTCTAACCTCATGACCCCTCCCAACCCACACTGAAGTAGTTTTTATTCTCATTTTAGAGATGTGGGAAAATGCTCCAAAAGTTATACAACTTTGGGAAGGCAAGAAGATGAAGATGAAAATGCAGCAGATTAAACACGACTGTAAAAACGTCCCCAAAGTGCCACACTTTCCCTTGTGTACATCAAACATTTATCAGGCTCTGTCTGCACCAGTCACTGTCCTGGGCACTGGGGTGGAGTACCAATCCAGTGCCCTGCCCCTCATCTCCAGGGGAGGGTCAGGACTCAGTCATGCTCACGGACTTGGGGGAAGGGACCACGCCTGCCAGCAAAGCCATCAGCACCATCGATGATGTCCAACATAGGCAGGCAGTCACCTGGAAATTTGGGGCCTCTACGTCAAGCCCTGCTCCTCACTTACTGGGAGATCTGGGAAAATGCACTAAACCCTCTATGCCTCAGATTCTTTAACCGTAAAATGGAGCAGCATTGGGAAATGGGAGTATCTGTTTGGTACAGACGGACTTATATTTTTTTGATGCTTCTTAAACTGTCAATGAGTTGACTGAGTTAAACCAGGAGAAACTGTATTTCCAATATTAATGTTATTTTTGTCCCACATATATAGCACTGGAAACTTCTCCCGCCCATGTAAACTGCACATTATCTAAGGCCCCAAAATGCAACGACAGTCCCTCAGTCCTTGCATCCCTGGCTCTGGCCCTCCTCCAGCATTTCTCCTCACTCACTTGGTATATGTCTCTTCCTCTCTCAGATGCACATTTCATTTTTTATCTGTCCAGGTTCTTGGTCCCAGGTCCTTAGCAAACTCTGCTTGTGAGTGATGGACAGTAGTTTCCCTATCACTGCAAACTTAGGCAGTCTTTGGATCCCCACTTTCTTGGATTCAGGCAAAGGAAGGAAAGTCTCAAAGCATGCCAACAGATGTTTATTCCCTCCTACTCTTGCAAGTTGGTGCTGAGACCCAGGAAATTTTATATGACTCGGGCATCATAAATTCTTACCCCGCTCAAATCTCTCCCTGCTAACTGGCTGACGGTCAATATCTGTGTTCCATAACTGAGGGCTCCTTCCTTTAGCTTAAGGCATTGCCCTTATTTAAAAGGGAAAAGAACACTGTTAGGACAGTTCTCTGCTCTTAAAACTTTGGTATATTTTAATCGTTTCTTTCCCACATCAGAGCTGATAAAACCCCCTGAAGAAGGGGCTGAAGAGGGGCTTCAAAGAGGGTTGCTTCAAAGAGGATTGCTTCAAAGAGGGTTGCAATAAAATGGGGAAAAGGCCCAAGGGGGACTTTGCTGGTGGTCCAGTGGCTGAGACTCCAAGTTCTCAATGCAGGGAGCCTGAGCGCCATCCCTGGTCAGAGAACTAGATCCCACATGCTGCAACTAAAAAAAAAAAAAAAAAAAAATAGGTCCAAGCATGGCACACAGCACGAAAGAGAGGCTCCCTGGAGACATGAGGCTTCTTGGATCTTGGGCCCCAGGGAGAAGGACAGAGGCTGTCAGGATCAGGAGCATGTGAAGCAACATGGAACGTGTCCCCATTGCTCCCTTTTGCTTCAGGCAGGACAGAGCCAGAGCATCTCTGGGATCCAAGCTCCCTGGGGTCTGTCTGGCTTCTCCCAGTGGGAGAGTCAAGAGAAGGCAGGCCCAGCAGGTGGGCTGGGGCTCCTGCCCAGAATGCCTGCTCGACCCACACCACCACCACACGGGCCAGCTCTGCCCGACTCATCCCGGCTCTGCCTCAGCAGGTGGCCAGCAAGTCCCATCTGGTCTGAAGGCTGTTCAAGAGCCTCTGGTTTCCCAGAGCCTCTCTGTGAGCTCAGGTTGGGCCCACGCACACTCAGAGGATGGGTCCGCCACACAGCAGGGGCTCTGAAATGCTGCCCTTGGACAGTCCTCTCTGCCATCTCCCCTGGGTGATGCCATGCCCTCCCCTCCCCTGCTCTGCATGCCCAGGCCAGCATGGTGACCAACAGCACAGGCTTGAGGCCACTCTGCCAGGTTTGAAAACTGGCTCTGAAAAGCTGATCAACAGCTCCAAGCCTTAGTTTCCTCATCTGCAAAATATGCTAGTTCTGACCTCAGAGAGCAGCAGTGAGGTTAAAACAAGGCAAAGCTCATGGCACAGCCTCTGCCATGCAGTAAGCACTTATCACCGCTCCCTGCTGGTCTTGGAGATGCTCACCTCCATGGGCCTTCTCTGTGTCCCAGGCTGAAGCCTTTTCTGACCCCTCTGACCTCCGATAGCCCCAGCTGGCCTGACACCTGGACTGGCCATTTCCTGCCTGTGTCCACATCAGGTTGTCTCAGCCTGACCACCACTCAAGTCTCACTGAGCCCCACTGGGGGCCATGCCCAACAACACACGTGGTAAGAGCTTGTTGACAGATTAGTACAGAATCCCATGGAAACACTAGAGAGATCTCAAAAGGAGAGACAGGAAAAAAGCTTCCTTCATGAGAAGCATTATCTCAGAGGCAGGAGTGGGTTAACAAAAGTTTCCAGGATGGTTCCTTAGCATCACTGAGGATTGAGAATAGGAGTTCACACTGGGGATGGTACAGCCTTGGGCCAGAAAGCTTCGTCCAGGCCCCTCCCCTGCTTCTCTGAGCAGCCTAACATCTGCCTATGGACAGACCAATCTTCCCTGTAAGATTTATTTGAACAAAGGACTTTGACACAATCACATAAAATTTTTAAAGTTTCCAATCACTATTTTGAGGGAGGAAATGGAATCTGAACGAATCATAGGTCTTGCCTTGAAATTCCAATCCTTTTAGAAAGCTTTTGGAGAAATAATTACAAGTGGGTGTCCTTGAATATGAATCACTCTTTATCCTCAGTGATATCACACAGCTGTGGTGGGAACCTGTGTGTTGGTTGGCCCTGTGCTGAGGGTCCCCCAAAGAGGGAAGACATCATCTTCCTGTCCCCTGAGACATCTCTCTTCCCAGCTCTTTCACCAGATTAGAGACTGGTTTCCATTTCTCTTTTAAGTCACTGAGATCATTTTGCTTGTGAAGAGTCATAAGGAGGGATCAAAGTGTTTCCTTTGAACAACAACACAAAAAAATTAAATTTACACCTTGAAAAGACCAGAAATAAAAATATCTTGCATTTTGCTCTATTTAGATCTGTTTTATTGACTCAATTATTTAAGAGCTCTCTGGCATATTTTTGCTGATAATGCAATAAAGACTTCAGAACCTGCTGCAGAGAATTGCAGCTAGCACCAAGGACACCTCAAGCCCCAGAGCAATCTCCTGGTGTAGCTAGTCTAGATGACCTGTTGGGCATAGAGGGTCGTGTCCTACAGAAGAGGAGACTTCTTCATGCTGCTTCCTGAGCAGAGCCCAAAGCAGTGATCACAAAAGAAAACCATTTGCAACCTGCTTCCCCAGGCCCAGAGGCAAAAATGCAGTGACCTCCGTTCCCTGGTCACATGCGGCTGGGGCAGCACCTGCCCGTCACTCTAGGTCCTCAGGGCTTGGGAGGAGAAGAAAAAATAATGTGTCACACTCTCCACTCTTGTTCTAAAGGTCATTTCTGTTTGCTCGCATGTCCCCAAAGTCACTAGAGGAAGACACCAGATCCACAGAGCACAAAGTTAATTACCGGTTTCCATTCTGACGAGAACCTCTGCTTCCTCTAGTGACAAAAAAGCCTCACCTCATGGACATGAATTCCTCTGTATAAATAAACACAGAAGATGAGCTTTACACATTGAAAATGACCTTGTCTTTCAAAACAGTCAGTTTCTTGTGTTTCACCAGTTGTCCCTGTTCTTCCTAATTACCGACTTCCCAGGGCTTCTTCCTGTAGAGGTAGCATCACCATCGAGAAGGAGTCTGCAAGTGGGAGGCAACGTCAGGTTGTTCTGGCCTGATCTGCTCCGTCTATAGAGCCTGAGGCCTGTCAGGTTCTCAGCTAGCTCCTGGCAGGACGGGGCCTGGTCCCCAGTCTCCACCCTCTGTATTTCCCTTCGAGGTTCTGAATCTCTGATCTTGCAGTGATTGCCAGAAGCTTCTCCCTTTCAGCAGTACCTGAGTGTCTCTGGGGACTCAAAATGTCACCTCAGACATTTGTTTCCTCTCCTCCCACCCCATCTCCCCTTCTGTCTACCTTGTGAAATCAGTTTCTCTGAGGAGTAACTCATTAGATTTGCTATTATTTAGGTATCTCCCAGGTGTTTAAAAGGGGTAGAGATTCTGGAGCTAGAAGAAAGACATCAGAGTAGAACTTTGGGCATCAAGAAACAATTAGGGAGATGTATCCGAAAAAGCCCCCTGGGTCCCTTGAACTTACTTCATATAAGACCCTTCCTGTTCCTCACTACTAAATGTGCCTTTTGGGACTTGGGTGTTTGAACAAGTCATTATTAAATCAATTTTTCCTTTGTTTCCTTTTCAAAGACCAGGAAAATTAAACTCAGGGAAGGTAAGTGACAAGCCCACAGTACACCTAGCTAACAGGTGTTGGGGTAGGGACTCAAACCCAGGTCTCTAGGTCCCCCATAATGCTGCCTCCCCTTCCAGTGGACATCATAGGTCCAGGCCACATGCAGTGGCTCTCACTGCTGCGAGCTGCAGGCCTGCTTTGAAATTTGGGATGAGTTCTGCCCCTCACTCACCCACAAGCCCTGATGTCATGCGCATGGAGTCTTGTTGCGGATGCAAGTAAATCTGCTCTCAGGAGGTGCTCCCACACAATTAGCAGAAACCAGAGTAGGCCGAAATGCTGGGCTGACTGCCTGGTGCCTGGAGCTCCCTGAGGAGCTGGCGGGGACAGAACCCCTTCGTCCTGGGGACCACCTCCAGATCTTCTGGGCACACAGGCCATGTGGAGCTCCAGCCCAGCTGCCAGTTGCTGCCCCCACCTCCAGCTCCCCACCCCCAGGCATGCCAGCTGCTCGGAACCAGGGATTGGAGAGATGGATTCACCTGTCCCCCTGCCTCCTCCTCCTGTAACTGACCCGGTGCCTTGGAACATGCATTCCCAGCTTTGTGGTACACAATATTAGAAGGGCAAGGGGATTGTAGCTCCCTAGTTGTAGCAGGGCCTCTGATAGGGTCTCTCTCTTTAAATTAACTTTATTTTTGGCTGCACTGGGTCTTTNAGCAGGAGGTCTCTTTAAGACCCCATAGCAGTAGGAGAGGTAAGCCTGTGGGGGAAGCAGACCTCCTCTCAGGCTCACAAGCAGGAGGACACTTGCTCAGAATTTGCTTTAAGGGAACGGGGGGCTTGGACAAGATCTTTAAGCTGAATTCTCGAGGTCATGCCAGGATTTAAAAGACATAAAAAGAAGGGTGACAAGAAGCGTGGTTGTTGCAGAACCGACAGCCCCTACGTAATTTGATAGAGAAAATGCTGGTNCTCCTCTCAGGCACACAAGCAGGAAGACACTTGCTCAGAACTTGCTTTAAGGGAACGGGGGGCTTGGACAAGATCTTTAAGCTGAATTCTCTAGGTCATGCCAGGATTTAAAAGACATAAAAAGAAGGGTGACAAGAAGCGTGATTGTTGCAGAACCGACAGCCCCTACGTAATTTGATAGAGAAAATGCTGTTTTTGAGTCAAAGGAGCAGAAGGGCTCAGATGTGGCACCTCAAACAGGCAGAGAAAACCCCTGGGGAGTGAAGGCTCTGAAGCTTTGGGGAGAACAGGATGGATCTTCTCGGAGTTTCAGTTTTATTTCCAGATTGGGGGGGGGGGGGTATATTTTTATTACAGGTTATGCAGTACATTGTGAAATGTGTAAGATATACAAGCATGCTTAAGATAAAATATGACAGTTCAAAGAAATGTCTTGCTAGTGACATTAGGAGGTCTGCATTAGTCTTCCCTGCTGAGGAAGGCTGAGGAAGGCTGAGGAAGGCATGCGAATTGCTGGCTGAGAGGCAGAGGTCCAGTGGAGCAGCATTTTCGGGCTACTGTTTCACACGAGTTTGGACAACAAACCCTTGGTCTCCTGGGCTGTGAGAAGGGTGCTGTGGAGGGCCTGAGTGCTGGGACATGTGCAGGCTCCCAGAGCTGAGCATCCCTGTGAGGGAGCTCTAGGACCACAAGGCACACATGCTGTTCACTGCTGAGCCAGAGAGACAGGAGGGATGGAGGCTAAGGTAGAAGGGAACATGGAGAAGCGGCATAGGGCAAAGGTGATGTGTGGCAGGGAGGTAGGGTGCAGGGAGCAGGGAAGTGGTAGGGAGGGAAGGAGGTTTGTTAGCAAGTCAACAAACTGGTTCAGTTCCTTTGGGGCAAGCAAAGACTTCCTTGGCTTAACTAATCAAACTGTCCTCTCCACAACTTGAGATTCATGGAGACGAACACTAGACTGTACATTTCCCTGTGTGACCAGATTAAGTGGAGGGTTGAGCTAGGGATCCCATCAGGGCCAGGCCCCAACTTGCCACCAATGCCTGGTTAACTCACTGGAAGGTTCAGGGTGGGCAGGTGAATGCAGTGGTGCAGGATGGGAGCAGAGTAATCAGGGAGGCTTCCTGGTGGAAGAAGACCTTGAATTTTCAAGGCCAAGTCCTATTAGCAAAGCAAAATGTATGCAGGAATGGGTCTTAGTTCTCCTATGGGTTTGGTCCAATGAGATTATGGGCACAGGGGTGTGGCAATCACATGCCACTGCACCCCAGAAACCTAAGCTTTCCTTTGTAATAGCACAGCTTTGATTGCTCAGGGGATTTTCAGATGGTAAATTAATCCCGAAAAACAGCTATTAGAGCCACATTCTGAATGGAGGGAGGGAGGCATGGGCCGGGCATGCAGAAGTGCCAAAATAAGTATTTGGCTGGATGTTCGACATCAGAGGAGAGGTGCTTTGAGAGTCAGTCTGCAGAGTCCCAGCCACTGGCTTTGGCCCCCAGACCACTGACCCCCAGTGACCACAGACAGGCAAGCCGCCCTCCAGCCCTGAGGCCAGGCTGGCTTTCTTAAACCAGCTGTCACACACATGAACTGGCAGTTGAGCTCACAAGGATCACGCCTTTTCCTAAAGAACACCATCAAGAATTGCCCAGTCCAGTTTTAAATAAACATTGCTGGGTGCAAAACCAATCCCCGCCTTCTACAAGATTCTCACATAGATCTGGGTAGTGTGCCCTGAAGTTTTAAGGTGGATGTTGGGGACAGGGGTGGAGAGGATGGGCTGAACCCTGGGGCAGCTCTGCCCTCTATTTTTTGCCGTAAGAATCAGAAGCGACCCCTGTGATGGGGTGTCTGAGGGAGGGGCCCTGTGAGAACCTCGTCCCTGCCAACCCTCTCAAACTGCTACTGCTGCTGCTAACTCTGTCCACCTTGGCCCAAGGCACTCAGCCTGTTCCCCCAGGAGCACCCGAGGGCAGGCACCATGCTGGGTAGCCTTCGTGCCCTCCATAGCGTCTGGTGCACTGCCTGGCACGCGCTAAAACGCGAGAGGAATTGAGGCCAGGGTGCTAGACAGGATTCAAAGAGGCACTCGCCATTTATTCAGAATCCTCACGCTCCCCGATGTCCATCCTCTCCTCTACTCCAAGGCATTCACCAGCACAAACCGGTCACACACACAAAAGAAGTTTGTCCCCAACGATAACAATTCCCTGTGATCAAACTGCGGAAAGGCCCAGGAGACAGGGGATGGGAGTCCCAGAATAACTGCCTGAGGGCAAGGGGTCCCCAGCAAGTGGAGCGACTTCAGATTCTCTTTGCCTTCCTACAGTGACTGGCCCCTGGCCAGAAACAACACCAACACCTGCAACAACTCGGAGAAGGAGTGAGTACCTCTGCACCCTCCACTCCCCGCCGCCGCTGCCCTCCTGCTGTGGACACCCCAGCTGTGTCTCCCTCCTTAGTCCCGCTGCTTCTGCCACACCCGCCAGACCTTGCTAGAACCCTGCTCCTGGCATTGGAAACCCGTCCCCATGGACAAACGTGGGGAGGGACCTGTTTGGTGAGACTTCCTTGGGCAGGTCCTCTTTTCTGTGTCTTGCGTTGTTCATATTTATAAAGTGGAGGAGTCGGATGGATAAACATTTTCAGCGCCAGCACCTTCTGTTGCTATGTATCTGAAGGTGCAAAGCTGGAGTCCCTTTACTGAGCAGTGGATCTTCTCCTTCATGATAAGAATGTACTTTTCATTCTACGTCCTCAAGCTCCAGTGTGCCAGGGAAATGCTCTTGTCTTAAGGCTAATTTGGGCCTCTTGGGAGGATGTGATCAGGATATAATCAGCGGAAAGAGGAAATTTAAATATTTCCAGAGAGCAGCCTCTTAAAACACTGGCCCACTGCAGTTGTTTCCTACCACCTGATGCTGAGCTGGCAGAGAAGTTTGATGTGCGATTCTGGCAACGCCATCCAAAAGCTCAAACAGGGAGTGTGTGTGGTGTGACCATTCATATGTGTGAACACATGTGCCTGTGTGCCCCGTTCTCCAGCCTTCCTTTATGGAACACCACGGGGATAGGTAGGGAAGGGCAGTGGTCTCAGTTGGAGCCTAGGAGGACAATATCAGCAAGCAATGCTAATTTCTTGACTCCCAGTTGACAGAGAACTATGCCAAGGCTTTTTCTTGTTGTTTCCCTTTGTTCTGATAGAATTTTTGTTTCTGTTTCCCTCCACGAACATTAGTTGCATTAAGGGTTTTTTGGTTGTTGTTGTCTTTTAAATTTATTTTTTTAATTGAAATAAGTTTACAATGTTGTGTTAATTTCTGGTATACAGCAGAGTGATTCAGCTTTATATGTTTATATACTTTTTCAGACTCGTTTCCATTGTGGTTTATCACAGGATATTGAGTATAGGTTCCTGTTCTATGCAGTAGGAACTTGTTTTTTATCCATGCTATATATAATAGTTTGCATCTGCTAATCCCCAACTCTTAATCCATTTCTCCCTTGAAGTGAAAAAAAAAGAAGGGCTTCCCAGGTGGCGCAGACAGTAATGATGACTACAATGCAAGAAATCCAGGTTCAGTCCCTGGACTGGGAAGATCCCCTGGAGAAGGGAATGGCAACCCATTTCAGCATTCTTGCCTGGAGAATTCCATGGGCAGAGGAGCCTGGTGGGCTGCAGTCTATGGGGTCACAAAGAGTTGACCTGATCTCAAACTCGTAATCCATTCCTCCCCCTCAGTTGCATTTTGTTTACATAAATTGGGACATCAAATCCAGAGACCCAAATGTCAGAAAAACAAAATGATTTAATCTGCAAAATGATAGCTGTTTAGAAATGTGCTTGATGTCAAGGCAAACCTAACATCAAACACCCTCGAAAGTCCTGCAGTTGAGTAAAGACTCAGGACACCAGACTGGGCAGAGGTCTTGTGCGTGGGTCTCCAGGCTTCTCCGACCTGGGGCTAGGATGTGGGCAAGGATGGGGGTGGATGCAGTTGGCTGCATCAAGCTCTGATAAATCTTTTCAGATGGGCTTATACCATGGGTCCAAGGACCAAAGGACAAATCTGGGAACTGTTCCCAAATGGGGCCACCTGGG
Source organism: Oreotragus oreotragus (assembly GCA_006410675.1). Classification (NCBI taxonomy): domain Eukaryota; kingdom Metazoa; phylum Chordata; class Mammalia; order Artiodactyla; family Bovidae; genus Oreotragus; species Oreotragus oreotragus. Next base: position 102,997 of record SJYX01020783.1, read on the forward strand.
CACAAAGATACAGAAGTAATTCTTATGGACACCTTCCCCCACTCTTCCACCACATTTATGGCATTTTTGCTTAGTCCATGGGGTCTGAAAATTTCCTTCTCCTGATCAAATTGTTCTCAGCCAAAGCCACCATCGATTCGTAGCTCTGTGCAGGTCCCCTGAGTCAGTACTGGGTGCATTCGGGGACGCAGCTGGATGGCACGGGGTCTTCCCTAGGCCTCAGCAGATTGGTAGCCAGAGGAAAGGCAGAAGCTTGTAACCCAGGCCACAAATCCTGAACAAGGGTGGCGGAGCCTGGTGTAATTAAACTCCCAGCAGGGCTCAGTGTGCCCAATAAGCTTGTGGGCAGCGCCCTCTGCTGGTGTCTTGGCATTAAGGCTTCAGCTGCCGAAAGACCAGTAGATTCAAGAGAACAGAGGATGGGGTGACTGTCCAGGATCTTCTCATTTACCAATTGTAACTTTTTGTTTCTACTCAATTTATTAATGTGCTCACTGTCAAAAGCTTGGGACACCGAAAAGCACCCATGAGCACACACACCCACAAAAGTATACTCGGTGTTAATATGTGAACCCCAGTATCAGAGGAACCCCTCTTCACATATCGGCAAATATACCTCCAAGTTTTCTCTAGGTCTATGCATTGAGACTATAGATGAGTAGATAAATAGATGCATGCATACATACATGCTAAGTCACTTCACTCACGTCTGACTCTTTGTGACCCCATGGACTGGCTCCCCGATTCTCCAGGCAAGAATACTGGCACGGATTGCCTTTTCCTTCTCCAGGGGATCTTCCCGAACCAGGGATAGATGTGTATAAGAGACAGGCCCCACACAGAGCTGCTGCCCCCCCCTCCCCCTCCCCTCCAGTGCTCTTGAGAAGCACCCAGCTTCTGGTCAGTGGGAGACCACTGAGCCACCACGGGTTGAATCGGTCATCGATTAACAGCAGGAGGTCTCTTTAAGACCCCATAGCAGTAGGAGAGGTAAGCCTGTGGGGGAAGCAGACCTCCTCTCAGGCTCACAAGCAGGAGGACACTTGCTCAGAATTTGCTTTAAGGGAACGGGGGGCTTGGACAAGATCTTTAAGCTGAATTCTCGAGGTCATGCCAGGATTTAAAAGACATAAAAAGAAGGGTGACAAGAAGCGTGATTGTTGCAGAACCGACAGCCCCTACGTAATTTGATAGAGAAAATGCTGGTTTTGAGTCAAAGGAGCAGAAGGGCTCAGATGTGGCACCTCAAACAGGCAGAGAAAACCCCTGGGGAGTGAAGGCTCTGAAGCTTTGGGGAGAACAGGATGGATCTTCTCGGAGTTTCAGTTTTATTTCCAGATTGAGGGGGGGGGTATATTTTTATTACAGGTTATGCAGTACATTGTGAAATGTGTAAGATATACAAGCATGCTTAAGATAAAATATGACAGTTCAAAGAAATGTCTTGCTAGTGACATTAGGAGGTCTGCATTAGTCTTCCCTGCTGAGGAAGGCTGAGGAAGGCTGAGGAAGGCATGCGAATTGCTGGCTGAGAGGCAGAGGTCCAGTGGAGCAGCATTTTCGGGCTACTGTTTCACACGAGTTTGGACAACAAACCCTTGGTCTCCTGGGCTGTGAGAAGGGTGCTGTGGAGGGCCTGAGTGCTGGGACATGTGCAGGCTCCCAGAGCTGAGCATCCCTGTGAGGGAGCTCTAGGACCACAAGGCACACATGCTGTTCACTGCTGAGCCAGAGAGACAGGAGGGATGGAGGCTAAGGAAGAAGGGAACATGGAGAAGCAGGATAGGGCAAAGGTGGTGTGTGGCAGGGAGGTAGGGTGCAGGGAGCAGGGAAGCGGTAGGGAGGGAAGGAGGTTTGTTAGCAAGTCAACAAACTGGTTCAGTTCCTTTGGGGCAAGCAAAGACTTCCTTGGCTTAACTGATCAAACTGTCCTCTCCACAACTTGAGATTCATGGAGATGAACACTAGACTCTGTACATTTCCCTGTGTGACCAGATAAGTGGAGGGTTGAGCTAGGGACCCCATCAGGGCCAGGCCCCAACTTGCCACCAATGCCTGGTTAACTCACTGGAAGGTTCAGGGTGGGCAGGTGAATGCAGCAGTACAGGATGGGAGCAGAGTAATCAGGGAGGCTTCCTGGTGGAAGAAGACCTTGAATTTTCAAGGCCAAGTCCTATTAGCAAAGCAAAATGTATGCAGGAATGGGTCTTAGTTCTCCTATGGGTTTGGTCCAATGAGATTATGGGCACAGGGGTGTGGCAATCCCATGCCACTGCACCCCAGAAACCTAAGCTTTCCTTTGTAATAGCACAGCTTTGATTGCTCAGGGGATTTTCAGATGGTAAATTAATCCCGAAAAAAAGCTATTAGAGCCACATTCTGAATGGAGGGAGGGAGGCATGGGCCGGGCATGCAGAAGTGCCAAAAAAAGTATTTGGCTAGATGTTCGACATCAGAGGAGAGGTGCTTTGAGAGTCAGTCTGGAGAGTCCCAGGCACTGGCTTTGGCCCCCAGACCACTGACCCCCAGTGACCACAGACAGGCAAGCCGCCCTCCAGCCCTGAGGCCAGGCTGGCTTTCTTAAACCAGCTTTCACACACGTGAACTGGCAGTTGAGCTCACAAGGATCACGCCTTTTCCTAAAGAACACCATCAAGAATTGCCCAGTCCAGTTTTAAATAAACATTGCTGCATGCAAAACCAATCCCCACCTTCTACAAGATTCTCACATAGATCTGAGTAGTGTGCCCTGAAGTTTAGAGGTGAATGTTGGGGACAGGGGTGGAGAGGATGGGCTGAACCCTGGGGCAGCTCTGCCCTCTGTCTATTTTTTGCCCTAAGAATCAGAAACGACCCCTGCAATGGGGTGTCTGAGGGAGGGGCCCTGTGAGAACCTCGTCCCTGCCGACCCTCTCAAAGTGCTACTGCTGCTGCTAACTCTGTCCACCTTGGCCCAAGGCACTCAGCCTGTTCCCCCAGGAGCACCCGAGGGCAGGCACCATGCTGGGTAGCCTTCGTGCCCTCCATAGCGTCTGGTGCACTGCCTGGCACGCGCTAAAACGCGAGAGGAATTGAAGCCAGGGTGCTAGATGGGATTCAAAGAGGCACTCCCCATTTATTCAGAATCCTCACGCTCCCCCATGTCCATCCTCTCCTCTACTCCTGGGCATTCACCAGCACAAACCGGTCACACACACAAAAGAAGTTTGTCCCCAACGATAACAATTCCCTGTGATCAAACTGCACGGAAAGGCCCAGGAGACAGGGAATGGGAGTCCCAGAATAACTGCCTGAGGGCAAGGGGTCCCCAGCAAGTGGAGCGACTTCAGATTCTCTTTGCCTTCCTACAGTGACTGGCCCCTGGCCAGAAACAACACCAACACCTGCAACAACTTGGAGAAGGAGTGAGTACCTCTGCACCCTCCACTCCCCACCGCTGCCCTCCTGCTGTGGACACCCTAGCTGTGTCTCCCTCCTTAGTCCCATTCTGCCACACCCGCCAGACCTTGCTAGAACCCTGCTCCTGGCATTGGAAACCCGTCCCCATGGACAAACGTGGGGAGGGACCTGTTTGGTGAGACTTCCTTGGGCAGGTCCTCTTTTCTGTGTCTTGCGTTGTTCATATTTATAAAGTGGAGGAGTCGGATGGATAAACATTTTCAGCGCCAGCACCTTCTGTTGCTATGTATCTGAAGGTGCAAAGCTGGAGTCCCTTTACTGAGCAGTGGATCTTCTCCTTCATGATAAGAATGTACTTTTCATTCTACGTCCTCAAGCTCCAGTGTGCCAGGGAAATGCTCTTGTCTTAAGGCTAATTTGGGCCTCTTGGGAGGATGTGATCAGGATATAATCAGCGGAAAGAGGAAATTTAAATATTTCCAGAGAGCAGCCTCTTAAAACACTGGCCCACTGCAGTTGTTTCCTACCACCTGATGCTGAGCTGGCAGAGAAGTTTGATGTGCGATTCTGGCAACGCCATCCAAAAGCTCAAACAGGGAGTGTGTGTGGTGTGACCATTCATATGTGTGAACACATGTGCCTGTGTGCCCCGTTCTCCAGCCTTCCTTTATGGAACACCACGGGGATAGGTAGGGAAGGGCAGTGGTCTCAGTTGGAGCCTAGGAGGACAATATCAGCAAGCAATGCTTTTCCCTCCACGAACATTAGTTGCATTAAGGGTTTTTTGGTTGTTGTTGTCTTTTAAATTTATTTTTTTAATTGAAATAAGTTTACAATGTTGTGTTAATTTCTGGTATACAGCAGAGTGATTCAGCTTTATATATTTATATACTTTTTCAGACTCGTTTCCATTGTGGTTTATCACAGGATATTGAGTATAGGTTCCTGTTCTATGCAGTAGGAACTTGTTTTTTATCCATGCTATATATAATAGTTTGCATCTGCTAATCCCCAACTCTTAATCCATTTCTCCCTTGAAGTGAAAAAAAAAGAAGGGCTTCCCAGGTGGCGCAGACAGTAATGATGCCTACAATGCAAGAAATCCAGGTTCAGTCCCTGGACTGGGAAGATCCCCTGGAGAAGGGAATGGCAACCCATTTCAGCATTCTTGCCTGGAGAATTCCATGGGCAGAGGAGCCTGGTGGGCTGCAGTCTATGGGGTCACAAAGAGTTGATCTGATCTCAAACTCGTAATCCATTCCTCCCCCTCAGTTGCATTTTGTTTACATAAATTGGGACATCAAATCCAGAGACCCAAATGTCAGAAAAACAAAATGATTTAATCTGCAAAATGATAGCTGTTTAGAAATGTGCTTGATGTCAAGGCAAACCTAACATCAAACACCCTCGAAAGTCCTGCAGTTGAGTAAAGACTCAGGACACCAGACTGGGCAGAGGTCTTGTGCGTGGGTCTCCAGGCTTCTCCGACCTGGGGCTAGGATGTGGGCAAGGATGGGGGTGGATGCAGTTGGCTGCATCAAGCTCTGATAAATCTTTTCAGATGGGCTTNAAACACCCTCGAAAGTCCTGCAGTTGAGTAAAGACTCAGGACACCAGACTGGGCAGAGGTCTTGTGCGTGGGTCTCCAGGCTTCTCCGACCTGGGGCTAGGATGTGGGCAAGGATGGGGGTGGATGCAGTTGGCTGCATCAAGCTCTGATAAATCTTTTCAGATGGGCTTATACCATGGGTCCAAGGACCAAAGGACAAATCTGGGAACTGTTCCCAAATGGGGCCACCTGGGCACAAAGATACAGAAGTAATTCTTATGGACACCTTCCCCCACTCTTCCACCACATTTATGGCATTTTTGCTTAGTCCATGGGGTCTGAAAATTTCCTTCTCCTGATCAAATTGTTCTCAGCCAAAGCCACCATCGATTCGTAGCTCTGTGCAGGTCCCCTGAGTCAGTACTGGGTGCATTCGGGGACGCAGCTGGATGGCACGGGGTCTTCCCTAGGCCTCAGCAGATTGGTAGCCAGAGGAAAGGCAGAAGCTTGTAACCCAGGCCACAAATCCTGAACAAGGGTGGCGGAGCCTGGTGTAATTAAACTCCCAGCAGGGCTCAGTGTGCCCAATAAGCTTGTGGGCAGCGCCCTCTGCTGGTGTCTTGGCATTAAGGCTTCAGCTGCCGAAAGACCAGTAGATTCAAGAGAACAGAGGATGGGGTGACTGTCCAGGATCTTCTCATTTACCAATTGTAACTTTTTGTTTCTACTCAATTTATTAATGTGCTCACTGTCAAAAGCTTGGGACACCGAAAAGCACCCATGAGCACACACACCCACAAAAGTATACTCGGTGTTAATATGTGAACCCCAGTATCAGAGGAACCCCTCTTCACATATCGGCAAATATACCTCCAAGTTTTCTCTAGGTCTATGCATTGAGACTATAGATGAGTAGATAAATAGATGCATGCATACATACATGCTAAGTCACTTCACTCACGTCTGACTCTTTGTGACCCCATGGACTGGCTCCCCGATTCTCCAGGCAAGAATACTGGCACGGATTGCCTTTTCCTTCTCCAGGGGATCTTCCCGAACCAGGGATCAAACTCACATCTCTTATAAATCCTGCATCGGCAGGCAGGTTATTTACCGCTAGCACCACATAAATGCAATACATTTAATATATATACTGGTTAAGAGCATTTGTATCCCACCTTAGCTACCTAAGAGCTTTGTGACCTTGGGCAAGTTACCTGACCTCTCTGTGCATCAGCTTCCTGACATTATTATTATTGAAATCAGTAAGCTTGCTTCACCCCAGTGTGCTGGAAAGATGAGTTTCCTGCACCACGCCCTCTCCTCGTGGTATACGAAAATTGCTAAGTGTCACCCTGTGTCATCCAGTGACAAGGCGAAAAAGGAGGAGAAAGAGAAAAAGGAAGACCCCAAGAAAGAGGAGTAAGTACTAAGAGAAACTGCCCCCAAAGAGGGGAAGTTCTGGGGTCACAGAACTTCATGGGGCCTCGGGGTCAGCCCTGGAGAGGGGGCTGCTTAGGGCTATGGAAAAGGACTTGGTCTCGGGCAGGAATCAGGCCTGCTGAGATCATGTGAGGGTCTCATTCTGCGGGGAAAGTCGGGGACCTCAGAGTGGGGCTTGTAGGTAGGCAGGGTGGTCTGCAGCCCCAGGTGGGCAGCTGGGGGCTTCCCTGGGAGCCTGCTCCAGTGCCCCCTCCTGGGGCGTTCTGTTTGCCCACCGTGTCATCTTCACAGCTGGGGTATGTGGAGCCCCTCTCCCAGGCACTAGAAAATACTATGTTCACAAACTAATTCAAACCCAGTGATGATGAGTCTTGGGGTTGGGAATGGAATGTCCAAAGCCCTGTCAGTGAGAAACTGATCTTGCATTTGCTGAGTTGAGGTGCAAGCAGAAAGGCAACCCAGGGTGTCCTCTGGGGTGCAGGAGCAGCTCTGCAGGCCTAGTGGGCATGGTGGGGAGTTGGCATGGGGGAGGAGACAGGTGGGCCCAAAGAAAAGATCTCCAGTACCACCTCAAAATTCTAACCCTCGGAAAATCCTGAGAATGAAACCAGAAAGCACCCTAAGCTATTTCTTCCACTCAGTCTTGGCTGACATAACTGCAGTGATTCCCAGGTTGGTGGTTTTCGGTGGGAGGCAGGACCCCAGTGCTCAGAAGTGAGGCTTTAGAACATCTGCACCAATGCAGTTAGTCAAGTGGACAGAGCACCTTCCTGAAGGGGAGCCCCGGGATCCCAAGGTCAGTCCAGAGAGGAGCTGCCTCAGAACCGCCTGGGGTGAGGGTCAGATGCACATTTCCAGACCCCCTCTGGGTGGGCCTGGGAACTTGCATTTTCCCAAAGCTTCCCTGAGGTGGTTCCAACATCACTGTGCTCCACTTTCCTCCCTGGCACCCTGGAGTGCCTGGATGATACCACAGGGCACGTGGGAATGTCATCACCATGGTTTTAGAGTTACCGTGGCTTCCTGGGGCTGGCAGAGAAGGCCCTCTACAGGGACACCCACATGACCCCCGCTGAGATTGATAGCACCCTCTCTGGGAAGTCATCTCTTCCGCTGCAGCCCACAGCTGCGCTGGGGTCTGTAAACTAGACCAGGTCTCTAAACCCCTCCAGAGCTGCAGGCTTCCAACGCGCTGTGCTGTTCGTGTGGGCATTCCCAGGAAGAAGAAGGACAGCGTTGTGGTGGACCCTTCCAGCAACATGTACTACCACTGGCTGACCGTCATTGCCGTGCCTGTCTTCTACAACTGGTGTCTGCTCGTGTGCAGGTAGTGAGGAGGGGCAGCGAGGGACAGAGCTCCGAGTGCCTGGTGGCTCCCCGCCCACTGCATGTGCCTCCGTCTCTCTGTCCACAGTCGCTCAGTCGTGTCCGACTCTTTGTGACCCCATGGACTGTAGCCCACCAGGCTCCTCTGTCCATGGAATTCTCCCCGNAGCGAGGGACAGAGCTCCGAGTGCCTGGTGGCTCCCCGCCCACTGCATGTGCCTCCGTCTCTCTGTCCACAGTCGCTCAGTCGTGTCCGACTCTTTGTGACCCCATGGACTGTAGCCCACCAGGCTCCTCTGTCCATGGAATTCTCCCCGCAAGAGTACTGGAGTGGGCTGCCATGGCCCCCTCCAGCGCTCTGAAAATAAGGAAGGGCTCAAAGAAGGAGCACCCCAAAGGGCCTGGCACCCTGGAGCCTTCCTGAGTCACAGGAGGAAGATGCAAGAGCGAGTCATTCCTCTCCTGAGGGGAAGTGGGAGGGGTGGGTCACTCCTGAGCTGACCTGCAGGACGGTGGTGTAGGTAACAGGTGGTGTTCTCCGCTGGTTGTGGGCTTTCTTGCTGGTTTCCTACTAATTCTTATTGGCATATAGTATATTTACAATGTTGTGTTAGTTTCAGGGGTTCAGCAAAGTGAGTCTGTTACATATATAGATACACTTACTGATTTTTAGTTTGTTTTCCTGTGTAAGTCATAGAGAGAGTTGCCTGAGCTATACTGTAAGTCTTTATTAGTTGTCTTATTAGTTATTTTATATATAGCGGTGTGTATATGTCAATCCCGGTCTGGACCAACCTCACCCACCAGGGGGCAGACACCAGAGGGGGGCTTTGGGCTATCTGAGCCGTTTGGGGTACATGGTGAGCTACTATTTTGTGGGGGGAGATGTGACTTGTTCCATTGTTAATCTCTATAAGTTGCTGTATCTTTGTTGGCATTTGGCCCCAGAAAGGGCAAGTTCTCAGCCCCTTCATCTGACTCTACCACTGAGGCCTGGAAAAACTGCCCCCTCCCCAGTGTGGGGAAGGGGCCATCATATCACTTACTGTCAAGAGGCAACAGGGCCCACTCTTTGGGGTCAGTCTCAGCTCTTCTTAGGAGCTCTGTGACCTCGAGGCAGAAAAGGTTCTGAGCGCCCCGGCCCCTCATCGAGGCCGGGGTCGGGTGCTGGGGTACAGCCCTGCAGGCCGGGCTGCTGGCGAGATGAACTGAGCCCCAGTTTGTAGCTCTGCCCACCCTGGGCCCTCCCCCACACGGCCCTTCTTGCACTTTTCTAGGGCCTGTTTTGATGAGCTCCAGTCCGAGCACCTGATGCTTTGGCTGGTCCTGGACTACTCAGCAGACATCCTCTATGGCGTGGATATGCTGGTCCGAGCCCGGACAGGTGAGTGGGCCCGGGCCCCGGTCCTAGATCCCACAGCATGCAGCAGTGGGNGGGCTGGGGCCTGGGGGCAGGTTCAGGGAGATCCAGAACAATCGCCCTTGGGGTTCCTCTTCATGGGCAGTCAGAAGAGCCAGGGTATGTTACCCATGGCTTTCAGAGTCGGTGTAATATACAGAGAACTAAAATCTGAAATAGGGCCTAGGGGGTGTGATTTCCTTCAGATTAAGACAGACTGTGAGCTGCGATCCTCTGCCAGAGTGCTTGTGCAGCAACAGAATACAAAGGATCTATAAGAAACGAAAAATAACCATCCCCATATGCAGACCACCTAAGCCACACCTCCAGCCCAACCCACAGGTCCACCCCCACCCCACTTAAGAAAGAGCCCAGCCTCAGGGAGCCAGCAAGGACGGCTGTGACTAGTCTCACTGCCTAGTGCTGCTGCTGCCCGAGCCCCAGTAAAGCCTTGCTTGAATTCCTGGTCTTTCCTGGTCTGGCCTCTCACCAGTTTCTGCTGATTAAAGAGTCCAAGGACCCCAGTCAGTAACAAGACCACCTCTAGCTGTGAGGCGGGCCTAAAGCCACACCCACACCTCAGTCTCCAAGCTGTGCATCCTTGAGGATCCTCTTTCTGATTTTCACAAAGACATCATGTAAGCTGTCAGAGGCCATGCTTGTCACTTCCAAGGTTTTTAAACTAAAAACTGTGCCGTGGTTGTGGATACAAACACCACCAGATCACAGCACAACCTTGGGCAGCTTTATAATATGCAAAGCATTCCAAGCACATCTTGTTTTCTCATGAGAACTGCTGCAGGAGACCAGAAGCATGAGTGGGATTATCTCCATCTTACTGCTTTAGAAACCAGGGCCCAGAAGCGCTGAGTGACTGGCCTGTGGGATCCTAACTCCCTGACCAGGGATGGAACCCACATCGCCTGCACTGGAAGGCGAAGTCTTAACCACTGGACCGCCAGGGAATTCCCATGGGCAAGGCCATGCCCCATTAGTAACTGGTAAAGTCAATTTGCTAGGCCATGACCAGTGTTTTTAAAGTTTTTATTGTTAATATCTTCAAACATATAAAACTGAGAAAGCACTATTATGAATCCCCATGTACCCTCATCCAGCTCCGACCAACTGTTATCAACACTTGGCTAATTTTGGTTCATTTATCCTCCCACACCCTGTTCTTGGATGGAGGTTTTTTAAAAGTGACTCTCAGACAGTAACCATGCTAGCATGTAGCTTTAACCAGGACCCATTCTTTAGAATATAACTTCAATTTATCTCTTAAAATTTAATAATCTCTCTTCACTGCTATCAAATACCCAGTCCACATTCAAGTTTACCTAACTGATCTGTATTTTTAACTGAATGAAATAGATTAGATGATCTGATAGGAAATACCAGAGCACGTTTCCTGTAATAATAGTGAGTATGGCTTTTGGAAATTGTTTCTATTATATATGTATAAAACCACCTCTCGTGTAGTCACAGGGTAAAATATCTTTCTGTGGGCCACGACCATAAAGAGGCAGCCTCTTTGATGCCCACGTGATCTGCCTTCGCCCTTAGGCTTCCTGGAGCAAGGCCTGATGGTCATGGACGCCAGCCGGCTGTGGAAACACTACACAAAGACCCTGCACTTCAAGCTAGACGTGCTGTCCCTGGTCCCCACAGACCTGGCTTACCTTAAGCTGGGCATGAACTACCCAGAACTGAGGTTCAACCGCCTGCTGAAGCTGCCCCGGCTCTTCGAATTCTTTGACCGCACAGAGACAAGGACCAACTACCCCAACATGTTCAGGATTGGGAACTTGGTCTTGTACATCCTCATCATCATCCACTGGAATGCCTGCATCTACTTTGCCATTTCCAAGTTCATCGGTTTCGGGACCGACTCCTGGGTCTACCCAAACGTCTCCAACCCAGAGTATGGGCGCCTCTCCAGAAAGTACATTTACAGTCTCTACTGGTCCACCTTGACCCTGACCACCATTGGGGAGACCCCGCCCCCTGTAAAAGACGAGGAGTATCTCTTTGTGGTCATCGACTTCCTGGTGGGCGTCCTGATCTTTGCCACCATCGTGGGCAACGTGGGCTCCATGATCTCAAACATGAACGCCTCCCGGGCCGAGTTCCAGGCCAAGATCGATTCCATCAAGCAGTACATGCAGTTCCGCAAGGTGACCAAGGACTTGGAGACACGGGTGATCCGCTGGTTCGACTACCTGTGGGCCAATAAGAAGACGGTGGATGAGAAGGAGGTGCTCAAGAGCCTCCCCGACAAGCTGAAGGCCGAGATCGCCATCAACGTGCACCTGGACACCCTGAGGAAGGTCCGAATCTTCCAGGACTGCGAGGCGGGGCTGCTGGTGGAGCTGGTGCTGAAGCTGCGGCCGGCAGTGTTCAGCCCCGGGGACTACATCTGCAAGAAGGGGGACATCGGGAGGGAGATGTACATTATCAAGGAGGGCAAGCTGGCGGTGGTGGCCGAGGACGGCATCACCCAGTTCGTGGTCCTCGGCGATGGGAGTTACTTCGGGGAGATCAGCATCTTGAACATCAAGGGCAGCAAGTCCGGGAACCGCCGCACGGCCAACATCCGGAGCATCGGCTACTCGGACCTGTTCTGCCTCTCCAAGGACGACCTGATGGAGGCGCTCACCGAGTACCCCGAGGCCAAGAAGGCGCTGGAGGAGAAGGGGCGGCAGATCCTCCTGAAGGACAACCTGATTGACGAGGAGCTGGCCAAGGCCGGGGCTGACCCCAAGGACATCGAGGAGAAGGTGGAGCGCCTCGAGGCCTCCCTGGACACCCTGCAGACCAGGTTCGCGCGGCTCCTGGCCGAGTGCAACGCCACCCAGATGAAGGTGAAGCAGCGGCTCAGCCAGCTGGAAAGCCGGGTGAAGATGGGCCTCCCGCCTGACGGGGATGCTCCGCAAACGGAGGCCGGTTAGCCCTGAAGACACGGGTGCCGTCTCCCGCCTCCCCGGGGCGGCGGTCAGTGTGACGCTGCATGGCTCGGGGCTCGGCCGGGACCCGATCCTAGCTTTCCCCACCCTCTGTGAGCTGCGTGGCCTTGGGACAGAGCCTTGGTTTTCCTCATCTAGATAATGGGACTCTTTATGTCTGTCCCAGCTAAGTGACAGGTTGCCGCAAACTCCGCAAGAAACGCTTTGTAAGGCAGGGCTTTGTGAAGTGTGAGGTGTCTCCAGGCCAAGAGTATAAAAATGTGAGCACAGAAGTGTTTTGTTTTGTTTTGTTTTGTTTTTAATCCGTGGGGACAATTTAGACTCCTGAACTTCATTTTTTTGTAAATGGGAGGTTATTTACTTATCCACCCCTCCTGCCCCTCACTCCACCACCTCCTGATGAGGGAGCAGTAACAGAAGCTGAGAGTACATGCGGTAACTCGAATTGGATACACGAAACAGCTTGGGCATATTTCTGACTTGGGTATCTCCATGTGTGTTCTTTCATGCCGTGACAGGCACAAAGAACAAAGCCAGGTCATCCTGGCTGAGGCCACTTCAAGTCTGAGAAGCAAATCCAGGTGCCCTGCCATCAACTTCCGTGAAACCAGAATCTGCTTCCTGGCAAAGAGCATCTCCATTAGGGAAAGGACCACCTCCTAACTCCCCAACAGGCTTCAAAGACAGCCTCTGTCCCAGTCCCTGAGTCGGGGCCCTGGGGCAGCCTGTTCTGGCCTAGAGGGGAGAGTCGTGTTGGGAAAGTTTCCCAGGTTGGAGGTCGGAATGGGGTCCTAAGGCAAGCAAGTTGACCACTAGGACTTTCAAGAGACAAGACCCTGCGGCCATGTCTTTCCAAACTGTCCCTGCACCCTGGAACAGGAAGCCTCACTCTCCGTTGGAATTACATTCTGAGGCAAAGCTCTCAGACAAAAATGTGCAGAGTGTCGACCTGGCTCTTTTTGTTTAATCCAGTATATAATATTACATTAAGATTTTAGAAGGTATCTATAGATTAGGGTTCTATGTCTGTGAATTATCATCTTAGTGGTCCATCCTCTGCTTCATACACACTGTAAATTACCCAAAGACAAGTCACTCTCCTGATGCAGAGAAGCCATATATGCAGGTTTTCCTGCTCCTGTCTCCAATCTCGTCTCCCCTTCTTCCTTCCTTCCTTCCTTCTCCTCTCTTCCTCCTCTTCTTCTCTCTTCCTATGCTCTTTTCTTCTCAGACAAGATGCCCCACGTCCTTTGGAAACCTCGAAGTCTCTGTGGTCTAAGTTATAATCCATATGCTACATAACTGGGCCCTAATGTAGTTCATACAAAAGGTGCTGCCTTTTCAAGTACGCATTTTGGATTTACATGGGTCTGTTCTGGTTTCTACTATGGATCATTTGACCATTTTAACTTTTTAAAAGAAATTTCAAAGAACTATTCAAGAAAGATCTGGTCCAAGCTCTTATCATCAGCACAATGTAACTAGCAACATGTTATCAAAATGCACATGTTTTAAAAGCCTTAACTGTTAATTTTGCCTACATTCATATTTACACAGGAAAAATAGAGACCTGGATTTTAAAAAACACTGAATGACTCCTGCTTCGTGTTTTGTCATAAGTGAAAACTCACGTGGTCACATACCCTGGGGTATGTTTCTAGGGCTTCCCCAAAGGAATGGGCGCTGGTGAGCAGATTTCACACAGGCACCGTGTGAGGGGATGTGTACAAAAAGCAGGTAAGGAAAGGCAAACAAGGCTGTGCCATTCATCAGAGTGAGGAGCTCAAAGCGTTCAGTTATATAAAATGTATATCCCAGGCGGGATGCTAAGCCTGTTGGCATCATTTGTCCCAGGTCACCATGGAGGTGGTGGTCAGGCAGTCTAGGAAGGCATGGATGTTCAGGAAGCCAGGTAAGCATTTCCCCAGATTTGTCCAATGCTTATGCCCAAGAAGTTTGGGTAATAAGTTAGAATATGGGCTTCGGTGTGAGGGGGTTGGGACTGCTCTTGTTCAAGTCACGACTCTGCCCCTCAGGCAGGTTATTTGACCTCATTGTACCTGGCTTTCCTCACCTGAAAAATGGGAACTACGTTGCCCACCTCGCAGAGTTGTTGTGAACAAACTTTAAAATTATACAGTATAATGAGGATGGCCCTTCAACCTCCTCGGTGCAGAAAATGTCACATTATTGTCCTGAAGGAATAAATGAACACAGTTTCATCTAGTTGGCCCTTGGCTACCGAGGTTGCTGGGAAATTGAGTCTCGGATTGTACTGTCTTGGAACCTGAGAAAGGGCTTGTGGGCTCCCAGCCCAGCCCGTGTGCTGCCCCTGCAGGCAGGCCCTCCCTCTGCACCGGGTCCAGCACGGGGGTCCACGCCAGGAGATAGCTTCTCTTTGTGCCTTCTATGGGAATCTAAACTCACAGAGGTGTGTTTGTGTGTGTACCTGTCGGTCTCAGGAAAAACAGTCTCTGAGACAAGAAAGGAAGAAAACGCTGGTGAGCACCTCTTGATGTACAGACTGATTGCAGGCTCCCTGTCAGAACCCTGGGGAGGGGGGAGCTTGGATGAGCAGGCTGGAGCTTTGGGTCTGAGGAACCCAGCCTGGTAAAGGTTCCGATACCGCAAACTTGGGAAGTCCCAAAGCTTCTAGACCTCAAGGAACCACACTGAGCTGGGCACAGGATATCCTGGCAGTAACCAGTATAAAGAGCATCTGAAATTATTGGTAACTCAACTGGTTCAATATGAGAGAAGCCTGTTCCATCCCCCTGAAGCACTGGCCCTCAAATATCTGCTGCTACCAACACCCTAAATTAGGCAGGGCCAGAGACCTATTGTAACTTTGTTAAGCAAACTCAGGTCTCTCTAGAACCCTTCTGCCAGAGTTCTGTTAAATGGAAGCCAAGGCAGCTTCCTTTTCTGGGTCTGGGGGCCCAGAAAATACCCCAAGGAAGGAAATGCAAAATGAAAACCGTGAGGAATAAATTGGAGAAGAAAAATGCTTCTCTGAAGCACAGGGACTGATTTTGCCTAGTAAAGTTGACAACTCATACCTGTGATGTGGCAACCCTACTTCTGGCTCTGTATTACAGGAAAGCTTCCATGTGTGTGTACCCAGAGACATACACAAATGTTTACTGCAGCATTATTTTAATTTAAAAAAAGGAAAATAACCAAAATACCAGAATCTAAGAACCCCCTTGTAGCCCACAGTTATTACATGAGGGAGGGTGGGGAGCCTCTCTCCTTTTAATTTAAAACTGGAAGCATCCTGCAATCTCAGTCCTAAACTATGCCTTGGGACTGTATCATGGATCCGGACCTCAGGTATGGACTGAGACCTGACCTTGGTCGTGGATGATGCGTCCGCACCTCGGATCTTAACAGAGATGTTGGACGTGGATCTTGGATCTATGTGTGTCTACTTTTTTCGACGTGATGGTGGAAATGAAAGTCAGGGTCAGGAGAAGGTCAAAGTGAGGCTGGTGGCAATTATAACCTTGAGAGTGAGACTGAGGGTGTTCGGGTGGATACATAGAAGCTGGTGAGTCTAGGTGAGAGTAAAGGTGAGACTGGTGTGGAGTAGGAGTGAACCTAAGAGTGAGGATCAGCCTGAGGGTTAGAGGGAAGCTGAACCTGACGGTGAGCGTGACACTGAGCTTGAGCATGAGGACTGGGGTGAGACTGAAGACGAAGAACGCGGTGGCTGATTCCTGAGCCTAGACGTGCACCTTCAGCCTACACTTGGACATGGGACCTTCATCTTTGACCAGGATTTGTCCAAGTTCTTACAGTTCACTAGACCAGCCAGTGGCCAAGACAGAAGAAAGGTAGCTGATTATTCATGGTTATAATTATGTTTTCTTCATCCAACCCAATGAGAATTATGGCTTCAATGTTAAAAAATAACCAGTATTTTAACTGTCAGTCCATTTTGAGGTCCTGGGTCCTGGGTATTGATTCCTCCCCCCATCCCCAACATTCTATATTGAAAATTTTCAAACATGTAGCAAAATAGAAATAATTATGTGGTTAAACAACAATATACCCACCACCCAGATTCTTCTACCATTTATATTTTACTGTACTTATTTCATTACTACCCATCTATCCATTCTTCTATCCATCCATTAATGTGCCTAATTTTAAAATACATTTCAAAGTAAATTGCGGCTGCCATTATTCCTCCCAAATACTTCAACACTTGTATCATTAGAGTGTTGTGCTTACAGATTTTTTTTTTCCTACTGAGACAAAACGCACATGTGAAGCACACAGTAAGTGCATGCCCCTGAGCTCTGATCACTGTACACCCTGCAACATCGGGTCCAGCACGGGGGTCCACGCCAGGAGATAGCTTCTCTTTGTGCCTTCTATGGGAATCTAAACTCATAGAGGTGTGTTTGTGTGTATGTGTTTGTGTGTGTACCTGTCAATCTCAGGAAAAACAGTCTCGGAGACAAGAAAGGAAGAAAACGCTGGTGAGCACCCCTTGATGTACAGACTGATTGCAGGCTCCCTGTCAGAACCCTGGGGAGGGGGGAGCTGGCCAAACCTTGGATGAGCAGACTGGAGCTTTGGGTCTGAGGAACCCAGCCTGGTAAAGGTTCTGATACCGCAAACTTGGGAAGTCCCAAAGCTTCTAGACCTCAAGGAACCACACTGAGCTGGGCACAGGATATCCTGGCAGTAACCAGTATAAAGAGCATCTGAAATTATTGGTAACTCAACTGGTTCAATATGAGAGAAGCCTGCTCCATCCGCCTGAAGCACTGGCCCTCAAATATCTGCTGCTACCAACACTCTAAGCTAGGCAGGGCCAGAGACCTATTGTAACTGTTAAGCAAACTCAGATCTCTCTAGAATCCTTCTGCCAGAGTTCTGTTAAGTGGAAGCCAAGGCAGCTTCCTTTTCTGGGTCTGGGGGCCCAGAAAATACCCCAAGGAAGAAAATGCAAAATGAAAACCGTGAGGAATAAATTGGAGAAGAAAAATGCTTCTCTGAAGCACAGGGAGTGATTTTGCCTAGTAAAGTTGACAACTCATACCTGTGATGTGGCAACCCTACTTCTGGCTCCGTATTACAGGAAAGCTTCCATGTGTGTATACCCAGAGACATACACAAATGTTTACTGCAGCATTATTTTAATTAAAAAAAGGAAAATAACCAAAATACCAGAATCTAAGAACCCCCTTGTAGCCCACAGTTATTACATGAGGGAGGGTGGGGAGCCTCTCTCCTTTTAATTTAAAACTGGAAGCATCCTGCAATCTCAGTCCTAAACTATGCCTTGGAACTGTATCATGTTTCCGGACCTCAGGTATGGACCGAGACCCGACCTTGGTCGTGGATGATGCGTCCGCACCTCGGATCTTAACAGAGATGTTGGACGTGGATCTTGGATCTACGTGTGTCTACTTTTTTCAACGTGATGGTGGAAATGAAAGTCAGGGTCAGGAGAAGGTCGAAGTGAGGCTGTTGGCAATTATAACCTTGAGAGTGAGACTGAGGGTGTCGGGGTGGATACATAGAAGCTGGTGAGTCTAGGTGAGAGTAAAGGTGTTTAACAGAGATGTTGGACGTGGATCTTGGATCTACGTGTGTCTACTTTTTTCAACGTGATGGTGGAAATGAAAGTCAGGGTCAGGAGAAGGTCGAAGTGAGGCTGTTGGCAATTATAACCTTGAGAGTGAGACTGAGGGTGTCGGGGTGGATACATAGAAGCTGGTGAGTCTAGGTGAGAGTAAAGGTGAGACTGTGGTGTGGAGTAGGAGTGAACCTAAGAGTGAGGATCAGCCTGAGGGTGAGAGGGAAGCTGAACCCGACAGTGAGCGTGACACTGAGCTTGAGCATGAGGACTGGGGTGAGAGTGAAGACGAAGAACGCGGTGGCTGATTCCTGAGCCTAGACGTGCACCTTCAGCCTACACTTGGACATGGGACCTTCATCTTTGACCAGGATTTGTCCAAGTTCTCACAGTTCACTAGACCAGCCAGTGGCCAAGACAGAAGAAAGGTAGCTGATTATTCATGGTTATAATTATGTTTTCTTCATCCAACCCAATGAGAATTATGGCTTCAATGTTAAAAAATAACCAGTATTTTAACTGTCAGTCCATTTTGAGGTCCTGGGTCCTGGGTATTGATTCCTCCCCCCATCCCCAACATTNGTGAGCGTGACACTGAGCTTGAGCATGAGGACTGGGGTGAGACTGAAGACGAAGAACGCGGTGGCTGATTCCTGAGCCTAGACGTGCACCTTCAGCCTACACTTGGACATGGGACCTTCATCTTTGACCAGGATTTGTCCAAGTTCTTACAGTTCACTAGACCAGCCAGTGGCCAAGACAGAAGAAAGGTAGCTGATTATTCATGGTTATAATTATGTTTTCTTCATCCAACCCAATGAGAATTATGGCTTCAATGTTAAAAAATAACCAGTATTTTAACTGTCAGTCCATTTTGAGGTCCTGGGTCCTGGGTATTGATTCCTCCCCCCATCCCCAACATTCTATATTGAAAATTTTCAAACATGTAGCAAAATAGAAATAATTATGTGGTTAAACAACAATATACCCACCACCCAGATTCTTCTACCATTTATATTTTACTGTACTTATTTCATTACTACCCATCTATCCATTCTTCTATCCATCCATTAATGTGCCTAATTTTAAAATACATTTCAAAGTAAATTGCGGCTGCCATTATTCCTCCCAAATACTTCAACACTTGTATCATTAGAGTGTTGTGCTTACAGATTTTTTTTTCCCCTACTGAGACAAAACGCACATGTGAAGCACACAGTAAGTGCATGCCCCTGAGCTCTGATCACTGTACACCCTGCAACAAATGTCGAGCATCACCAACACTCCAGGAAGTCCCACACTCTCCTTCTCAGGCAGTCTCCATTCCACGCTCAGAGGCAGCCACCATTCCGAGTCGTTTCTATCATAGACTGATGGTTTTTGAAAACGACAGAGATTTCCCTGGCGGTCCAGTGGCTGGGCCTTCTCCTTCCAATGAGGGGGTGTGGGTTCAATCTTAGCTCAAGGGAGCTAAGATCTCACATGCCACTTGGTCAATAAACCAAAATCTGAAACAGTAGCAATACTGTAATTCAATAGTGACTTTAAAAATGGTGTACATAAAAACAATCTTAAAAATAATAAAAATGTCTAGAAGTTTTTTTAATTGTACCGATATTGTTTTTATTTTTATTATTTATTTTTTTTTAATTTTTTATTTTTAGAGCTTCCATTTTACTTTATTTTATATATGGAGCCCATGTATCAGCGGTCATGGCTCTCAGTGGCTTTTTGTGAATGGTGATGGGAAGTGAGACACAGGATGGCTCGGGCCCTGATGGCTCAGTAAGAGGATCTTGCATCGCTGATATTGTAGTTCAGTCACTCAGTTGTGTCCGACTCTTTGCAAACCCATGGACTGCAGCACACCAGGCTTTCCTGTCCTTCACTATTTCCTGGAGTTTGCTCAAAATCATGTGCATTGAGTCAGTGATGCCATCCAGCCATCTCATCCTCAGATGTCCCCTGCCTTCAGTCTTTCCCAGCATCAGGGTCTTTTCAACTGAGTCAGTTCTTTGCCTCAGGTGGCCAAAGTATTGGAGTTTCAGCTTCAGCATCAGTCCTTCCAATGATTATTCAGGACTGATCTCCTTTAGGATGGACTGGTTGAATCTCCTTGCAGTCCAAGGGACTCTCAGGAATCTTCTCCAACACCACAGTTCTAAAGCATCAATTCTTCCATGCTCAGCTTTCTTTATAGTCCAACTCTCACATCCATACATGACTACTGGAAAGAATATAGCTTTGACTAGACAGACCTTTGTCGGCAAAGTAATGTCTCTGCTTTTTAATATGCTGTCTAGGTTGTCATAGCTTTTCTTCCAAGGAGCAAGCATCTTTTTAATTTCATGGTTTCAGTCACCATTTGCAGTGAATTTGGAGCCCAAGAAAATAAAGTCTTCCATTGTTTCCCCATCTGTTTGCCATTAAGTGATGGAAACAGGTGCTGTGATCTTAGTTCTTTGAACGTTGAGTGTTAAGCCAGCTATTTCACTCTCCTCTTTCACCTTCATCAAGAGGCTCTTCAGTGCCTCTTTGCTTTCTGCCGTTAGGGAGATGTTATCTGCATATTTGAGTTTATTGGTTTATCTCCCAGAATCTTGATTCCAGCTTGTGCTTCATCCAGCCTGGCATTTTGTGTGATGTTCTCTGCATATAAGTTAAATAAGCAGGGTGACAATATACAGCCTTGACGCACTCCTTTCCCACTTTGGAACCAGTCTGCTGTTCCATGTCTGATTCTAACTGTTGCTTCTTGACCTGCATACAGATTTCTCAGGAGGCAGGTAAGGTGGTCTGATAGTCCCATCTCCTTAAAGAATTTTCCACAGTTTGTTGTGATCCACAGAGTCAAAGGCTTTAGTGTAGTCAATGAAGCAGAAGTAGATATTTTTCTGAAATTCTCTTGCTTTTTCTATGATCAAACGGCTTTGCTGATGAGTGCCCCAGAATCCAGGAATGGGAGCTGGCTTAGGACCAGAAAGTGCCAATTGGCCTTGGGCAGGCATCAGGCTGGTATTTCACAGACTCAGGCTCTAATCAGCTAAGCTAATAGGAAGAGACTTGGAGACATGTGCATAATACTCCCTCATATGTGGAAGGCACCTGCTTGGTGTCTAGTACAATATCAGATGCTCTGCATTTTTTTCTATTCAACACTTGGAGGCAAGTATTAGAATCCCCATCCTGCAAATTTGGAAACTAAGACTCCGAAAATTTAAATGTCACACCTGGTGTCAAATCAATTGAGATAGAGAAAAAAGCACCAAGTGTTGGCATTGTATTCACTAATATAAATTACCTGCCATCAGAGAATAAACATTTTTTAGTATATATTTTGTGGTCAATTTTGGATTCATGGATTTTTTTCTTAGCAGGATAGTATGCCTGCTAACAAAAATGAAGTTAAATGCAGCCCAACAAAAACCAGAACTAAGGAGACCCTCACAATCTCTTAATAACTTACTAGGATAATCATAGCATAGAAGAAAGACATTTACCTGGATTTAAAATTTTTCCTGGACCCAGTCATTGGATGAGTCTGTAGCTCAGTGGTTCTCACCCTCATCCTCACTAAGAACAAGGAAAAGAATATTTTCTTACATAACCACAGTGCAGTTATCAAAAGCAGGAAGTTTAGCACTGATTTAAAGATTTTATCTAATCTCACATTTCACTGAGTCCCAAGAAGCTCTACTTTTCCCTGGTCCAGGATCTAACAGACTCACAAACTGTGTTTATCATCACATCTCTGTAGCATCCTTTCATCTGGAACATTAGGCTCCTTAATCTTCTTTGGTCTTTTGCTCTTTTTTGAAGAAGCCGACCACTTTGCAGAAATTCCCTCCATTTGAGTTTCTCAGATGTCCCACGTGTTTAAATTTAGGTTGTGCAATTTTGTGTTCTAAGATTTAAATGGTTAAAGGTTGAACATCAAATAGGGCTCTGAGCACCCAAAGAAAATAGAAAACACTAAGTCACATGACTTATCAGAAACCAAGAAAATATGTCATTCTTATTCAAGAGGCTCATTCATTTAGCATTTTCATAAGTTCTGTGTGAGTGGCCTCAGAACAGCTCTCTCACGGTGTGTGCCCACCGCATGCCCGAAAGAGCACATTTTCCCAGCCTTTCCAGAGGTGAGCGAGGTCAGTCTTTAATCACCCGTGTTTCCACTATTCATTTCTTATTTGGTGAATGATTTTTTTTTTTTGGTGAATGATCTTTTATTCTCTTTGTTCCTTTTTCTATTGAAGTTTCATCTCATTACCTCCTACACTAAATTCCATTCTGANCAGTCTTTAATCACCCATGTTTCCACTATTCATTTCTTATTTGGTGAATGATTTTTTTTTTTTTTGGTGAATGATTTTTTATTCTCTTTGTTCCTTTTTCTATTGAAGTTTCATCTCATTACCTCCTACACTAAATTCCATTCTGATAGATATCTGGTCTTTTTTTTTTTTCTTACCAGTGTATACCCAGCAAAGGACCAAGCATAATAATAGGTGTTCTATAAATATGTGCTGAATGGTTAAGGGATTAATCTCCTTCGGGTAAATTCCTGGAGGCAGAATCAGTGAGTCAAAGTGTAGGAATTCTCAAAAAGACTTTTGATGCACATTAAGTTGCTCTCCCAAAAGTTTATATCTTTTTGCAGTGTATAAGCGTAGCTCTGTATTATCATTACTTTTGTTCTTTATCAGACTAATAGTTGGGAAATTACCTTATTTAATGTGATTTAGTTCACTATAAATATAACTGCAGCATTTATATAATAATTGGTTATTTACGATTCTTTTAAAATCCCTGTTTATAATTCTTCCTATATATCTGCTTTTCATCTCTTTCATACTCATTTCTGAGAAGATATTAGGAAAACAAATTGGTGTTCCTTTGTCAACATGTGATACAATTTTCCCTCTTCTTAGTTTTTGTTCACAAAGATTTCTATATTTTTATGTTGTTGAAGTTATCAATGTCTTATCTGTTTTGGCCTTTATGTCACAGTTAAGTCTTTTCATTCAGAATATAGAGATATCCACCCATGTACACCGCTAGGATTTTTGTGGCTTCATTTCTTATATCTGAATCTTTTATCCATTTAGAAAGAATTCATTTTACAAGGAGTTAAATGAGGTTGAGATCTGGAAGTTCCAGACAAATGTTTTGTTGTGGATAAGACACACATGGGAGGTATCTTAAATGTAGAGTTTGATACATAGTTACATATGGACATGAACTCACGTGCAGAGAACAGCTCCAGCATCCTGGTAGCCCCCCACGCCACTCCCCAGTCAGTGGAACTCCCTGAAAGATACCCATTTGACTTCTGTCACTCAGTTCAGTTCAGTTCAGTCGCTCAGTCGTGTCCGACTCTTTGC
This sequence comes from Oreotragus oreotragus, assembly GCA_006410675.1. Lineage (NCBI taxonomy): Eukaryota > Metazoa > Chordata > Mammalia > Artiodactyla > Bovidae > Oreotragus > Oreotragus oreotragus. Next base: position 126,053 of record SJYX01020783.1, read on the forward strand.
GACCCCATGAATCGCAGCA
>SJYX01020785.1:0-12734 GCA_006410675.1 Oreotragus oreotragus
TTTTTTTTTTTTCAGCATTACCCTATGGCATAAATTGCTCAACAAGTTAGTCTGGTTCCTCCCAGCTATATTATTACCTGCTTATCTCCAGCAAACTAGCTGGCCTACAGTTTATCTATATTTTGAATCTCCTCCTAAGTGCATTTCATCACAACTTCCAGTGAAAGTGCCTTAGCCGGACTTCCCCAAGCTTGGTTACAGGTGAAGTTGGTTTCTTTGGGGTAAAATTAGAAGCTATCTGGCTTACTGCCTGCTTTTTATTATTTATGTATATATTTGGCTATGCTGGGTCTTCGTCTCTGCATGCAGGCTTTCTCTAGTTGCAGCAAGTGGTGGCTACTCTCTAGTTGCAGTGGATGGACTTCTCATTGTGGTGGCTTTTATCTCGTTGCAGAGCACAGGTCTAGGCACACAGGCTCAGAAGCTGTGTACGGGCTTAGTTGCCCCACAGCATGTAGAATCTTCCCAGACCAGGAATCAAATCTGTGTCCCCAGCATTGGTGGGCTGATAACCAGAGAAGTCCTACTGCCTGCTTTTTTCCCCAAGCAAAATCTCTGAGCCAGGGATCTGGAATTTGGGGAGGGAAAGGGCGATGGCAGGTTTCTCTCTGAGTGACATCCCAGTTCCAGAAGCTGAGCTCGAAGTGTGGGGTGGGAATTGGATAGCAACCTGAAGTGCTCCTGGCTTGCCTCTCTTGGCATGGAACCACTGTGCACAAATGCGGGCCAAGGCGATGAGGGCTCCAGCATCCTCAGTGTGCTCTGCCCCCAGTAGAGCCTTCTTACTGTGATTGGGAGCCACCAGTTTCAACTGCACTTGCTGGGAACTTACCTACAGCAACAGGTAGCTGGAGGCAGAGTGAGAAACACTGACATCATGGTTTTCCTGGGAAGAAACCCCACCCTCGGGAGCTAGAGGAAGAGAGTACCCTGGTTTTGACTGCAGCAGCCTGGAGTAGAATCATTTCCTTGCTGATCTCTGAAGGTGGAAGTAAGGAGTAGTATTGGTTCAAATACCAGCTGTTTTTGCCTTTCTTACCAAATTTTTGTAGACCTTCTTGGATAGATGCTTCTTTATTTGCTCTTTGTCTTTAGTACCATTTCCAGAGGCTTTGAATGGTTGTTTTAATTTTTTTTTTTATTTACACTTAAAGGTGTGTCTTTTTATTTCCTCTCAAATTTTCTTTTTTTGGCCACACCCCATGGCACACAGGATATTAGTTCCCTGCCCAGGGATCAAACCCTCACCTACTGCAGTGGAAGTGCTGAGTCTTAACCCCAGGGAAGTCCCTGAATGGCTGTTTTTAAATACTTCTAACAGATCTCACTGTAGAGTGCGTCAGCAGAGCATACCAGAAGTTTTCACTTGGCTTCATTTTGTTTCCCAGTTCACATTCCAGAAGGAGCCAGGATGCTTTACTTGTTACTCTGTTAACACAGTCTCTCCTGGGCCCTTTGGCTCTTTCATCTCATTGGTTCTCCTGCCTGTGTGTGGATATGGCCTCCTTGCACGGAGAGCCGCCCAGTGCTAAACAGATGATTCTGAGTAAGCCAGCTGTTGGCATTTAGAGGCAGTCCTTTATATTGCAGGACATTTAGTGTCTTGGTTCCAAAGCATTAAATAAAATGATAGTAACATATCCTCTCCAGTCATTGCTAACCAAAGGGCCTTTGCATTCACAAATGCCTCCTTAGGGGAGGACTCAGAACCACTCTCAGGTCGAGAACACTGAAATGGACAAGTGAGGCATAGAAAACATAAGAAAGGAAGCAGTAAGTATCCAACAAAATGAAAATTAGTAATTAAAATATAAAGAGAACATGTCTAAGAATGGCAATGCAGCCGTTACAGTTGTCTCCAAAAAAATATTTTGTGAAATGGGAGAATTCAGTGTGTTACTTGAAAGATAACAGCCTTTAAATTGTAATTCTAGATCCTTGTTTACTGTTTTAAAGTAAATTCACACAGAGAAGAGATTGGGAGGAACTCTGTTGTGAAAAATGTAAATAATGGTGATCTTTGTGTTGTTGAAGGCAATTTTAATATACTTTTCTGTGTTTGCATATTAATATTTGAAATCAAAGGAAAATAACTAGAATAACTGTCCCATCATTTTATATAGTTACCTATTTTTATTAGCATGCATCAAGTAACTAAATATATTTTGAAATCACATAAAGGGCACGTACAAAGGACTGTAGGAGGATGGGAGGGTGGGCTCAGTAGACTGAGGACTGACTGACGTTACCAAATAGAGAAGCCAGTTAGAGGCGGTGGTGATCCTAGCTGGAGAGAACCACAGGCTCAAAGGCCCGGAGCTGAGAAGGGCTTGGGTTTCAGGAGCGAGCATTGTGGCTGAAAAGTAGGTTTACTCCTCGGTGTTTTGTTCTTTTTGGTGCAGTGGTAAATAGGATCACTGCTTGAGGTTTCCCTTTCTGGTCTTTCGTTCTTGTGTATAGAAAGGCAACAGATTTTCTGAGTGTTAATTTTGTAACCTGCGGATTTACCACATCCACTCATGAGTTCATGTAGTTTTCTGGTAGCATCTTTAGAGTCTTCACGTCATCTGCAAACAGTGACAGTTTAACTTCTTTGGAAACACAATTTTTTAAATAAAGCAATTTGAGCATGAATGCAACCTAGTTATCACTAGTTGCCAGTTCTAATTTTTGTTGTTTTATTTGAATATTCTCTTGAGCAGCATGAAATTAGTTGTGGATTGTGATCAGCTGGGTTTTGTTCCACAGAAAATATATGGAAAATAATGTGCATTTTAGAATCCACTTTATAGGTTTTATCTACATAGAAAAGTAATGTTCCCCTCTTGAGGATCTCACAGGAAAAAATAGTGTATGGGGCTATTCAGAAAGAGGTTGTTTGGCAATAGCACCAGGCTTCTCCTTTTTTGCTGACTGTCGGCAGAGGCTAGTGGGCACAAGTATCCATCTTTGGTTGAAGTTGGTGACAGCCCCATTAGCCCCATCTGTACTTTGAATTGAGAAGAGATAGCAGTCTGCAGTCATTGAGGTCTTTCCATAGAAAGGTTGTGCTACTCTAAGGAAAGCATTCCTATGAGGAGCACACTGAAGCCTGTAGAAGATTCTTTTTAGACATTGCTCTCCTTGTTTACCCTATTTGTTAGCACTTCTTTCAGTTCCATTTATGTCCTTTCTTTGTGTTAGGTTTCAGCCTTTGTCTTTGAGTCTACCAAATTAATGAGAAAAACATTTTGCTTTGGTTCTTTTTTGTTAAGCATTATCTTGTGGGGTTTGTTTTATTTGTATACTAAAGGTAAAAGATAGGTTTGGGGTTACTTTTCTTAAATGGTCTCTTAAGGTCATTTGTTCATTCATATTATGAAGATAAATGTAAAAAAAATCACCTTTTGGTGAGGTAGATGCACAGATGCTCTGGTGACATGAAAGGAGGAATGACTGACCAGCTCAGCCTGCAAAGATGATGTATTTGTGCTCTGTCTTCAAGGGGGAATGTCTTATAATTAATAATTGGTTATGGGTGATTCAGTTCAGTTCAGTCGCTCAGTTGTGTCCGCTCTTTGTGACCCCGTGAATCACAGCACGCCAGGCCTCCCTGTCCATCACCAACTCCCGGAGTTCACTCAGACTCATGTCCATCGAGTCTGTGATGCCACCCAGCCATCTCATCCTCGGTCTTCCCCTTCTCCTCCTGCCCCCAATCCCTCCCAGCATCAGAGTCTTTTCCAATGAGTCAACTCTTCGCATGAGGTGGCCAAAGTACTGGAGTTTCAGCTTCAGCATCATTCCTTCCAAAGAAATCCCAGGGCTCATCTCCTTCAGAATGGACTGGTTGGATCTCCTTGCAGTCCAAGGGACTCTCAAGAGTCTTCTCCAACACCACAGTTCAAAAGCATCAGTTCTTCGGCGCTCAGCCTTCTTCACAGTCCAACTCTCACATCCATACATGACCACAGGAAAAACCATAGCAACATATATTGAGTGCTCCCGGACACATGCGTTTGGCCCTCTGAGTAGACCGACCTCTAAATTGTAAATACTATTTCTGACTCTGTCAGATTGAGGACTTTGGGAAATTAAGATAATTTCCCTAAATTTTACAGTAGAAGATGAGCCACGAGCCTAGATGGCCTAGATCCTATAGACTCTTAAGTCCACATTGTGAACTGTCATATTATATTGCACAGAATCCATTCTACCTAGAGAGAAGGATGAAAGAGACTTCAGGAAGGGGGTATTTTTGCCTCGTGTTGAGATATGAAAAGGACAAGGTGAGGTGAAAACATGGAGTAATGTAGTGAAGTCTGTAGTTCCACGTGTCTGCAGTAAAATTTTAATGTGCAGTTAGAGTCACTTGGATTAGATGTCAAAATGCAGATTCTTTGACCCCTTCCCCAGATTTACTATCTAAAGACCTGGCGATGAGAAGCACAGAAATCTGTGTTTTCACCGAAGCTTCCCAGGTGATTCTTCATGCAAGAGTTTGGGAGCTGCTGGTGCAGTGCATAGAGCTGATGCTGGCGGAAGGGCAGAAGTGAGTCTGGAGAGGCAGATGGGAGTTTGCGTCATCGTTATAAACTTTTTATTTTTGTTTGTTTGTTTGGTTTTGGCTGTGCTGGGTCTTCATTGCTGCGTGGACTTTTCTCCAGTGGCGGCCAGCAGGGGCTACTTTCTAACTGGAGTGTGCAAGCTGCTTCTTGCACTGGCTTGTCTTGTGGGGCACGGCCTCTAGGGGGCGCGGGCTTCGGTAATTGTAGCTCCCAGGCTTTAGAGCAGCAGTTGTACACAGGCTTAGTTGCTCTGAGGCATGTGGAATCCTCCCAGACCAGGGATCAAACCTGTGTCTCCTGCATTGGCAGGCAGATTTTTTACCACTGAGTCACCAGGGAAGGCCCATCATTATAAACTCCTAAACTTTGTGTAGACGTTTTCTTTTTCTAGTACCCAGCAGAAGTGTTTTTGTTTTTGACTGATTCTAAGATCAACCAGCTTTTGACAAAAGACACTCAGGTATATATCTTTATTTTATTAAGTGTATGATTGTTGTAAAGCTGGAGTTTCACAAAATCAAAAGCCTTGCAGCCCTTCAGGAGCTACACTAGATTAACAGCATTGTGTAATAAAAACTGGATTTCTCAGATCCTTCCTTATGCTCTTACAGTGATATGTATTGTCAAAGCTCCGATGAGGATTTAAAATTTATCTTCTTGAACTAAGATCCAGTGAAATATGTTTTGGAAAATGTTCCTGTAAATACTTCCTCGTGGAATTTACTATGTGACTTGGTGTTGAACGTTTTACCAATTTATAATGAAGTGTTGGTTTGCAAGTTCAACTGTTTTGAGTTTAATTCTTTTAATTAATAAGGAGGAAACAGTTGTCTCCAGTTTTTTGGTTCTTTACAAGGACTTCTATTTGGCATTCTTATACTTCTTTGACATTTACAAATTGATACTTGCTTTATATTTTAATTATTTTTAATTTAGGATATTAATTATCTCTGCATATTGTGGCGCTGGTCGTAAGGAATCTGTTACCATTTGCTGAGACGAACAACCAATTCATCAACCAGTTCATTCATTATGGGTAACCACTATAGTGTAAATGATTTTAAGAGCGGGATATGAGGCGTTCTGTACATGTCTAAAGCCTCTAAGGACTGTTAGAGAGCTCAGTTTCTCTCAGAGTTAAAATTGGGGATGCTGTTAGATTAAGAAACAGTGTTTAAATGGCACGTGTGTGCACTGAGTTGCTCAGTCGTGTCGACTCTTTGCGACTCTGTGGACTGTAGCCCGTCAGGCTCCTCTGTCAGTGGGGTTCTCCAGGCAAGAACACTGTAGTAGGTTGCCGTTTCCTATTCCAGGGGATCTTCCAGACCCAGGGATCGAAGCTGCATCTCTCTATCTCCTGCCTTGGCAGGCAGATTCTTTACCACTGTGCCACCTGGGAATCCCACTGTTTATTTGTTGATATCAAATATGACTTTTAAAAAGCACTATTTTTAAGTTTACAATTTAAACTAATTGCTGAAACCAGTCTAAAGTTTTTTTAATATCGTTTTGATAACTTCTAAGTTTTACCATATAATTTCTAATATACTCTTTTTCCAAGTCTTACAATGTATTCACCGAAGTGCATCGTCTAACTTGATTCTGTCAATCAGTACTTTCTTACCACGGTGATTTCCCACTTTTCCTCCATTGTGCCACTCCTGATGGGTAGATACCCAGGTTCTTATAAATCTCCTCAAAATTGGTGAGCGTTCATAAGTCTCCCAGTCGTTACTGCACGTCACGTCCTTGGTCGGGCAGTCCAGGGTAAAGTGAAACAGATGCGTTTTGGAATGACTGCTCGGTCATGGTGTCGCTTCTTCCTTGGGAGTCTTTCTGTCTTCTTTCTTTCTCCCAGCGCTACGCCTCTGCCTTGGCTATAACCCGTTGGACATCCTCTGTTGCCATGACCTGTTAGATCATGTCTTCTGGGAACTTAAAATTCAGGTCCAAGACACCGAAATTTATCAGTGGTGAGAGCTAAGTCTCTAGTGAAAGGCCCTTGAGTTTCCTTTCTGAGCTCTCTGAGCTGCCCTGGTTCCTACCCTTCTAGAGCCTTTAACCATTCATCCCACTATGATTCTGGAAAGATTGTTCTAGTTAGCCTGAAATGGTTTGTGTTGTTTGCAGCTGAAATAAATTGAGTCATAAGAACATGTTGTTAGAGTTACGTCATGAGTGTTATTGAAAGCATTCCAAAAGGCAATTAGCAATTTCCCCTTTGGCCTCCTGCTTTAGGTACCTCTGCTGGTACCTGTATGTTTGCCTTCCACCCTCAATAATGTAGTTAACTTCTTAACTCTGTCATCACCGATTAATTAAATACCTGTTGTCTGCGCACCTTTTATGGCTTAGTTTCATATAAATCACTTCCTGGCTTTTGGAATATCACCTTCATGATAGTGTATGTTATACTATTGTTAGGATATATGTGGCCAGCTTGCTAGATAATATTTCCTTAAGGTCAGGCACTGAGACATGTTCAGCCTTGATTCTTAGCACCTTGTATATAGTAGACTTGAAGCAAATACTTGTTGAGTTAATTATTTCTCGCTTTAAATTATTAACATTTAATTCTTATTNCATTATGGGTAACCACTATAGTGTAAATGATTTTAAGAGCGGGATATGAGGCGTTCTGTACATGTCTAAAGCCTCTAAGGACTGTTAGAGAGCTCAGTTTCTCTCAGAGTTAAAATTGGGGATGCTGTTAGATTAAGAAACAGTGTTTAAATGGCACGTGTGTGCACTGAGTTGCTCAGTCGTGTCGACTCTTTGCGACTCTGTGGACTGTAGCCCGTCAGGCTCCTCTGTCAGTGGGGTTCTCCAGGCAAGAACACTGTAGTAGGTTGCCGTTTCCTATTCCAGGGGATCTTCCAGACCCAGGGATCGAAGCTGCATCTCTCTATCTCCTGCCTTGGCAGGCAGATTCTTTACCACTGTGCCACCTGGGAATCCCACTGTTTATTTGTTGATATCAAATATGACTTTTAAAAAGCACTATTTTTAAGTTTACAATTTAAACTAATTGCTGAAACCAGTCTAAAGTTTTTTTAATATCGTTTTGATAACTTCTAAGTTTTACCATATAATTTCTAATATACTCTTTTTCCAAGTCTTACAATGTATTCACCGAAGTGCATCGTCTAACTTGATTCTGTCAATCAGTACTTTCTTACCACGGTGATTTCCCACTTTTCCTCCATTGTGCCACTCCTGATGGGTAGATACCCAGGTTCTTATAAATCTCCTCAAAATTGGTGAGCGTTCATAAGTCTCCCAGTCGTTACTGCACGTCACGTCCTTGGTCGGGCAGTCCAGGGTAAAGTGAAACAGATGCGTTTTGGAATGACTGCTCGGTCATGGTGTCGCTTCTTCCTTGGGAGTCTTTCTGTCTTCTTTCTTTCTCCCAGCGCTACGCCTCTGCCTTGGCTATAACCCGTTGGACATCCTCTGTTGCCATGACCTGTTAGATCATGTCTTCTGGGAACTTAAAATTCAGGTCCAAGACACCGAAATTTATCAGTGGTGAGAGCTAAGTCTCTAGTGAAAGGCCCTTGAGTTTCCTTTCTGAGCTCTCTGAGCTGCCCTGGTTCCTACCCTTCTAGAGCCTTTAACCATTCATCCCACTATGATTCTGGAAAGATTGTTCTAGTTAGCCTGAAATGGTTTGTGTTGTTTGCAGCTGAAATAAATTGAGTCATAAGAACATGTTGTTAGAGTTACGTCATGAGTGTTATTGAAAGCATTCCAAAAGGCAATTAGCAATTTCCCCTTTGGCCTCCTGCTTTAGGTACCTCTGCTGGTACCTGTATGTTTGCCTTCCACCCTCAATAATGTAGTTAACTTCTTAACTCTGTCATCACCGATTAATTAAATACCTGTTGTCTGCGCACCTTTTATGGCTTAGTTTCATATAAATCACTTCCTGGCTTTTGGAATATCACCTTCATGATAGTGTATGTTATACTATTGTTAGGATATATGTGGCCAGCTTGCTAGATAATATTTCCTTAAGGTCAGGCACTGAGACATGTTCAGCCTTGATTCTTAGCACCTTGTATATAGTAGACTTGAAGCAAATACTTGTTGAGTTAATTATTTCTCGCTTTAAATTATTAACATTTAATTCTTATTCATTCAACGAATTCTTACTATGATTTTGTGTATACTAGACACCCTTCTGTGCTCTGAAGCACAGACTGTGCCTTCTCAGTGAAGACAACAGGCCAAAGAAATGCGTGCCTTTTTAGGCGTCACATTCTAGATAGTTAATTTTTCATCTATATTATTTTTAAACATATAAATTAAATTATGAAATACAGCCAAAAGTAAACGCCTAGCAATATATGGAGTACTGTATCTTGTACAGTATGAAAAAATTCTGTTATTTCCCCTGTCCTAATTTAATAGATAAATGCCAATTTTATTGGGGTAACAGGGTGTATGACTGACAAGGAATACAGTGCTGTGCTGTCAGTGACCCATGATAATAAAAGAAAAATACCTTTGGGAAATTCGAAAAGTTTATGATTTAAAAAAATTTCTTGAATATGTTATATTTGAATGAATATATTTATAGCAGTTACCGTGTCTTTGGAACTCTACTTTCAAGATGGCAGTGAAATACAGAGGGAGAAAAGCCCTCAAATTTTGATGTTATAAGCTTATTTTATAAGCTTTTTATCTTGTCACTGAATTGTCTTACTACTTAATTATTTCATCGAATGATATGGTGGGCTTATACTTTGTTTCTTTGCTGCTTGAGAATTGATCTGTGCTAAAGTCCAGGTAATGTTTGTCATGTATTATAAAGAAAAATACTGGCTAAACTCAAACACAGAAGTACTTTACTTTTTAAGCCAGAATATTAATTACCATATTACTGAGAGTTCAGATACTAGAAGATAAAAAATTCTCCACATTCTAGTTGTTAGTATTTTGACATGTTTAATTTTATATGTTTTTCTCTGCATTTTAAAAAAGCACAGCTATAATATACTTGTATCACCTTTGTACCCTAGAGTTTTCAGATTACTTCATGTGATGTTATTTGATTCCCTAAAACTTAAATTTTTGTGTCAGGGTTACTTGGATGTATGATCAAGACTGCTCTAAACCTCAGTTTTCTTATGAAAAACACTGTTGTGAGGAGTAAACCAGCAGGAGAAAACCTAACACTTGATATTTGGCTCTATGAACTGCTTGCTCCCCATTTGTTCAGATTCACTTGGAAGAATGTGCTCTAGGTACACAATTTGGCCCTTTAAGTAAAGCTTTATAATTCTTTTCTTTAAAATAGCTTTAACCTTATAAAACCAAAGACTTCCTTTTTAAAAAAGAACTTGGGTATATGTTTGCGTGTATTTATTTAAAGAATTTATTTAGGAGCTAGCTAGAATAATATGAGAAAGTTAAGGTTTATTTTTTTGTTGCTGTTTTTTAGTCTAGCTTTTCAAAATGTAACTGTGCTATAGAGTAGGTCTGCTTTACAGATTTCATGAAGTCAGATTGGCTTTCCTCATTTTGATATCTAAACCGTATTAACCATTTCACAGATCAGTGGGCTTCTTTTAAAGTGGGGTGTTTCTAGATATGTATACTACAAGAATTCTACATTTAAGCAGGCATACTCCTACGTTTTTTAAAAAATAGCTGAAAAGTTTAACATTTTTACTACCAAACTTTTTTTTTACTTTTCTAATTTTTTCTCCCTTAATTTTTCAGAATGAACCTAGTGATCGAGAAGATAGCCTCAACAAAAGACATCAGGTGACAGACTCTGACATTGATGACCCCTCCAATCTTAATGCCAGTGACTCTGAAAGTGAGGAACTCCAGAGACAAAAGGACAGTGACTCTGAATCTGAAGAGCATGCAGAGCCTCCTGCCAGTGATTCTGAAAATGAAGATGTCAATCACCATGGGAGCGACTCCGAGAGTGAGGAGACCAGGAAATTACCTGCAAGTGACTCTGAAAATGAGGAACTGCTTAATGGGCATGCAAGTGACTCAGAAAATGAAGATGTTAGGAAGCCTCCTGCCAGTGATTCAGAAGTTGAAGAGCTCCCCAAAAGTCCTGCCAGTGACTCGGAAACAGAAGGTGCTCCAAAACCTCAAGTCAGTGACTCAGAGAGTGAGGAACCTCCGAGGCACCAAGCCAGTGACTCTGAAAATGAAGAGCTCCCTAAACCTCAAATTAGTGATTCTGAAAGTGAGGAGCTTCCCAAGCCTCGAATCAGTGACTCAGAAAGTGAGGAGCCTCGGAGGACTCAGGCCAGTGACTCTGAAAATGAGGAGCTTCCCAAACCCCAAATCAGTGACTCAGAAAGTGAGGACCCACCAAGACACCAGGCCAGCGACTCGGAAAATGAAGAGCTTCCCAAACCCCGTATCAGTGACTCAGAAAATGAGGATCCCCCACGGCACCAGGCCAGTGACTCGGAAAATGAGGAGCTTCCCAAACCCCGGATCAGTGATTCGGAAAGTGAGGACCCCCCAAGGAACCAGGCCAGTGATTCTGAAAATGAGGAGCTTCCCAAACCCCGAGTCAGTGACTCTGAGAGCGAGGAGCCTCAGAAGGGACCTGCCAGTGATTCAGAAACTGAGGATGCGTCCAGACACAAACAGAAACCAGAGTCTGATGAGGGCAGTGATGGGGAGAATAAGGGAGAGGATGCAGAAGTGCAGAAGGACCCCCTTCCTGCAGATGCCGGGGTGGACAGGAAGCGGTTCAACAGTTCTGACAGTGAGGAGGAAGAACCTAGAAGGGCCAAGATTGACAGTGATGAGGATGAAGAAAAAGAAGGGGAGGAGGAGAAAGTAGCCAAGCGAAAAGCTGCTGTGCTTTCTGATAGTGATGATGAAGAGAAAGCATGTAAGGAATTATTTTGGGCTGTTTATCAATAGTTTTACTTATTGTCTTAACTTTTAACTATGAAGCATAGTTCTGGCTTATGCGATCTTAGTTCCCCAACTAGGGATTGAACTCAGGCCCTTGGCAATGAAAGTGCAGCATCTTAACCACTGGACACCAGGAGATTCCCTCATTGGCAAGTCTTAATATTAAATTCTCTTTGAATTCTTTTAGCAGTATTTGTTAAGTACTGACTGCTTCAAGTTGATAAGATAGACTGCACGACAATGGCAATATGGAAGATTTATAATGAAATTTTTTGTTTGTTTGTTTGTTACTAGAAAGGGTAATGTTCAAGGAAATATGTTTACATGAAAACTCAGCTGTGTCCAGAGTTAGCGGTGGGTCTCTTTGACAGCTAATGCACTGCACCCCATCCATACAGTGACTGAGCTCCCACGGGTACCTGTCTTCATTTGTTAAACATCATTGGAGTGCCGGGAAGTTTGTGAGGTACTCTTATTTAGAGACTCAGTGTCTCCACAGAGTATTCCAATCTTTACTACTTGATTACTTTTTTATGAAATATCTTCTTTGGAAAAGACATTACCCAATAACCTGACAGTTACTAATGGAGAAGGGAAAAGAGCAACATACGTGCAGTTTGAAATTCCAGATTGAGCAGTGATGGATAATTGAGAAGCGGGGATTCCACAAAAGAATATCCAAGCCTTAAGAGTTCTGCCCATACTAGGCAGCATGGAAGAGATTCTAGCCTTACTTTCTTCATTTCCCCAAAGGAAAGGTAGCTATTGATGCTCACTTTATTTTGGTGAAAAACTTCATCTTTTGGCCTCTTCTTCCTAACATCATCTTAATTGTGAGATGACTCTTGAATGAATCTTTAAGTTTTTTTTATTCTAAACTGTGTTATAACCTTTGATTTTTGCCACATACTGCCACTTTAGGGCACCTGTTGTACTTAACTAACGCAGCGGTCATGGTGAATAAGATTAATGGTGGTTTTCTTCTTCAGCAGCAGCAAAGAAGAGTCGTGTTGTCTCTGATGCAGATGACTCTGACAGTGATGTTATATCGGACAAATTGGGCAAAAGAGAGAAGACGATAGCATCTGACAGTGACGAAGAAGCGGGGAAGGAACTGTCTGATAAGAAAAATGAAGAGAAGGACCTGTTTGGGAGTGATAGTGAGTCAGGGAATGAAGAAGAGTAAGTGACCATGTAACCTGAACTTCCCAGGGTTCATGTAAGATGTAGAGAGGAGTTTGTCTTTCAGGTTATTTAAACTTACATTAAAATTCTGTGTTGAAG
>SJYX01020786.1:19848-60314 GCA_006410675.1 Oreotragus oreotragus
CGCAGAGAGTTGCTGCTAAGTCACATCAGTCGTGTCCAACTCTGTGCGACCCCATAGATGGCAGCCCACCAGGCTCCCCCTTCCCTGGGATTCTCCAGGCAAGAACATTGGAGTGGGTTGCCATTTCCTTCTCCAATGCATGAAAGTGAAAAGTGAAAGGGAAGTCGCTGAGTTGTGTCCGACTCCTAGCGACCCCAAGGACTGCAGCCCACCAGGCTCCTCTGTCCATGGGATTTTCCAGGCGAGAGTACTGAAGTGGGGTGCCATTGTTGGACACGACTGAAGCGACGCAGCAGCAGCAGCAGCAGCAGTAGCAGCATGTGTATGTGTAGATCCCCATCTCCTCGTTTACCCTCCCACTCCCTTTTGGTATCTTATGTTTGATCTCTATATCTGTGTCTGTTTTTGCTTTGCAAATAAGATCATTCACCATTTTTGTAGATCACACACATATGTGTTTAATGTTTATTGTTGTTCAGTAGCTCAGTCGTGTCCAACTCTTTGCAGACCCCATGGACTGCAGCATGCCAGGCTTACCTGTCCATCAGCATCTCCAGGAGCTTGCTCAAACTCATGTTTTGTCTCGTAACGCCATCCAACCATCTCATTCTCTGTTGTCCCCTTCTCCTGACTTCAGTCTTTCCCAGCATCAGGGTCTTTTCCAATGAGTCAGCTCTTTGCATCAGGTGGCCAAAGGATTAGAGTTTCGGCTTCAGCATCAGTACTTCCAATGAATATTCAGGACTCACTTCCTTTAGGATGGACTGGTTTGATCTCCTTGCAGTCCAGGGACTCTCAAGAGTTTTCTCCTACACCACAGCACAAAAGTATCAATTCTTTGGTGCTCAGCTTTCTTTATGATCTGACTCTCACATCCATACATGACCACTGGAAAAACCATAGCTTTGACTAGATGGTTCTTTGTTAGCAAAGTAATGTCTTTGCTTTTTAATATACTGTCTAAGTTTGTTATAGCTTTTCTTCCAAGAAGCAAACATCTTTTAATGTCATGGCTGCAATCACCATCTGCAGTGATTTTGGAGCCCAAAAAATAAAGTCTGTCACTGTTTCCATTGTTTCCTCATCTAGTTCCTTATGAAGTGATGGGACTGATTGCCATGATCTTAGTTTTTTGAATGTTGAGTTTTAAGCCAACTTTTTCACTCTCCTCTTTCACTTTCATCAAGAGATTCTTTAGTTCCTTTCTGCTTTCTACATAAGGATGTTGCCATATGCTCTGAGGTTATTGATATTTCTCCCAGCAATCTTGACTCCAGCTTGTGCTTCATCTAGTCCGGGATTTTGCATGAGGTACACTGCATATAGTTAAATAAGCAAGGTGACAATATACTTGACATATTCCTTTCCTAGTCTGAAAACAGCCCATTGTTCCATGTCCAGTTCTAAATGTTGCTTCTTGACCTGCATACAGATTTCTCAGGAGGCGGGTAAGGTGGTCTGGTATTCCCATCTCTTGAAGAATTGTCCACAGTTTGTTGTGATCCACACAGTCAAAGGCTTTGGCTTAGTCAATGAAGCAGAAGTAGATGTTTTTATGGAATTCTCTTGCTTTTTCGATGATCCAGTGGATGTTGTCAGTTTGATCTCTGGTTCCTCTGCCTTTTTAAAATCCAGCTTGAACATCTGGAAGTTCCCAGGTTTGGAAGTTTTTGACTATAATCTCTTCAAGGCTTTTCTCAGACCCTTTCTCTTTGCTTCTTCTGGAGCCCCTATAATTTGAATGTTGTTGCTTTTAATGTTTTTCCAGAGGTCTCTGAGATTGTCTTCTTTTCTTTCTTTTTCTTCCACTCTGCAGCAGTTGTTTCTGCCATTCGATCTTTTAGCTCTCTTATCTGTTCCTCTGTTATTGATTGCTTCTAGTTTATTTTTTCATTTCAGTTATTGTGTTGTTCATCACTGATTGTTCTTTAGTTCTCCTAGTTCCTTATTAAACGGTTCTTTTTTCTTCTTGATCTGTGGCTCCATTCTGCTTCTGAGGTCTTGGACCANGCTCTCTTATCTGTTCCTCTGTTATTGATTGCTTCTAGTTTATTTTTTCATTTCAGTTATTGTGTTGTTCATCACTGATTGTTCTTTAGTTCTCCTAGTTCCTTATTAAACGGTTCTTTTTTCTTCTTGATCTGTGGCTCCATTCTGCTTCTGAGGTCTTGGACCATCTGTACTGTCATTACTCTGAATTCTTTTTCAGGTAGATTGCCTATGCCCTCTTTATTTAGTTGATCTCGTGCATTTTCACCTTACTCCTTCATCTGCAACGTATTTCTCTGTCGTCTCCTTTTTGTCTCACTTTCTGCATTTAAGGTCTCTTTTCGACAGGCTGCAGAGTTTTAGTACTTCTTGCTTCTGTTCTCTGTCCTCTGGAGGGTGAGTTGGGTCCAGGGGCTTGTGTAGTCTCCCTGCAGGGAGGGACTAGTGCCTGTGTTCCGGTGGGTGTTCTAAGTCTTTTCCGTCTAATGGTCAGGGCTGTGGTAGATGGTGTATTTTGAGGTGTCTGTGGGCTTACTGTGGCTTCAGGCAGCCTGCTTGCTGATGGGTGGGGCTGTGTTCCTATCTTGCTGGTTGTTTGGCATGAGGTGGCCAGAACTGGAACCTGCAGACAATTGACTGGAGCCAGGTCTTGGTGTTGAGATGGACATGCTTGTTAATATTCCCTAGACCCAGGAAGTCTCTGGTGATCCAGCACCCTGGATTTAGTGCTCCCACCTCGGAGGTGCTGACCATGGCTAAGCAGCCAAGAGCCCACAAGCCACACAGCACAGCCAGAGAAAAATGAATGAAAAAAGAAAGAAAAAGAAGATGAAAAGACAAAACCCTAAACATGGAGCCGAAACAAACCAACAATAGTATCAATACCAGAAAAAGAAGAAAAATGAAAATGAAAAACAACCAAAAAAAACAACAACACACAACCAAGGGGATGAAAAACTAAAACATGAAAACAATCAATAAAGACTAAATAAACAAAAAAATTGATGAACAAAACAAAAACAAACAGTAAACTAAAAAATAGCAGAGGAAATTTAAAACAAACACATAAAAATTATCAAAAACAAAAAGAACAAAGCAAGAAATAAACACAAAACAAAAAAAAAGTAAAGTAAATATAGAGAAAAAATTAAAGATTAAAGAATAATAAAACACCTGAACATAATGAAACAAAGAATAATAGTAGTAATATTTTCCTGTGGCCTCCTCGGTCCATGTCCTTGCTCCACAGTGGGCCACAGCCAGCCTCTGCCTCTCCAGGAGGCCCTGCACTGCCACTTGCTAGGTACCTGGATTGCTGTGGGCACTGTGGAGCCAGCTCAGACTCTGACCTTTCTCAAATCCCTCATGTACTTGTCCCCAAAGTCCACTGCTGCTACGCTAGACTGGTCTCGGTTGTGGGAGCACTAGATGTCTATTGAGATATTCCACTGGTGCAAGATTTATCAAAGTGATTGCAGGGATTTGATCTGTGGCTTGTACAGGTGGACAGAGAGATTTCCATTCCTTCACCTTAGTCATAACCACGCTTGGAGCTCAGCTTTGGTTTTGCCCCACATCTTCCTGGGTGCAGGCCAAAGCAACAGCTGATTAGAGCACACTTACTCAGACTCAAGAGGGGTTGGTAGCCACAACTGGTGTGCAAAAGTGTCTGTGGTGATGGCAAATGGCAGCCAGCTGCCTCAGACTTTGACATGCCCGCTCTGGTCGAAATTCCTTCCGGTGCCCATGGAGGCAGGGGCTAGCAAGTAGGGGTAGTGGTGGCCCTGTCTCTTGAATGCCACTCAACAGTGGTGCCTTGTTTTGTAATCAGACCACACTTCCTCTAGGGACATTCCTGGCCAGTGGAGCCCCTCACTCCCACCCCTTTGTAGTATTCACGCAGCTAACAGCAGCCCTTTTCCCAGATACACTCTTAACCCCAAGCTTTAGCACTCGGCCCCTCCCAGCTTTGGTGAATTCCTCTCAGAAAGGGGCACGCAGGGCTTATTCCTGAGGAGGCTTTGGCATGGGCAGTGGTCAGGACTCTGGAGCCTACTCAGGCTTGAGGAGGAGGCCTTGATTTGAGGGACAGACGCACCTGCCCAGATGGGTGCCCCTCCCAGTGCCCGTGGAGGCTGCAGCTTGTGGTGGGGAAGGGAGTTGCAATGTTGGCCCCACCTCTGGTACACCACTCGACAGCGATGCCTTGCTTCTTTGGTGTCCTAGGCTTACTCTGCAAACTTTCCTGGTTGTGGAGCTTCTTACTCCTTCCCCTTCAGGCTTTTTCACTGCCAACAGCTGTCCCCTCCCTGGGTCCTCACTCCAAACCTCACTCTGCAGCACCCTCACTCCTCCGCAACAGGAGACACACGACTCAGACTGGGGTGTGCAGGGCCGTGACACAGATCGTGAGTGCAGGTCTGTCTTTGTCCAGCTTCCACAGACTGTCTGCTGCCTTCCCTTCGGTCCCCTGAAGGTCTCTTTGTATCGTAATTTCCTCACCCTTCAGGGATTTTCTGAGTGCTGGAATCTCTCCTCACCTTCAGCTTCCTAACCCTTTTTTGATTTGTCTTTTATATTTTTTCTTTATTTTGTTCTTCACAATAGCAAGGGGATTTTTCTTGTCCTTTTAGGTATCTGAAGCATACCTAATTCTCTGTGAGAATTACTCCACGTGTAGATATATTCTCGATGTACTTGTGAGGAGAGATGAATTCTACATCCTCCTATTCCATCGTCTTGACTCTTTTGAAATCCTTTTCCTTCCTTCATTGTTTCTGGTTCATCAGCTGCTTGACTCTCCAAAATATGCAACTAAGTTGAATGGCCATCCAGGTGGAAGTTTATTGGTATGTGAAGCCCGTGCCCAAGTAAAAATTACAAAGCAGGTATGTCTCCACACTGAAACTCAAGCCCAATCAAAGAAGAAATACAGTCTTTACTAAGATTTCAGGGCATCTCTTCCTTCTGGTTTTCCTTTCTACTTTGATTATTCAGTCTCATTTTCCTTTGTTGCTTCTTTCCTAGCTCCTCAGAGTCTTAGCATTGATGTGCTCAGCTTAGTTAGTGGACTCTTCTGTCCTTTTTCTGCGTATCTCCTACCTGACTTCATGTAATCCTACAACTTTAAAGTCTATAGGCTATTGTCAATTTTCTACCACTAACCTGGACTTCTCTTCTGAAGAGAGACTTTAATATTGAACTGCCTGCCTACTATCTCCACTTGGATGTCTACCATCTATCTGTAGCCTGACTCTCTCATAACCAAAGTCTAGCTCTTTTTTGACCAAACCAAGCTTCTCCTATGCACTTCCCCATCTCACGCCAGACTTTGCAACAATCACTGCCTTCTCACCGTTTCTCTCCACCCTGTTCCCCATCTAGTTCAGTTAGCAAATCCAGCCAGCTGCCTTGCAGAATATAACCCAGAATCTGACCATTTCTCACTACCTGCACTGTACCAGCTTGGTCCTGGCCATGGAGCTTTGCCACTAGTCTCTCCAGACGTGCAGCCCTGCTTCCCCTATGCCCACTTCAGTCTGCTCTCCACACATCAGGGAGTGGCACTGCTGAATCTAGATTGTGTCAGGTCAGTCCTTTGCTCAGAACTTTTCAATGACCTCTGATCATTATCAAAATTAAAACCCTTATAACAGCCTACCGCCTGTGGGTTGTTAGAACGCTGTGGGTTGTTGGCTGATTCAGTTCCTTTTCCTGCTGTGGTCCACTCACACTGACTTCCTCCTATTCCTCCAACTCGCCAAGCACAGTCCTGCTTTGGGGGCTTTATAATTTCCATTACTCCAGACCAGAACCTCCCATTAATCCCTGGTTTATTTCCTTATATCGTTTGTTCTTTATTCAAATATTTTTAGTGAAGTCTTTCCTATTCATCCTCTTTAATAATTATATCCACACCATCCCTGTTCCTGGACCTCTTCAGGACACTTCCTTTAAAAATTTTTCTCCTTAGAACTTATTACAGTGTAAATAAGTCTATAGATTTTGCTTCTTAGTTTTACTTTCTGTCCCTCCTCCCCCAACTAGAAAGAGGGTGCTGGTCTATTTTATAGCTCACCGCTATATTCCCAGCTTCTAGAGTAGTTCGTAGAACATGGGGTTGTTAAGAAATATTTGTTGAATTAAAGGATAATGAATGATTACTGCTCATCTTTCACTTCTTAAGTGGAAGCAGGAAATATAAAAAAATGAATTATTAAATTATCAGAGTTTCCCATATTCATATGTAAATGTAATAATCCAATTTGATTGTTGGGATATATCAAAAATAATTGAGCACAAGCATTTTTAAAAGCTTGATCAAACACTTTTAATCTAAGAAAGACCTTCTGTCAGTCAAGAAATCAGAATTATATTGAATTAATTGTTTCTAGGTCATTAGTGAACTTGATTGTGCTGTTACTCTCAAAGCACTAAATATAGCATATATTGAACTGAAGGTCCTTCACAATCCTTGAAACTTCCCTGCATTTCTAAAGAAATACCCAGACTTATGGGAAGAAGTTTTAATGAGACATTGTACTGTTCAGAAGAGAGGAAATCATAGTCTTTGACCTCAGGGGCATTGATGAAATAATAGAGTGAAAGCTCTAGGGAAATTAGTTTTTAGGAAGTGGAATCCAGTGGCTCATTGCACATTCTAAATAGCATCAGAGTAAGAATGACAGTCTGGCTGATTGGGTTTAGTGATGTGGGTAGATTTGGCTGTTATATCATCTGAAGCAGATTGAAAAGCCCCAAATATCAACGAGATCTTATGAAGGTATGAGGACTATTGAGCAACAATTCATTCTAGGAGTCCATTTAAGTGAGAACAGCAGGTGGGCTAAGAGAGATCAGGGCAGTTTCAGTATTCGATTTCTGATCAATGAGGACAGATAATCTTAAATATGTTCTTATGCCTGTCCTGACTTGTTCAATCCACAGATATTTCTGGCACAATTACTGTGTATTAGGTATCATGGAATTAATAGAAAGGCAACACAGCAGTGCCCGTGACAGAGACGTCCCCTGCCCTCCTGCAGCTTCTGTCCCAGTGAGGGAGTCAGACACACATATGAGTGCTGATTGTGATGGGTGCTTGAAGGAAGAATAGAAGGGAGAGAGGACAGCAGGGCCACAAACCAGGTTGTCATGAAAAGCAACTCTGCAGGTTCACTGCTAGCCCACGAGGCGTTTGCGGAAACCCTGTATGTGGATCCGCTGTAAGGAATTCAGATTTGCCATCCACTCCTACTTCTTCCCACTCGAAGATACCTTGTCCACTCAGCCCCTTCCCTTCTGCCAGTGCTTTCCATTCCTCTCCACTGTCTCCTCACTCTCTGCTCCTGTTTTGAAATAAAACCATCACATGAATTCTTCTCTCCAGCTTTATTTTATTTCCTCACCACCAAAATCCTCCCACAGTCCCCTCTAAACCCCTTGTTAACTTTGTTTCATTGAGGTGTGTTTAAATGGGTTTTGGAGACAAAGATCTATGAAAAGGACTGATGGCATACATTTAAAGTTTTAATTCAAGATGTTTGGGGCTGGTGCACTGGGATGACCCAGAGAGATGGTATGGGGAGGGAGGTGGGAGAGGGGTTCAAGATTGGGAACACGTGTACACCCGTGGCGGATTCCTGTTGATGTATGGCAAAGCCAATACAATATTGTAAAGTAAAAAATAAAATCAAAAAAAAAAAAAAAAGAAAACTACCAAAAAAAAAAAAAGTTTTAATTCAGCCAAACTACTGACATTTCTGTTTCAGGTACCATGCCATTTTCATTAAATTATAAGCTGCTCCATCTTAAAATAATAACTATGTGATAATGTCAGTTACTCCATTTCTCACCAATATGCGGCAGCTGAGGACAGATTAAACTCTTTGAGGCTAAAATAAAACTCTTCCCCAAAGAATGTGAAATCCTTAAGCTGAGACTTGATCAAGGTAGAACCACATACTGCCACATGACACAGTGTGGATGTAGAATGGATTATTATAATAAGAAAATTAAATAATAAACAAATAATAACGTGATGGTGTTCTGTTTGGTGTTTAATCTCCCAGCAGGTGGGTGTAAATTGGTGGTGGTTGTTTAGTCACCAAGTCGTGTCTGATTCTTGTGATCCCATGAACTGTAGCCCTCCCGGCTCCTCTGTCCATGGGATTCTCCAGGCAAGAATACTGGAATGGGTTGCCGTGTAAATTAGGTCTCATTAAAATAAATCTTCCAGTTTTGGTAGCTGTATGCCAAACTGCTAGAGAGCGAATCCAAAAGATTATTGGATAATCTCTCTCATCCAAGCATCTCTGAGTCTCTTAGGAGCAGCTGACAGTCAATCCTACGTGGATCTGCCTAGAATACACTGACCTCAGCTCTACCAGTGACATCAACCCACATTCCACCTGGCAGGAGACACAAGCTAGATCATTAGCTGTGAGTGCTCTTTATTCCATCCAGGCTGGTGCCAGCATATTATTCTCTTTCAAAGTAGAAAGGAGACTGCATCCTCTCTTCTAGTTCTCTCAAGGGAGTCCGATTGCTGTGCTTCTTGATAGCTCATCATGTTTTAAGAAATTAGTTAAAAAAAAAGAAAAAGTCTTCCGGTTTTCACGCAACCCTTTGTCTTTGCAGATTGTGACTGGGAGAGTTCATATGCCCATCACCATAGTCTACTCAAAATCATTGTGCCTTTCTGAACCCAGGCTTTATAGCTGAGTCTAGTTACTCATACTAGATTTCTTAGATTTTCTTAAAGTTAATTCCTATCCAAACAGTTACTGTCTGTTTTAGTGAGAATGGTCTACATCATGCTACAACAAAGAACTCCAAAATGTCAGCTGCTTAAAACAATATAAATTTATTCCTCATTTATGTTGTGTGTTCACCATGGATTAGAAGTGGTTGGGGGAGGGCGTTCTGCTCTTTACTTAGAGACACAGCCAAAGGGAGACTTCACCATGTGGAAAGTTTCCAGTCATGGTGGCCACAGGAGAGGGACACTACGTACTGGTTCTTAGTGGTTTTCCCCTGAAAGTGGCGTGCATTACTTCTGCTCAGGTTTCCTCGGCTAAAGTCAAGGTGACCACAGCTGACTTCAAGGGACCAAGAAGATGCAAATCTTGCCTTATCCATGAAGGAGGAGAATTGGGAATATTGGTAAATAGTGCTAGTGATGATCACACCGCCTTCCTTGAAATTTTGCGTCTATATATAATCTCCTCCTCTCTCCCTGCCCATTCCTGCTGCTTATGATATAGCTCAATTTGTATGGCCTTCAAGCATGTAAATAGCTCAAAGTTCTTCCATATTTAAGTGAGTGGTTCTGGCTTAGGGTCTCTCTTGAATTGTTGGCTTGGACTTCAGTCATCCCAACGCCACTGCTTTTAAGGTCACTCATACAGTTGTCAGGCCTTAGTTCCCAGCCATGTGGGCCTCTCCGTACGGCTGTATTTAACATGATATCTTGCATCCCCCAGGTTAAGAGATCAGAGAGAAAGAGACATCTTAAGACACGATGATGCTACAGTCTTCTTAATTTTATCTTGAAAGTGGCATGCCATCACCTTTTGCCCAGTGATGAACCCTGGTACAGTGTGGGACAAGAGACTCTACAAAGATGAGCATACAGAGCAGAGGGTAGTAATTGGGAACCATCTTGGAGTCTAGCTAGCACTACCCTTCAAGAAGGTTCCTCACTTCCCATGTAAATCCAGGGCTGCAATAAAGCTTTCTGAATCTCAAGCAGTGTACCCCACATAGAGCAAATATAAT
Organism: Oreotragus oreotragus; assembly: GCA_006410675.1. NCBI lineage: Eukaryota > Metazoa > Chordata > Mammalia > Artiodactyla > Bovidae > Oreotragus > Oreotragus oreotragus. The sequence goes on from SJYX01020786.1 coordinate 29,617, forward strand.
TTAGAATTTCTCTCTAGGAGGTCACTTCATTTAGACTTTGTTGGTCTTCTTGTTGGTCTTCTATCGTTGGTTTTCTTCTATGCAATTAAATGTTCTTGTATCTTAATTATTTTCTGTGTCCCATATCCGGCAAAGTATATTTACTCTTCTATAGAACATTTGCTTTATTTATGTTCTAATTGCTGTTTTTAAGTCAATGTTTAGGTGGCAGTTGTACTTTCAATGTTAGCAGATCATAATATATAGCAAATAAGAGCAAATAAATACTTGATATTTTTCCTGCCCCTTTCTATAGAAGGATGAGCTATGCGAGCTAAACGTGACTTTAAATAGGATGCCTTGAGGAATTAGAAATTGTGGCACGGTCACAGAAACCCCACATTACAATCCATCCTTGTCAGCACACTCATTCCACATACTAGCATTATTTTCTGGTTAATGGAAAAATCGTTGAAAGATATTAGAGGAAAAATAAAATTGTGTAAAGGGTAGGAAGTTCATATTTGGAAGGAGGGATTATATATGGCTACTATAATAACAGATAGGGGAATGCATATGCAGATAGGGGAATTTTTGTGCAGCCTTGGTTTTATCGAGCAAAAGTAGAGAGATTTATTTTCCTCTCTTTGTTAATTGTTCGAACAGAAATGAACCCTACTGTGCAGGAAACTAGTCACTCTTCCCTACTGTCTCCTGGTATTAAAAGAGTTTATTGAAATCCTCAAATCGGCTTCATACTGTGGTACCAGTGATATCTCTTGCATTACTTCAGTCAAACCGTGCAGTGTGAGNAACTGTGGAACATAATAATAAGTTGTTGGTTTAAGACACTGAGTTTAGGAATGATTTGTTAACTTATAGCAAAAAAAAAAAAAAAAAAAAATAGAGCACTAGCTATTGTTAGCTGGTATTGCTGCACCTGAAATAAAATTTGAAAAGAGTTATAAAAAATAGATGGTGACATCACTTTTCTGTAGAGCTATCTTTCAAATTCAAATGGAGAAACACTGAGTAGAATGTATGGTTTCTTGCCATTCCAAGTTATATACAGACATGATGAATCAAAGAAACCAAGAAAAAATCAAAGCAGGATAGTCTTTTATATTTGGAAATGATAAGATACTACTTTGCACACAGCACTTTACAGTTTACCACAACCCTGAGAAAAATGGATATTACCATTTCACGTTTTGTCTTTTTTATCCTCCTTCCCTCCCTCGCTTCCTTGTCTCTGCCTCCATCTTCCTAGTTGTTTTCACTCCACTGCACTCACCCTCAACAGAAGCCTGTTTTATCTCCATAATCTCCCCATGCTATTTAGAATACATGAGATACAAAAGGAAGCTGCTCAAGCTGAGTTCATTTGAAGTCTGCTAAGCAATCCAGCGACTTCACTTTCACTTTTCACTTTCATGCATTGGAGAAGGAACTGGCAACCCACTTCAGTGTTCTTGCCTGGAGAATCCCAGGGATGGGGAGCCTGGTGGGCTGCCATCTACAGGGTCGCAGAGAGTTGCTGCTAAGTCACATCAGTCGTGTCCAACTCTGTGCGACCCCATAGATGGCAGCCCACCAGGCTCCCCCGTCCCTGGGATTCTCCAGGCAAGAACATTGGAGTGGGTTGCCATTTCCTTCTCCAATGCATGAAAGTGAAAAGTGAAAGGGAAGTCGCTGAGTTGTGTCCGACTCCTAGCGACCCCAAGGACTGCAGCCCACCAGGCTCCTCTGTCCATGGGATTTTCCAGGCGAGAGTACTGAAGTGGGGTGCCATTGTTGGACACGACTGAAGCGACGCAGCAGCAGCAGCAGCAGCAGTAGCAGCATGTGTATGTGTAGATCCCCATCTCCTCGTTTACCCTCCCACTCCCTTTTGGTATCTTATGTTTGATCTCTATATCTGTGTCTGTTTTTGCTTTGCAAATAAGATCATTCACCATTTTTGTAGATCACACACATATGTGTTTAATGTTTATTGTTGTTCAGTAGCTCAGTCGTGTCCAACTCTTTGCGGACCCCATGGACTGCAGCATGCCAGGCTTACCTGTCCATCAGCATCTCCAGGAGCTTGCTCAAACTCATGTTTTGTCTCGTAACGCCATTATAAGATCATTCACCATTTTTGTAGATCACACACATATGTGTTTAATGTTTATTGTTGTTCAGTAGCTCAGTCGTGTCCAACTCTTTGCAGACCCCATGGACTGCAGCATGCCAGGCTTACCTGTCCATCAGCATCTCCAGGAGCTTGCTCAAACTCATGTTTTGTCTCGTAACGCCATCCAACCATCTCATTCTCTGTTGTCCCCTTCTCCTGACTTCAGTCTTTCCCAGCATCAGGGTCTTTTCCAATGAGTCAGCTCTTTGCATCAGGTGGCCAAAGGATTAGAGTTTCGGCTTCAGCATCAGTACTTCCAATGAATATTCAGGACTCACTTCCTTTAGGATGGACTGGTTTGATCTCCTTGCAGTCCAGGGACTCTCAAGAGTTTTCTCCTACACCACAGCACAAAAGTATCAATTCTTTGGTGCTCAGCTTTCTTTATGATCTGACTCTCACATCCATACATGACCACTGGAAAAACCATAGCTTTGACTAGATGGTTCTTTGTTAGCAAAGTAATGTCTTTGCTTTTTAATATACTGTCTAAGTTTGTTATAGCTTTTCTTCCAAGAAGCAAACATCTTTTAATGTCATGGCTGCAATCACCATCTGCAGTGATTTTGGAGCCCAAAAAATAAAGTCTGTCACTGTTTCCATTGTTTCCTCATCTAGTTCCTTATGAAGTGATGGGACTGATTGCCATGATCTTAGTTTTTTGAATGTTGAGTTTTAAGCCAACTTTTTCACTCTCCTCTTTCACTTTCATCAAGAGATTCTTTAGTTCCTTTCTGCTTTCTACATAAGGATGTTGCCATATGCTCTGAGGTTATTGATATTTCTCCCAGCAATCTTGACTCCAGCTTGTGCTTCATCTAGTCCGGGATTTTGCATGAGGTACACTGCATATAGTTAAATAAGCAAGGTGACAATATACTTGACATATTCCTTTCCTAGTCTGAAAACAGCCCATTGTTCCATGTCCAGTTCTAAATGTTGCTTCTTGACCTGCATACAGATTTCTCAGGAGGCGGGTAAGGTGGTCTGGTATTCCCATCTCTTGAAGAATTGTCCACAGTTTGTTGTGATCCACACAGTCAAAGGCTTTGGCTTAGTCAATGAAGCAGAAGTAGATGTTTTTATGGAATTCTCTTGCTTTTTCGATGATCCAGTGGATGTTGTCAGTTTGATCTCTGGTTCCTCTGCCTTTTTAAAATCCAGCTTGAACATCTGGAAGTTCCCAGGTTTGGAAGTTTTTGACTATAATCTCTTCAAGGCTTTTCTCAGACCCTTTCTCTTTGCTTCTTCTGGAGCCCCTATAATTTGAATGTTGTTGCTTTTAATGTTTTTCCAGAGGTCTCTGAGATTGTCTTCTTTTGTTTCTTTTTCTTCCGCTCTGCAGCAGTTGTTTCTGCCATTCGATCTTTTAGCTCTCTTATCTGTTCCTCTGTTATTGATTGCTTCTAGTTTATTTTTTCATTTCAGTTATTGTGTTGTTCATCACTGATTGTTCTTTAGTTCTCCTAGTTCCTTATTAAACGGTTCTTTTTTCTTCTTGATCTGTGGCTCCATTCTGCTTCTGAGGTCTTGGACCATCTGTACTGTCATTACTCTGAATTCTTTTTCAGGTAGATTGCCTATGCCCTCTTTATTTAGTTGATCTCGTGCATTTTCACCTTACTCCTTCATCTGCAACGTATTTCTCTGTCGTCTCCTTTTTGTCTCACTTTCTGCATTTAAGGTCTCTTTTCGACAGGCTGCAGAGTTTTAGTACTTCTTGCTTCTGTTCTCTGTCCTCTGGAGGGTGAGTTGGGTCCAGGGGCTTGTGTAGTCTCCCTGCAGGGAGGGACTAGTGCCTGTGTTCCGGTGGGTGTTCTAAGTCTTTTCCGTCTAATGGTCAGGGCTGTGGTAGATGGTGTATTTTGAGGTGTCTGTGGGCTTACTGTGGCTTCAGGCAGCCTGCTTGCTGATGGGTGGGGCTGTGTTCCTATCTTGCTGGTTGTTTGGCATGAGGTGGCCAGAACTGGAACCTGCAGACAATTGACTGGAGCCAGGTCTTGGTGTTGAGATGGACATGCTTGTTAATATTCCCTAGACCCAGGAAGTCTCTGGTGATCCAGCACCCTGGATTTAGTGCTCCCACCTCGGAGGTGCTGACCATGGCTAAGCAGCCAAGAGCCCACAAGCCACACAGCACAGCCAGAGAAAAATGAATGAAAAAAGAAAGAAAAAGAAGATGAAAAGACAAAACCCTAAACATGGAGCCGAAACAAACCAACAATAGTATCAATACCAGAAAAAGAAGAAAAATGAAAATGAAAAACAACCAAAAAAAACAACAACACACAACCAAGGGGATGAAAAACTAAAACATGAAAACAATCAATAAAGACTAAATAAACAAAAAAATTGATGAACAAAACAAAAACAAACAGTAAACTAAAAAATAGCAGAGGAAATTTAAAACAAACACATAAAAATTATCAAAAACAAAAAGAACAAAGCAAGAAATAAACACAAAACAAAAAAAAAGTAAAGTAAATATAGAGAAAAAATTAAAGATTAAAGAATAATAAAACACCTGAACATAATGAAACAAAGAATAATAGTAGTAATATTTTCCTGTGGCCTCCTCGGTCCATGTCCTTGCTCCACAGTGGGCCACAGCCAGCCTCTGCCTCTCCAGGAGGCCCTGCACTGCCACTTGCTAGGTACCTGGATTGCTGTGGGCACTGTGGAGCCAGCTCAGACTCTGACCTTTCTCAAATCCCTCATGTACTTGTCCCCAAAGTCCACTGCTGCTACGCTAGACTGGTCTCGGTTGTGGGAGCACTAGATGTCTATTGAGATATTCCACTGGTGCAAGATTTATCAAAGTGATTGCAGGGATTTGATCTGTGGCTTGTACAGGTGGACAGAGAGATTTCCATTCCTTCACCTTAGTCATAACCACGCTTGGAGCTCAGCTTTGGTTTTGCCCCACATCTTCCTGGGTGCAGGCCAAAGCAACAGCTGATTAGAGCACACTTACTCAGACTCAAGAGGGGTTGGTAGCCACAACTGGTGTGCAAAAGTGTCTGTGGTGATGGCAAATGGCAGCCAGCTGCCTCAGACTTTGACATGCCCGCTCTGGTCGAAATTCCTTCCGGTGCCCATGGAGGCAGGGGCTAGCAAGTAGGGGTAGTGGTGGCCCTGTCTCTTGAATGCCACTCAACAGTGGTGCCTTGTTTTGTAATCAGACCACACTTCCTCTAGGGACATTCCTGGCCAGTGGAGCCCCTCACTCCCACCCCTTTGTAGTATTCACGCAGCTAACAGCAGCCCTTTTCCCAGATACACTCTTAACCCCAAGCTTTAGCACTCGGCCCCTCCCAGCTTTGGTGAATTCCTCTCAGAAAGGGGCACGCAGGGCTTATTCCTGAGGAGGCTTTGGCATGGGCAGTGGTCAGGACTCTGGAGCCTACTCAGGCTTGAGGAGGAGGCCTTGATTTGAGGGACAGACGCACCTGCCCAGATGGGTGCCACTCCCAGTGCCCGTGGAGGCTGCAGCTTGTGGTGGGGAAGGGAGTTGCAATGTTGGCCCCACCTCTGGTACACCACTCGACAGCGATGCCTTGCTTCTTTGGTGTCCTAGGCTTACTCTGCAAACCTTCCTGGTTGTGGAGCTTCTTACTCCTTCCCCTTCAGGCTTTTTCACTGCCAACAGCTGTCCCCTCCCTGGGTCCTCACTCCAAACCTCACTCTCNGGAGGCTGCAGCTTGTGGTGGGGAAGGGAGTTGCAATGTTGGCCCCACCTCTGGTACACCACTCGACAGCGATGCCTTGCTTCTTTGGTGTCCTAGGCTTACTCTGCAAACCTTCCTGGTTGTGGAGCTTCTTACTCCTTCCCCTTCAGGCTTTTTCACTGCCAACAGCTGTCCCCTCCCTGGGTCCTCACTCCAAACCTCACTCTGCAGCACCCTCACTCCTCCGCAACAGGAGACACACGACTCAGACTGGGGTGTGCAGGGCCGTGACACAGATCGTGAGTGCAGGTCTGTCTTTGTCCAGCTTCCACAGACTGTCTGCTGCCTTCCCTTCGGTCCCCTGAAGGTCTCTTTGTATCGTCTCCAGCACACTCACTCCTCCGCAACAGGAGACACACGACTCAGACTGGGGTGCGCAGGGCTGTGACACAGATCATGAGTGCAGGTCTTTCTTTGTCCAGCTTCCACAGACTGTCTGCTGCCTTCCCTTCAGTCCCCTGAAGGTCTCTTTGTATCATAATTTCCTCACCCTTCAGGGATTTTCTGAGTGCTGGAATCTCTCCTCACCTTCAGCTTCCTAACCCTTTTTTGATTTGTCTTTTATATTTTTTCTTTATTTTGTTCTTCACAATAGCAAGGGGATTTTTCTTGTCCTTTTAGGTATCTGAAGCATACCTAATTCTCTGTGAGAATTACTCCACGTGTAGATATATTCTCGATGTACTTGTGAGGAGAGATGAATTCTACATCCTCCTATTCCATCGTCTTGACTCTTTTGAAATCCTTTTCCTTCCTTCATTGTTTCTGGTTCATCAGCTGCTTGACTCTCCAAAATATGCAACTAAGTTGAATGGCCATCCAGGTGGAAGTTTATTGGTATGTGAAGCCCGTGCCCAAGTAAAAATTACAAAGCAGGTATGTCTCCACACTGAAACTCAAGCCCAATCAAAGAAGAAATACAGTCTTTACTAAGATTTCAGGGCATCTCTTCCTTCTGGTTTTCCTTTCTACTTTGATTATTCAGTCTCATTTTCCTTTGTTGCTTCTTTCCTAGCTCCTCAGAGTCTTAGCATTGATGTGCTCAGCTTAGTTAGTGGACTCTTCTGTCCTTTTTCTGCGTATCTCCTACCTGACTTCATGTAATCCTACAACTTTAAAGTCTATAGGCTATTGTCAATTTTCTACCACTAACCTGGACTTCTCTTCTGAAGAGAGACTTTAATATTGAACTGCCTGCCTACTATCTCCACTTGGATGTCTACCATCTATCTGTAGCCTGACTCTCTCATAACCAAAGTCTAGCTCTTTTTTGACCAAACCAAGCTTCTCCTATGCACTTCCCCATCTCACGCCAGACTTTGCAACAATCACTGCCTTCTCACCGTTTCTCTCCACCCTGTTCCCCATCTAGTTCAGTTAGCAAATCCAGCCAGCTGCCTTGCAGAATATAACCCAGAATCTGACCATTTCTCACTACCTGCACTGTACCAGCTTGGTCCTGGCCATGGAGCTTTGCCACTAGTCTCTCCAGACGTGCAGCCCTGCTTCCCCTATGCCCACTTCAGTCTGCTCTCCACACATCAGGGAGTGGCACTGCTGAATCTAGATTGTGTCAGGTCAGTCCTTTGCTCAGAACTTTTCAATGACCTCTGATCATTATCAAAATTAAAACCCTTATAACAGCCTACCGCCTGTGGGTTGTTAGAACGCTGTGGGTTGTTGGCTGATTCAGTTCCTTTTCCTGCTGTGGTCCACTCACACTGACTTCCTCCTATTCCTCCAACTCGCCAAGCACAGTCCTGCTTTGGGGGCTTTATAATTTCCATTACTCCAGACCAGAACCTCCCATTAATCCCTGGTTTATTTCCTTATATCATTTGTTCTTTATTCAAATATTTTTAGTGAAGTCTTTCCTATTCATCCTCTTTAATAATTATATCCACACCATCCCTGTTCCTGGACCTCTTCAGGACACTTCCTTTAAAAATTTTTCTCCTTAGAACTTATTACAGTGTAAATAAGTCTATAGATTTTGCTTCTTAGTTTTACTTTCTGTCCCTCCTCCCCCAACTAGAAAGAGGGTGCTGGTCTATTTTATAGCTCACCGCTATATTCCCAGCTTCTAGAGTAGTTCGTAGAACATGGGGTTGTTAAGAAATATTTGTTGAATTAAAGGATAATGAATGATTACTGCTCATCTTTCACTTCTTAAGTGGAAGCAGGAAATATAAAAAAATGAATTATTAAATTATCAGAGTTTCCCATATTCATATGTAAATGTAATAATCCAATTTGATTGTTGGGATATATCAAAAATAATTGAGCACAAGCATTTTTAAAAGCTTGATCAAACACTTTTAATCTAAGAAAGACCTTCTGTCAGTCAAGAAATCAGAATTATATTGAATTAATTGTTTCTAGGTCATTAGTGAACTTGATTGTGCTGTTACTCTCAAAGCACTAAATATAGCATATATTGAACTGAAGGTCCTTCACGATCCTTGAAACTTCCCTGCATTTCTAAAGAAATACCCAGACTTATGGGAAGAAGTTTTAATGAGACATTGTACTGTTCAGAAGAGAGGAAATCATAGTCTTTGACCTCAGGGGCATTGATGAAATAATAGAGTGAAAGCTCTAGGGAAATTAGTTTTTAGGAAGTGGAATCCAGTGGCTCATTGCACATTCTAAATAGCATCAGAGTAAGAATGACAGTCTGGCTGATTGGGTTTAGTGATGTGGGTAGATTTGGCTGTTATATCATCTGAAGCAGATTGAAAAGCCCCAAATATCAACGAGATCTTATGAAGGTATGAGGACTATTGAGCAACAATTCATTCTAGGAGTCCATTTAAGTGAGAACAGCAGGTGGGCTAAGAGAGATCAGGGCAGTTTCAGTATTCGATTTCTGATCAATGAGGACAGATAATCTTAAATATGTTCTTATGCCTGTCCTGACTTGTTCAATCCACAGATATTTCTGGCACAATTACTGTGTATTAGGTATCATGGAATTAATAGAAAGGCAACACAGCAGTGCCCGTGACAGAGACGTCCCCTGCCCTCCTGCAGCTTCTGTCCCAGTGAGGGAGTCAGACACACATATGAGTGCTGATTGTGATGGGTGCTTGAAGGAAGAATAGAAGGGAGAGAGGACAGCAGGGCCACAAACCAGGTTGTCATGAAAAGCAACTCTGCAGGTTCACTGCTAGCCCACGAGGCGTTTGCGGAAACCCTGTATGTGGATCCGCTGTAAGGAATTCAGATTTGCCATCCACTCCTACTTCTTCCCACTCGAAGATACCTTGTCCACTCAGCCCCTTCCCTTCTGCCAGTGCTTTCCATTCCTCTCCACTGTCTCCTCACTCTCTGCTCCTGTTTTGAAATAAAACCATCACATGAATTCTTCTCTCCAGCTTTATTTTATTTCCTCACCACCAAAATCCTCCCACAGTCCCCTCTAAACCCCTTGTTAACTTTGTTTCATTGAGGTGTGTTTAAATGGGTTTTGGAGACAAAGATCTATGAAAAGGACTGATGGCATACATTTAAAGTTTTAATTCAAGATGTTTGGGGCTGGTGCACTGGGATGACCCAGAGAGATGGTATGGGGAGGGAGGTGGGAGAGGGGTTCAAGATTGGGAACACGTGTACACCCGTGGCGGATTCCTGTTGATGTATGGCAAAGCCAATACAATATTGTAAAGTAAAAAATAAAATCTCAAAAAAAAAAAAAAAAGAAAACTACCAAAAAAAAAAAAAGTTTTAATTCAGCCAAACTACTGACATTTCTGTTTCAGGTACCATGCCATTTTCATTAAATTATAAGCTGCTCCATCTTAAAATAATAACTATGTGATAATGTCAGTTACTCCATTTCTCACCAATATGCGGCAGCTGAGGACAGATTTTACTCTTTGAGGCTAAAATAAAACTCTTCCCCAAAGAATGTGAAATCCTTAAGCTGAGACTTGATCAAGGTAGAACCACATACTGCCACATGACACAGTGTGGATGTAGAATGGATTATTATAATAAGAAAATTAAATAATAAACAAATAATAACGTGATGGTGTTCTGTTTGGTGTTTAATCTCCCAGCAGGTGGGTGTAAATTGGTGGTGGTTGTTTAGTCACCAAGTCGTGTCTGATTCTTGTGATCCCATGAACTGTAGCCCTCCCGGCTCCTCTGTCCATGGGATTCTCCAGGCAAGAATACTGGAATGGGTTGCCGTGTAAATTAGGTCTCATTAAAATAAATCTTCCAGTTTTGGTAGCTGTATGCCAAACTGCTAGAGAGCGAATCCAAAAGATTATTGGATAATCTCTCTCATCCAAGCATCTCTGAGTCTCTTAGGAGCAGCTGACAGTCAATCCTACGTGGATCTGCCTAGAATACACTGACCTCAGCTCTACCAGTGACATCAACCCACATTCCACCTGGCAGGAGACACAAGCTAGATCATTAGCTGTGAGTGCTCTTTATTCCATCCAGGCTGGTGCCAGCATATTATTCTCTTTCAAAGTAGAAAGGAGACTGCATCCTCTCTTCTAGTTCTCTCAAGGGAGTCCGATTGCTGTGCTTCTTGATAGCTCATCATGTTTTAAGAAATTAGTTAAAAAAAAAGAAAAAGTCTTCCGGTTTTCACGCAACCCTTTGTCTTTGCAGATTGTGACTGGGAGAGTTCATATGCCCATCACCATAGTCTACTCAAAATCATTGTGCCTTTCTGAACCCAGGCTTTATAGCTGAGTCTAGTTACTCATACTAGATTTCTTAGATTTTCTTAAAGTTAATTCCTATCCAAACAGTTACTGTCTGTTTTAGTGAGAATGGTCTACATCATGCTACAACAAAGAACTCCAAAATGTCAGCTGCTTAAAACAATATAAATTTATTCCTCATTTATGTTGTGTGTTCACCATGGATTAGAAGTGGATGGGGGAGGGCGTTCTGCTCTTTACTTAGAGACACAGCCAAAGGGAGACTTCACCATGTGGAAAGTTTCCAGTCATGGTGGCCACAGGAGAGGGACACTACGTACTGGTTCTTAGTGGTTTTCCCCTGAAAGTGGCGTGCATTACTTCTGCTCAGGTTTCCTCGGCTAAAGTCAAGGTGACCACAGCTGACTTCAAGGGACCAAGAAGATGCAAATCTTGCCTTATCCATGAAGGAGGAGAATTGGGAATATTGGTAAATAGTGCTAGTGATGATCACACCGCCTTCCTTGAAATTTTGCGTCTATATATAATCTCCTCCTCTCTCCCTGCCCATTCCTGCTGCTTATGATATAGCTCAATTTGTATGGCCTTCAAGCATGTAAATAGCTCAAAGTTCTTCCATATTTAAGTGAGTGGTTCTGGCTTAGGGTCTCTCTTGAATTGTTGGCTTGGACTTCAGTCATCCCAACGCCACTGCTTTTAAGGTCACTCATACAGTTGTCAGGCCTTAGTTCCCAGCCATGTGGGCCTCTCCGTACGGCTGTATTTAACATGATATCTTGCATCCCCCAGGTTAAGAGATCAGAGAGAAAGAGACATCTTAAGACACGATGATGCTACAGTCTTCTTAATTTTATCTTGAAAGTGGCATGCCATCACCTTTTGCCCAGTGATGAACCCTGGTACAGTGTGGGACAAGAGACTCTACAAAGATGAGCATACAGAGCAGAGGGTAGTAATTGGGAACCATCTTGGAGTCTAGCTAGCACTACCCTTCAAGAAGGTTCCTCACTTCCCATGTAAATCCAGGGCTGCAATAAAGCTTTCTGAATCTCAAGCAGTGTACCCCACATAGAGCAAATATAATTTAGAATTTCTCTCTAGGAGGTCACTTCATTTAGACTTTGTTGGTCTTCTTGTTGGTCTTCTATCGTTGGTTTTCTTCTATGCAATTAAATGTTCTTGTATCTTAATTATTTTCTGTGTCCCATATCCGGCAAAGTATATTTACTCTTCTATAGAACATTTGCTTTATTTATGTTCTAATTGCTGTTTTTAAGTCAATGTTTAGGTGGCAGTTGTACTTTCAATGTTAGCAGATCATAATATATAGCAAATAAGAGCAAATAAATACTTGATATTTTTCCTGCCCCTTTCTATAGAAGGATGAGCTATGCGAGCTAAACGTGACTTTAAATAGGATGCCTTGAGGAATTAGAAATTGTGGCACGGTCACAGAAACCCCACATTACAATCCATCCTTGTCAGCACACTCATTCCACATACTAGCATTATTTTCTGGTTAATGGAAAAATCGTTGAAAGATATTAGAGGAAAAATAAAATTGTGTAAAGGGTAGGAAGTTCATATTTGGAAGGAGGGATTATATATGGCTATTATAATAACAGATAGGGGAATGCATATGCAGATAGGGGAATTTTTGTGCAGCCTTGGTTTTATCGAGCAAAAGTAGAGAGATTTATTTTCCTCTCTTTGTTAATTGTTCGAACAGAAATGAACCCTACTGTGCAGGAAACTAGTCACTCTTCCCTACTGTCTCCTGGTATTAAAAGAGTTTATTGAAATCCTCAAATCGGCTTCATACTGTGGTACCAGTGATATCTCTTGCATTACTTCAGTCAAACCGTGCAGTGTGAGCAATGCAGACAGTCGGTTAGGAGCACATGGATAGCTTGCCTTTCCTTCATTCTTTCTGCCTCAATTGTTTCTGCATTTTGGTTGCTTTTATCCTGCCATTTTGAATCTCTTGTGCCCCAAATTATAGTATGCTCATTATATGCAAGGCTTCTCCTCCTACCCACCTCCTCTTTCTTCCCCCCAGCGACATCTCACTTCATTCCCAAGAAAAACATCACCCTCCCCTCTCAGCTCGCTGTGTTTACATTTCTCTGCTCTTTTCCTCTCTTCTCCTGGCATGCTGGTTTAATCAATTTTACCAAATGACTTTCCTGGCAGCCATAAAAAGAAAACTCAGAGCCAGTTAGTAGCAATCTGATACTGTACTTTTTGTCATTTCTCTGAAATGTATAGAAATGTTAGGTCATTGGATTGATTTTTAATGATGTAAATGATCACATGTCTCCGTGCTGCACTGCAGCAGGCCGATAATAAATAGGAAAGAGGAGGAGCTTGGGTGCTGGGTGCTCACTCAGTGCCACATAAATAATCCCCCAAAGATCAGCCAAAGAAACAGCATAAAAGATGTCTTTGCCGAATCGTTTATTAGCATTGTTAAACAAAAGATACCTAGCTCTTGTAGTTTTGTATATGGAGGAACTGAAACAAGGTGTTTGGGATGAGAGTTTAGAGAGTCACTGATGGGTTTAGCAATGAAACTGCAGCCTAATTCTGTGCATATCTGTTGACATAAGCAGAGCATCAGTGAAATGCTTCCTAGCATCCCCAAATAGCATCTTGTCACCTCAGAGGTGGTGGGAAACATTGGTCATGTTTTATCTGAAGGGCCATAGTACTCTCAAACATATACAGAATCAGTAAATTGAAAAAAAAAAAAAAAAAAAGTCACTTGTTTTTTCCCCTCTGTAAGAAAAAAAAAAAAATGCTACGTGGAAAAGAAACAATGAAATATTATGAGCACCTCATAAGGCTTCTTAACTAGCTTTGTAAGCTCGGGTGACTTGCTTCACTAGTCTGGGCTTCAGTTTCCTCGCTGTAAAATGAACAAACTTGTAGTACTTTTCTGGATGATTAAATGGGGAACTGCAAGTCAAGTGTTTAGCATTGTGTCCAGCACTTACTAGATATGCGGCTCATAATCATTTGTACTGCATCTATGGTTTCTATAATTGCCCTTCCCTACAATCCTATCCGGCCAGCTCTAAATCCACAGAACAAGGATACTCTCACCGTGCAGTAGGGAAAGTGGGTTTTGGAGTCCAGTTTCAGCTCAACCACTTACTTTCAGGGTCCATCCCCTCCTAGCCTCTTCAGCTTCCTCATCTATAAAGTGGGTGGTATTAATGCTGGCTTTATAGGGTTATTACAAATGTTTAAAGAAATAGCTCGTGTAAAAGTGCACAAAACCTTTCCCCTTCAAAGGAACTCCAAAATGTTAGCTTTATTTCACCCTGCTCCCCTCATTTCCTGTGTTTCTAAATGGTGGGTGGAAGAAAGCTAATTTGTTTCTTATGCTAATGCTTCAATTAATATGATACTCTTTTGAGAAGCTCAATTCAATTTACATAGCTGGAGGTATAGAGATACACCCTACATATACACAAGGCTGATTTGAGGCTGATAATGATGAAAGAACTTTTATATATGTTTTCTGTCTTTAGAGTATACTTTCTCCTTCAGAAGGTAGGCACTGTTTCATTTTAAAGGCTGGATCTTAGTTACCTTCAATAAAGTAGCCAAGTTGGGCTGCCCACTGGTCTAATGAGTTTCTGTTGGATTAGTTCCATTTAGTCTGTTTCATGGCCTGGGTCAGACAGCTCACTAATGGACACACTTAACGATGCCACTTTGATCCAGATGGTGTGATTAAAGAGGCTCGATTTCACTGTTGGTAAAAGTGACCCAGAGGCACTCTTTGCTGATATTAGGGACATTGTCTTTGTACCCAAAATCACCATCTCCCTCTCCCCATCCCATATTGCAAGAAAATTGGATTCTACTAGAAAGAACAGGACCCAAGAACTGTAGTAACAGGAGTTTATTCCCTCATTTGAGAAATTTTGTGTTCCTAGGGTAAATGAGATCAATTTTGGCTTATAATGATAATACTCCCTATGGTTTTCAGATGTTGGAGAAAAGTGTAGCAACAAAGCAAAGCTCCATATGTACCATGGAGGGGGATGGGAGTGGAGACCAAAACTAAAAATATAAAACATAATTGAGTTTGATGGGTTGCTTTTTCTTTAAATATGTTAAATCTTTAGAAAGAAACTTATAATCAAAAATATAAAAATATTTTACAAATGATTGAAAAGCTGAGTATCAATCAATTATATTGTAAAATGTTTCAAAATTTTTAAATGGGTAGAAAAATCTGTTTGGATTGCCAATAATACATATTTACTTTTAGCCCTGAAAACAGCAAATCACCTGCACATTTAATAAATCTATGTCATTATCTTTACACATACTAAAAATACCTTGATAATTTGTTAATGTTTTGTATTTGTTAGTGTACATTTATAAGCATCTTTAGCCCTATTAAATGTTTGGAGGCTTGGGAGGTATTAGGGAGGAGGGAAAAAGGACAGCCTCTCTAAGAACTTAGCATCTGGTCAGAGAGATAGAACCAGGATTCTTTTATTACTGTCAACAGTTCCCAAGTGAATATCCTGTGTGTGTGTGTGTGTGTGTACACATGTGTGTATTTGCACTAGAGGAATCATTTTGTAGGCTGCTGCTGCTGCTAAATCGCTTGTCATGTCCAACTCTGTGCGACCCCATAGACAGCAGCCCATCAGGCTCCCTGTCCCTGGGATTCTCCAGGCAAGAATACTGGAGTGGGTTGCCATTTCCTCTTCCAAAGCATGAAAGTGAAAAGTGAAAGTGAAATCGCTCAGTCGTGTCCAACACTTCACAACCCTATGGACTGCAGCCCACCAGGCTCCTCCATCCATGGGATTCTCCAGGCTAATCAGAGTTATGTGTATTTGCACTAGAGGAATCATTTTTGTAGGATAGACTCCTGCAAATCAGAGTTATGTGTATTTTACATTTAGAAAAGTTTATTAAACTGTACTCTAAGAAAGTCTTTCCAATCTGTGTCTCCACCAAATGTTACAGGTGTACTTGTTTCCCCCTGCCCCACCCACCACCATCACTGGATATTTTTATTTTTATTTTTATTTTTTTTGTATTTATTTATTTTTTTACACGAACTCCCAAACATGAACCCATCACTGGATATTTTTAGTCTTTCGTTTTTACCAATGTGACAAGCAAAATGTCTCAAGGTAGTTTGAGTTTGTTTCTTTGGTTACCAGTGAGACAGAACATCTTTTCAAATTGTGAATGACTGTTTGTAGTTCTCCTTAGGTGACATTTATTTGCCTCCATTTTCCATTTGTCTTTTGGGTTGTTGGTCTTATTCTAATTAATTTATGGACTCTCCATAAAGCACATATAAAAAATTGTACCATGGCTATATCTGTAGCCCACTTTGCTACCTCTGCATTAATAATTGCTGGAAAAGCCTATGCAATTTAGCCTTTTCATACTTCTACACTATTGTTTTTCTTCTTTCCTAATTTAGCCTTCCCACCATTGCAGTCAGCAGGTTAGATGGCAAACATTTCAGGAGGGCAAGGGAAGCAAATATATATTGCTTCCTTATATGTGCTAAGTTGTTAACCTCTACCATCTATTGTGTGGTTAATGTACTATAGTAATCCCAAACAAGTCTAATAAACAGATATCATTGTTTTCCTGATGTAAAAAAAAAAAAAAAAAGCTGATTCAGAGAAGTGAGCCTAAGATGAAGGAAGTGATAAGAGACTTCAGGTCTGTTAGATAATAACCAGACTCCTTCCACCAAACCATGCTTCCTTCAGAAGCACTTCTGTTAACCTAGTAGCACCAATTAGCTTGTTTACACTCAAGGTTCCAAGGATATATAATGCAGAAAGAGGCAACATAAGGGCTTAGGTTTACCAACCTCAAGCTTTGGTTGGGGACTAGAGGAGGGAGGAGGAGGCTAATGATAGGAAGGATATAGTCATCCTTGGGTTAACTTGGGTAAAGAGGGAAAACTGGAAAAGGCAATCCCAGTAGCACTGAGGATAGGGTGCCCGAATCAGTGAGCTGGAGTTTGCAAACAAGAAGAGGGTAGAGACCGTTCATGTAGAAAGTGCATATACTTCAATGTTCATGAACTAGCAAAGAGTCAGCATCAGCAGAGCAATGACAACAATGTGGACTGGAGAGCAGTTAAGATGAATGGTTCCTCATTACGGAATGGCATTCAGATAGCAGAATTTAAAGGAAAAAAAAAGTAGAAGAAGCAGAACTTCACACTGCCTAAGTTCTCCCAGTAGGAAGAGTTTTCAAATACTAGAGACCTGCCTTGGTAGGAAGAGGATCAGTTATACTTGGCCTGTTTATCCAAAAGCAAAGATGTGGGTAGTGAGATTACTAAAAGTATCTTCTTAGAGTATGAAAGACAATTATGATGGCTTAGGTTACTGACTTTCAGTAAATTCCATCTGGTATTTTACAAATTAGCTCATTATTCTGCTGTTTTTACGAATGTGTTAGTCTGAAAACATATCCTTGTCACAAATTAGTCACCTAGTGTTTCTCTGAAAGTGATTTAATACAAGCACACCCACATCATAATATGGGATAGTAAACTAGGTCCTGGCTTGACCCTCTAAATGGAATTCAGCATAAAGTATGATTCACTTTGCAAGGGGATTTTGGCACACACACTACCTTCTGATTTCCTAAGATTAGAAATGTGATCACTAGAATGTGATCCTTGCCGTGAGTATTGAAAATGTCATGTGATATTAAAAACCTCTTTAGTTTCCCTTATGAACCTTGAGAGATCCCAGCCTACTGATAAATGATGAATTTATCAAATTGAGCATAGCTTTGTTTGTTTTTATTTGCATTGGTTGTCACAGGTGTCATCACGACTGTTTCAGTTCAATAATAGCAACTGCAATTTTGAGAATTATTGTAAACATCTGATTTTGAAAGTTTTTTTTTTTTTCTTTTAGAAGGGAAGCAGATGAGTTTACCCACCAGCTATTTAGAAAGAAAAAAAAAACAACTAGGAAAACATAAGCTTCCCTCTCCTAACTTGATTACCTATTAAGAAGTGCCTTGGAATATAATCAGAACACTCTCTCAGGGATGATGCCTTTGGTGCGAGCTTGGAGCTGCTGACTCAATGGCTTAATATAAACAAATAAGGAAGACGTAGGCTTCCCTGGGCGCACAGATGGTAAATAATCTGCCTGCAGTGCAGAAGACCCGGGTTCAATCCCTGGATCTAGAAGATCCCCTGGCGAAGGAATGACAACCCACTCCAGTATTCTTGCCTGGGAAATTCCATGGAGAGAGAACACTGGCAGGCTACAGTCTATGAGGTCACAAAGAGTTGGACATAACTGAGTGATTAACGCTTTCATTGTCATAACGTGAAGTTTTAAGATAGAGTGTTCCAGTGATTATTTCTTGCTTTTTGTTTTTATTATTTATTTGCTTGCTTGTTTTTCAGGGGTAGTTGCTAACAGGCTCAGGCACATCACCCAGATTTTGCCTGCCTTCTTACAATGTTGTCCTTTTGCTCAGGCAGACTCTCCTCATTATTGCAAGATCATGGCCCCAGCCAGGCACAAGGTCCAAAGTCAGAAACAAACCCTTTCTTCCTTTGTGCTTCTCTTTTTATGAAACGCTTTTCCCAGAAGACATTTCAGCCAACTGACCTTCATATCTCTTTGGTGAGGTTTGGTTTTAGGACATAAAGGAATTACTGGGATTAGACTCTTCAGGATTTACGTCTGTACTGGGCAGGGAATCACTTTCTCTGAGTACTTCGCTGCCACAAAAAGTAAATTCTTGTGAAAACAGTTGGGTTTCTGCCAGCAAGGAAGAGGGAGGGTGGATGCTGGGTCTTTACCAACAATGGTAAAGGAACCATGGTGTTACAAACATGGTAATAAATGTTAAAACTGAAGTTTCAACAAAGGCAGTGAGGTACAATAAAAGCCACATTCCAAAGTATGGTGTCTGTGCTAAGTTCCAAGTTTCAAAGTATTTGGCCAAGAGTCAGTTTCATGACTGGGGCTTCGGATACTAGGGCTCTTAACTCAGATCAAGGCGATCATAGAGTTCAAAGAGGGGGGAAGAAGAGTGACATGTTAAAAGCAATTCATTTTTTATAGAAAGAGATAACCGGGTGGTGCTGTGAGCCTTACCCTCTCTTACCTCAAATGGAGCTGTAGTCATCTCATTCACATCAAATGTGAAAAAATGTGAATGTGAATGTGAATCCTCAAAACCAGAAAAAGAAGATTCAGTGGTGGGAATTTTTCCCATGGACCAGATGCACACCACACTTGAGAGCGAGCTGGCCTTGAACCATTTTATTTCCTTCCTTAGAGGATCACCTAGAAAAGGCACTTGAACTTCACATGAAGTGTTTGGCTTTGTAGGGATGGGTCCCCTAGAAAACCACAGGCTTGGTGGAGGGGGATGATGAACCAGCAGCACTCTGAACACAAAGCTCTGCCTGGCTCATGAGAGTTGTAGCCGGAGGGGCCAGTGGGCACACAGCTAATGAATCCACAAAAGTGCCCAGGAGACAAGGAGGCAACATGCAACATCTGCCAGGTCCCCAGTGCAAAGTACCATCTTATCAACATGCCAGTTCAAAAAAGAACTCTTCCTTTCATCACCTCTCTCCATTCTCTGACCTCAGAGTAGTCAGTACCAACAGCTGGGAAGTCAGGATAGGATGGAAGGGGTAAGACAAATCCTGCCCTTGCTACACCAACTTACCGTGTTGCAAGAGGCTAGCCTGCAGTGGGCCCAGCTGGGACCTGGAAGAAGATGTGAGTTAAATCAAGTTTGGAGTTTCAGATTACAATTTGAAAAGATCATTCTAATATCTGAGTAAAATCTGAGTTGATGGTTTAAAGAGAATATAAAGTTCTCTATTGCCTAAGAGTACCCAGGAAAGTCACATGACTTTCCCCATATAAAATGTTAAGGGGTAGTAAGAAACCAAAACAAAATGTTTTTAATACACATCACATGCCCTTATTTTCAACAACTTTTTTTATAATATCGATACTTTAAAACTTTTTAAAATATTCTGACAATACCACATCACATTTCTAGTATCTAGTATCTCTAGTTGCATGTTTTTCCTTTCGATCATCCTCTAATATTTGAAAGGAAAATTATTTATACCTTCCAACGAATATTCTAATTTTTGAAACACCTATGCACCAGTAGAAGAATCTCAAAGTAGATCTGCATTAAAGATACGAGGTAGTAATGCACTGTGGGAAACAAGGGAAATAAGAAGTTAGCGTTAATGGTAGTATCCTTCTGTCTCAGTTCGCTGCTGTTCATTGGCCCTTGTCTTTATTCATCCCTCTTCCTTTCAGACTCCTTAGGACTGGGGGTTTAGGACTGTCACCTGCTCACAAAAGATACTGCCCTTGAGGAGAGGTCACCAGGAGTCTTGTCACTGTTGTTCAGTAGCTGAGTCATGTCTGATGCTTTGTTTCTCCATGGACTGCAGCACACCAGGGGTCCCTGTCTTTCACCATCTCCCAGAGTTTGCTCAGACTCAGATTCATTAAGTGGGTGATTCCCTCCAACCAAGGATTCTGGATTTTGACCCTTCTCTTTCAGGAACAAAAGTGTTCCAACTCTAGACACACTATGGTAGCTTCATCCAAATGATCTGCCTCTAATTAATGGATATTTGTTGGGCAGAAGAACAAAGGTGAGGAGTTTATATTTTCATTAACTTTGCTCCCGCTTCCAGTGCAACTTCCATTCTTTTAAAAAGAAAGCAGAAATTAAAAAAAAAAAAAATCAAAGAAGCTTGCTGAGAGTCCTGGTAACCAAAGACCAGATGCTCATCTACCTGTTCGATCAACAATCTAAAGGGAAAGGGTCAGTGAGAAGACAGGAAAATCCTCAAGGTCAACTTATTATTGGATCAGCTTTGCTACTATTTTGTGGAAAAATTTAAAATTCTTTTGTGTCCTCATCCATGTAATAAACCGGGAAGCTAAGAACAACAGATGAAATCGTGTAACGTTCCACGTTGAATTCTTCCCCACTCATGACGTGTTTCCCATAGGGAAAAGTGTAAGCTACGTGGTTAAGCAGTTGGATCACATATCAGTATTTTTCTTTTTAATTCAGTCTTGGATGTGGTGTTTATGTTTGCCCATCTGAATCTGTTAAGTGAGCTGTATAGTCTGTAGGGATGTTTTCAGGGGTGGAGTGTGCCAAGAGAGGCGAGCTAGTTGATAGTTTCAGGTGCTCAGTGTTATGGATTCTCCTCCAAGTCAGAGCTTTGAAAAGCGCAGCAGAGTAGAAGGTATTGAACGCTAGGTGAAGGAGGAGTTACCTGTCTACACTAGGCAACTAGGATTTAACAACTAGCCTTGGATTTATTTTGCACTCAAGTGTAAAGAATGTTTTAATTAATTATATCAAAATGACTTTAAAATTATTATTCTAAAAGATTGACTTCTGGTTTTAATATGTTTTAATATTTTGAAACTGTCAAGTGATTATTTTAAAATAATCATTTGAATGTTCTTTTTTCTCCCTAAAAAGGAATTTACCTTTTGAGTGCTAAATTTTCTTCCTCCATCAAGTTAATAAAAATCACACTATTTCCCCCCTTCGTTATTCTCTCTCTGTCTTTTGCCTCCTATCTGAGACAAATTAACATTCACTGAAGAAAGTGATGAAAGGAGTTTAAGAAAAATAAGAAGCCAATATTTTGACTGAAAGCATAATATATGTCAGTCATATAAAAAGGTTGCTCTCTCCAGAACCCCTATGCGCGAATGTAGATGTAGATACATTAAATGTTAATTTTTCTGGGTGTGTTTTATGTAAGCCCCTTGATTGAGTAACCATCAGTTCAACGTCAAGCTAATTCACTTGTCTATTTGATGTTACAATATATCATTAATTTTAAGTTGTTTTATTTTTGGAGGGAGGGAAAGGATTTATGAATAGCAACATAAAATTTCTTATATAGTGACTCATCTAGTCAAGATTTTGATTGCAAGGAAAAGAAACTAACTTAGACTGGATTCTGTGAAAAAGGAAGAATATGGTTAAAGATACAAACAGAGAAGGCAATGGCACCCCAGTCCAGTACTCTTGCCTGGAAAATCCCATGGACGGAGGAGCCTGGTGGGCTGCAGTCCATGGGATCTCGAAGAGTCGGGCACGACTGAGCAACTTCACTTTGACTTTTCACTTTCATGCATTGGAGAGGGAAATGGCAACCCACTCCAGTGTTCTTGCCTGGAGAATCCCAGGGACGGGGGAGCCTGGTGGGCTGCTGTCTATGGGGTCACACAGAGTTGGACACGACTGAAGCGACTTAGCAGCAGCAAAGATACAAAAATCATGGAAACAGTGTAACTGGATCTTGTTGGATTTGTAAAACTCTAGAATTAGGCAGTTCTTCTTTGTGTGGCTATGTAATCATTCATTTCTGTTTGTCTCTGTATTTCAGCTCTTTGCCTGCTTCTCTATCTGTAATTACTGCAATTTTCTTAGTCATCACTTTGCACTTGATCCAAAATGGCTTCAGCCCCTAAGTCCACGTGACACTTTGGTTCAAGCTCATCTGTAACTGATTAGATTCCCCGTGTTTTCTTATGAACATGTGCATTTCAAATATGAATATCAGTGTTTTCTATCAAGTGAATGAATCAGGTGCCAGTGGGTCACATTTTCATACCTACTGCAGTTAGATTTTATAAGAGTACTAAGGGTGTAGTTAAGGAAGGCTCTTTAGAAAGAGCTGTCAGAAGACAAAAATAATCATGTTTGGTGTATTGATTGATTCATTTATGATAATCATTCACTTCACAGATATCTCACTGAGCACTTATTATACACTGGACACTATTCTAGGCACTGAGAACACTGCAGAGACAAAAAGACCAACAAAATCCCAATGTCCTGATGGAATTTCTCTTATCATAATCTTTAACCCTTTATTTCAAAGATAATTGGGGGAAAAAATAGAATAGCAGTGTCCTCACACAGTAAATTACAAGGTATTAAAATCAACAATACATGTGTATGTGTCTTTATGTGTGTATGTGGTATGTGCATTATAAATGTGCTGAATCGCTTCAGTTGTGTCCAACTTTGTTAACTGGCTCTGCTGTGCTTAGTCAGCCAGCAGTGTCTGATGCTTTGTGACCCCATAGACTGTTGCCAGCTGGGCTCCTCTGTCCGTGGGATTCTCCAGGCAAGAATACTGGAGTGTGTTGCCATGCCCTTCTCCAGGGGATCTCCCTGACCCAGGGATCGAACCCAAGTCTCCTGCAGCTCCTGTACTGAAGGCAGATTCTTTACCGCTGAGCCACCAGGGAAGCCCTTAATTTGTAAATATAGTCATATTTGCTTTTACTTTGTTAACTGCCAGTGGTGTGTAAGTGGGAGTATGTGTGTGTGTGTGTGTTTATGTATTGGAAACAGTAATTGAGGTCTTTGGATTTTAAATGACATCTAATTTGGAGACTTTGATGTAGCCTCTTTTAACTTCCAATGAAAATGACTATGAAAATACACCCTCCCAAATTTGCAATTAGAGAAGCACTTAAACCCAGGACCAATAGTGATTGATGACAGAATATTAAAGAACCAATAAATTAGACTGAAAAGATAAATAATAGATCATCCATCTTATGTCATTCTACAAGTAGATAAAAATAATTTTTTGTATTTACCTGGACCAGGAACATATATACTGTTACTATAGTAGATATGTAACTATCTTAAGTTTTTTTAAAAGAAATGTACCAGCATACACAAAGTAAGAGCAGAATTACAAAGTTAGGAAATATACAAGTTTGCTAATACGTACATATTTGAGCTGGAGTGAAATAAGCACATCCTGTTATCAAGATATGTAATCAGATATGTCATTTTGTAAGTAGGCATAGTTTAATGTCAGTGGTTCCACCTCTGAATCACTACTGCTTTTGGCCCCAGTTACAGTATTTGTATAAACATGAAAAATAATAAATCAATTATTATTTTCTTTTTTAAGGCTTGATATTGATTTAGCTAATAATGTTAGTGGAGTGTTTGAATTTGTGAATATATATTTTTAATTCTCACTGTTCAGCTTTGTGGTTAGATATTTCAAATCAGAGATTTGAAACGTGATTTTGAAATTCCAATATATCTATATTAACTATAAATGACTATCCTTCCTTAATAAGTACTAGATATATATATCTCTTCATTATTGTCTCAATTATGATAATAATACATGGAAATATTCTCATTAGGAAGATTAATCAACTCAGAAATATGTAAAGTAAAAGGTGAAAATCCTTTTTTAAAGAGGCTTACTTTTACTTCCTTATCTCAGAGGTAATTAGTTTACCAGTATTTGGTGTATATCCTTCTGGTTCTTTTCCTCTAATTGGCATAAATATATATCTATATTCACATGTACATTTAAATTCATATTAAGTAATTCATATTAAAAACATTACTCTGAAAGGTTGAGATTTTTTTAAAAAGTTCTTCACCTATCAATATTTCAGATGTTTTTTCCAAGTCATTCTTAGAAATCTATACTATCCCAGAAACATGGTATATATTAAAGCTGGGCCTTTAGTATTATATGAGAGATATTTTTACTTTTTAAAATTTTATATGATACAAAGCTTTTAGAAAAGTTTAAGGTAGAAATGAGATAATAATTACATTTCAGAAGGGACTTCCAATACTATCTCCTTGTAAACTGCAGACCAGGTGAAGAATATTTTGTTATATTTTCTAAAGATTGAATATGTGCATATGCGTGTCATGCTAAGTTGCTTCAGTAGTGTCCAGCTGTTTGCAGTCTTGTGGACTGTAGCCCGCCAGACTCCTCTGTGCATGAGATTCTCCTGGCAAGAATACTGGAGTGGGCTGCCATGCCCTCCTCTTCCCCATCCAGGGATCGAATCCACCTCTCTTATTGTCTACTGCATCAGCAGGCGGTTTCTTTACCACTAGTGCCACCCAGGGAAAAGCTCAAAAGTATATGTGAGCAACATTTAAAGAGCTCTCTTCATGTTACAAAATATTTTCTATAATTACCCCCCCGATTTAAAAATTATAATAACCTGTAAATTTGCTGTTATTTCTGTTACAATGAGGAAATTGAATCTCACAGACTTTTCGTGAGTTGTTCAAAATTACACATAAGTGAAAGGCAGAAACAGAAATTAAGGGCTCACATCTTGAGACTCTAAGACAGAATGCAAATTCGACTTTTGCTCTTCAAAGTTGTAGATTTTTTCCACATTTGATTTTTGAATAATAAATATTAAGTTCTTTCTTTGTATCCTAAAATTAGTTATTCCAACACTTCTGCTTTCAAAAATGTTAAAAGTAGAATTTAGCAAGCTTTCTAAATATCCCAGTTATGAAATATGTTTGATGATATGAGAATTTTATCCTATAAATATGTTTAACATTTAAGATGGGAAAATTTAAGTTTCGGCTATATGATCTAAAGTAACTTGTTATATTAGTTAAATCATGAAAATTTCCATCAAAGCATCTCTTGGTTTTAGGTGATCAAAATAGGTGTTCCATGCATTTCTTTTACACTTTTCTGTTGGTAGTTGTAAGCTTGGTCATAAGAACATGTAGAAATTGAATGAACTAGCAACTTGCTGAAACATGACCTGGTTCCCTGATTCTCAGCAGTTGAAACCATGTCTTCATGAAGTGCTCCTCTTATTTCAGTTATAAACGTGCTGAACAGTGTGCCTTCAGGCTTTGCTAGACTTTGCCAGAAATGAGAAGCCATCACTATCAACATGGTCATTAGTTAACATTTGTTGACTGAGTGCCAGCAACGTTTTTGGTGTTACAAATACACAGAGAAAGACACTATTCCTTTCCAGAGGGATTGGTTTTCTGTTGGCGGGATGGGAGAGAGGATTTGGTCTGAATGTTCTTTTCCTACTGGGAGGTAAGGGTGGGAATGGGATGACTGGCAGTCATCTTGGGTCTCATTCTACATACGGGGATGTCACTCTAACTTGCTTATTACTCGATAATATATATAATGAAGTGTTAGTCACTCAGTCATGTCCGATTCTTTGTGACCTTGTGGACTCCAGTCCATGGGATTTTCCAGGCAAGAATACTGGAGTGGGTTGCCATTTCCTTCTCCAGGGGGTCTTCCTGACCCAGGAATTGAACCTGGGTCCCCCACGTTACAGGCAGTGAGGGACATTTTACCATCTGAGCCATCAGGGAAGCCCAATATATATAATACAAAGAACAAAACTGACTTCCCTGGTGGCTCAGAAAGGAAAGCATCCACCTGCAATGCAGGAGCCCTGGGATCAATCCCTGGATTGGGAGGATAACCCTGGAGAAGGCAATGGCTACCCACTCCAGTGTTCTTGCTGGTGAATTCCATGGACAGGGCAGCCTGATGGACTACAGTCTCAGTTCAGTTCAGTCACTTAGTTGTCTCCGACTGTTTGCGACCCCATGAATCACAGCACGCCAGGCCTCCCTGTCCATCATCAACTCCTGGAGTTCACTCAGACTCACGTCCATTGAGTCAGTGATGCCATCCAGCCATCTCATCCCCTTCTTCTCCTGCCCCCGATCCCTCCCAGCATCAGAGTCTTTTCCAATGAGTCAACTCTTCGCATGAGGTGGCCAAAGTACTGGAGTTTCAGCTTTAGCATCATTCCTTCAAAAGAAATCCCAGGGCTGATCTCCTTTAGAATGGACTGGTTGGATCTCCTTGCAGTCCAAGGGACTCTCAAGAGTCTTCTCCAACACCACAGTTCAAAGGCATCAATTCTTCGGTGCTCAGCCTTCTTCACAGTCCAACTCTCATATCCATACATGACTACTGGAAAAACCATAGCCTTGACTAGACAGACCTTAGTCCGTCAATGTCTCTGCTTTTGAATATGCTATCTAGTTTGGTCATAACTTTTCTTCCAAGGAGTAAGCGTCATTTAATTTCATGGCTGCAGTCACCATCTGCAGTGATTTTGGAGCCCCCCAAAATAAAGTCTGACACTGTTTCCACTGTTTTCACATCTATTTCCCATGAAGTGATAGGGCCGGATGCCAGCCTATGGGGTTGCAAAGAGTCAGACATGACTGAGTGACTAACACTGTCACTTTCATACATACATACACAAGCATAAACAAAAAGTATGCATAAATTTCATTTTATTGGAAAAATTTAAGAATATATTGCTTTTTTTGGCTTTCTGTGAAAAAGTCATATCTCCCAGAATATCTAACTGTCTGCATTGTCTATTTACTAAGCTATACTCATACCCGTATTCTTGCCTGGAGAATCCCAGGGATGGGGGAGCCTGGTGGGCTGCCGTCTATGGGGTCACACAGAGTCGGACACGACTGAAGTGACTTAGCAGCAGCAGCAAGAGTCCCTTGGACAGCAAGGAGATAAAACCAGTCAATCCTAAAGGAAATCAACCCTGCATATTCATTGGGTTTTCCTTGTAACTAAGCTGGTAAAGAATCCGCCTGCAGTGGAGGAGACCTGGTTTGATTCCTGGATCAGGAAGATTCCCTGGAGAAGGGATAGGCTTCCAGTATTCTTGGGCTTCCCTGGTGGTTCAGACGTTAAAGACTCCACCTGCAATGTGGGACACCTGGGTTCAATCCCTGAGTTGGGAAGAGCCTCTGGAGAAGGAAATGGAAACACACTCCAGTACTTGCCTGGAGAATCCCATGGACAGAGGAGCCTGGTGGGCTATAGTCCACGGGGTCACAAAGAGTCAGACACAACTGAGCAACTTTCACTTTACTTCACTTCATAGTCTCTAGAAGGACTGATGCCGAGCTGAAGCGCCAGTAGTTTGGCCACCTGATGAGAAGAGCTGACTCATTAGAAAAGACCCTGATGATGGAAAAGACTGAGGGCAGGAGGAGAAGGGGCCAACAAGAGATGAGATGGTTGGATGGCATCGCCAACTCAATGGACATGAGTTTGAGCAAACTCTGGAACATGGTGAAGGACAGGGAAGCCTGGCATGCTGCAGTCCATGGGGTCACAAAGAGTCAGACATGACCTGGTGGCTGAACAACAAATTGGTATACGTAAATATTTTTATACAAAAGTTATCCAGCCTCTCAAAAGAACAGGACAC
The DNA here is from genome assembly GCA_006410675.1 of Oreotragus oreotragus. Taxonomy (NCBI): domain Eukaryota; kingdom Metazoa; phylum Chordata; class Mammalia; order Artiodactyla; family Bovidae; genus Oreotragus; species Oreotragus oreotragus. Next base: position 57,290 of record SJYX01020786.1, read on the forward strand.
TTCTCTACATTATCTGAACTGACAATTAGTATTCTTAAAAGATTAATTAAAGAGCACTTTTTAGACCCTTTTCTATATCTAAATCTGGAGGAATTTAACTTCATTTCATTCAAGTTATTTAAGAGGCAGTCACTGAGAGTAGCTGTTGGCTATAGCAAAATGTGATGGTGACAGAAAGATATACCTTAACACTTGAAATTAAAATTTCATTCTGAGAGTGAAACTCAGGGAAAATCAATGAGTTAAGTCATATCAGATAAGTGACCAAAGAGTTTAGGAAACACACAATGTTTGGACTAAGAGTGTGTCTTTATTATGCTTTTTATATTAGAGTAAAGATATAACTTAATCACTTACATTAAACTCATTGTGAAATTGAAAAGGTTTGAAGAAAACGGAGTCTTGAGCCTGGCAATACAAAGATAAGATTTTGTTTGGAAAGTGTTAATTTTGTGTTTCTACTGTTAATGTTTTCGAGAACATTTTTTAAAGAACTCCCCTGTTCACACCATACCTAGAAATAAAACAGGTAAACGCAAAAGCACTCTGGATGAAATAGTAACAAGGTACCTGGCCTTGACTTCGCCCTGAGTTGGCTTGAGGCAGCTTTGCGAAACCACAAGACTCTTAGGAATTTAGTTTGAAAACTATCACCCTTGGAAGCATAACCCCTAGTTATGCTTTAATTATAGGAAAAGGGCATGGGGACACTAACTAGTTAATTCTTCTGATTCTGAGTACAGTAAACAATCGCATGAAAATGTTACAGTATTCTGATTTGCTCAGGGTTTGTAGTTTATACTTTATCAATAAAATAGCATCCTTTAAAAAATTTTAAAAATCCTTTTTAAAATAGCTTTTGAATTTCTTTCTTATATCAGTCTTCTGAGGATAGTTAATGTGAGTCCAGCCTTGAAAGACCAGATATTCTTGTGCTTGTCTTGGTATTAAAATTTTAAAAAGGAGCCGGTAACTAGTCTTTTGTCTTTAGGGCTGAGCCTGCACCATGGCTATAGGAAGTTTACTGCCTTGCTAATACTAATTTGAGCTCTTTTATTGATTAAAATGGTGGAGCTGGGATCCACTATAAAAGTAGTATTTTATGCTTACTGCTGTACCTCTTAGAAGTTCTATGAAAAGATGATTACCTTTCAGTAGAAAAAACAGATTTGTATTGCCCCACTCCATCAACATTACTCATCTTTCAGAACTGTTTTTCTTTTTTTTTTTTTAGAACTGTTTTTCAAATTACAAATCTATTAGTTCTGCCTAAATGTTATTTCATGAAGACTACACATTTGTGAAATATTAAATACATTTTGTGAAGTATCAGTTTGTAAAATAGCGATTAAACTCTGAAGACCCTGTTTGTAATATACATGGGGTAAAAATGCTAGAATCTATTTTTAATATATGTTTGTTTCTTGGAGTTTTCAAAATACTCAGTTTAAGATTGAGTATTAATAGGTGGTCTGTGGTTCCCTGAGCTGTGAAATAAATAATATTTTTTCTTTCTTATCCCTCAAGCAGAAATTTGGCTTTTCTACTATTTGTCATAGCTTCTCACTTGTGTGTTCTTTCATTCTAATGTGTTACCTTATTCTAGACAGATGTGTCTTATAAAAATAGAAATAAAAAGCCAAGAAAAGTTTACCTAAAAATATTCAGTTGAAATCTCCCCTTGGTTTAAATATATTTTAAATTCACATTTCCTCTAGTAATCTGATGACTAAATAGCTTAGGTTTTTTTTTTTTTTAATTTTAAAGTCATTTGTTATTTGCTCACAAATGGAAACATAGCTAACAAGCTATGAATGTTAAACTGTGTGGTAATTGAGAGAAAGAGAGATATTTTGAGTATTATTTCATCCATGGGTATCACGTTGGCATACAAACAGAGTAGAGTAGAATGAACTTTAAAAAAATGGAAATTTGAAATAAATGCCTATTTCAAGGGAAAATAAATTTCTACATCATTTAAAAAGGTATTTATATTTGCTACTTTCCATTAAGGCCTTTTTATATGTGTGAGGACTAAGTATTGGTTTTGTAGTAGGTTAATAACCATTATTGTATTATCACCATCCTCAAAGAACACTAACCTGTCAAATAATCATCAAATAATCTGAATTTTCTTCCAGATCTACTACTAACATGATGTATGATGATGAACAAATGTTATCATTTTGGAGATTCAGCTCCAAAGGTGGCATAATAAATGTCATACTTTCCTCAGAATGATTCCATGAGGCTAAAATAGTACCTGTAAACATAAACTTTGGAAAGCATAGCACTAATGCATGGTGGTATTCTTCTCTACAAAGGCACCAAGATACAGTGGTAATGAGTGCAGGCTTTGGAGGCAGACTTTCCTGATCCAGGTTGTAACTCTTACTTGGCCTTGAGCAAACTGCTTACTGTTAGAGTGCCACTGTTTCTTCTTCTGTAGAGCAGGGCTAGTAATAGTCCATCCCTAACAGTGTTGTTGTAAGGATTAAATGAGATAATATTGTAAAGCACTTAGTACAGAGGCAGGGGTATTGTAAGTGTTCCTTACTCTTAAAAAACAATATTTAAATATCTCATATAAATAACAAATTTTGAATTACTCGGTGATGCTTGGTTCAAGCATTCAAAGCTTGTTAAAAACAATTCAGACTGAAATCTTCTGGTTCAGATCACAAATGGCATTGTGGAATGTATTCCCTTTAAAAAAAAAAGAGATCGTGAGGACACTGCCTAGGCTACAGGAAATCCCAAGAAATATTCTCAAGTTTCTTTTCAGCTGTGGTATCATCTTTCTGAACCTACCAATTCAAACTGCTTTTAAGTAAATCACTCATTCTTCTTCCTCCCAGTAGTACTTTCATCAGAAGCATCGTTTGATCAAAATGAAAACTCCCCAAATCATGGCAGTTTTCAAGACTAATTTTCTTTATACCTGGTTTTGAATTTGTGGGCAATGCCACCACCCGCCGCCCCCCCCCCCCCCCCCCCCCCCCCATCTTTTTTTTTTTTTTTTTTT
>SJYX01020786.1:60406-97378 GCA_006410675.1 Oreotragus oreotragus
ATTTTTCTAAAAAAAAAAAAAAAAAAAAAAAAAAAAAGCCCCTCCTGCAGAAAATCCTTAGTCTCTCAGCCTTAGGTATTTGGCTTAATTCCTTCTACGTGAAGCTTTTAAATAGCAGCCTTGTTCATGGGTAAGATGGCAACTTTATGTCTGTTAATGCTGATCCCACCAGTAATTGGCCACTCTGCAACAAGAGGAACTTGCTCAACCAGGGTTGGAACCCATGGCCTCTGTAGTGAAAGCACAAGGTCTTAACTACTGGGCAACCAGGGAAGTCCAAGTCACCAGTAATTGAGAAAATATGTCTTATGTACCATTTTTGTGTCTATTATATTCCCAACTCCTCTCTTGGTCGATGTTCTCAAGCTTATCCTTGTTCATCCAGCCTCTGTCTAGTGTAAGAAATGACATGGAGTGAAGTTCTCAGTATCAGATATGTAGTTTTGAGTTTCTTTGTGTATGAGTGCTTACTTAGTGCATTTAAAACAAATTGGCAATGTGATGGAGCAGCTGTTGATGATTTAGAGAGGAAACTTTGGCAAGTTGATAGTGGGCAAATTGGTCAGACCCCAAGGTCACTAAAAGTGGTGGAAGAGACCTCTTACACATCATTAAGTATGGCATCGGAGTCTTGGGAATTGAGTTCTAAAAGGAAAAAAAAAATACAATTAGAAAAAATCACATTTTCTAGAAAGTAATCTAGGCAGGTTTAGTTTTGAGAAAGTAGAATCTTCTGGTGGATCAGGATGTCACCATTTTAAAGACGGATAACATTTGGCCAGGGCTTCCTGCAAGCCTTGTTTCCAGGACCTTTCTGTGACCAAGCTGACCTGTGAGACTTCGTGGTAACAGATCACGTTCCCTTCTCTTCATGATAGTAGCCATCTGGACCGCTTTGTTCTACTTTGTCTCCTGAGCTCTGGAACGGTACTACCACCCACAGGTGAAAGTGGAAGTTGCTCAGTTGTGTCTGACTCTTTGCGACCCCATCGACTATACAGTCCATGGAATTCTCCAGGACAGGATACTAGAGTGGGCAGCCTTTCCCTTCTCCAGGGTATCTTCCCAACCCAGGGATCGAACCCAGGTCTCCCATGTTGCAGGCGGATTCTTTACTAGCTGAGCTACAAGGGAAGCCCAAGAATACTGGAGCGGGTAACCTATCCCTTCTCCAGCGTATCTTCCCGACCCAGGAGTCAAACTGGGGTCTCCTGCATTGCAGGCAGATGGTACTCTATAAATTTTTCCTCAACTGATGAGTATATGCAAAGAAAAGGATGAACAAGAAATTATATAGTTGGGTGTTATTTAACTAAGTAACCTGCTTTATTCAAATGATGTTACTGTGCTATGTGTTGAGATGAAGCAAGGGAATTTATGCTATTAAAATAATAAAGATAATAATAAATATAATAAATATTTGAGACGTTAATGCCAGGTATAGATTAAACTTTTTATATACAGTGTCTCATTTAATCCTACCCCAAATTCATGACAAGTTGTGTTACCTGCTTCCTAAGGTGTGTAATCTTGGGTAAATTATCTAACCTCTTTTTGTGTTTCAATTTTTCCTCCTTGTGAAGTAGGTTTAATAAATAGTGCTCACTCCTTTGGGTGACCTGAAGATTAAATGAGAGCACTTGCCACCCAATAAGAAGCCAGTGAATTCTGGCTTTTGTTATTGTGGAGATTAGGAGAGTAGGCTGTGAAAGGCTAACCAGGTTGCCTAAGGAAATCTGCTTGTTTAGCGGCAGGCCTCTTTTAACCTAGGTCTTTTCAGTTCTCGATTGTTTGGAGGACTGGCTGCCTGCTTCTTGTGTATCATATATTTGGAACCCTTCAGCATGTGCTAGAAAAGCATCTTGGGCTGAGTTTGAATTATGGGGAATAATGCATTTCTCCTCGTCTCTCTAACCTCAATAAAAATCACCTACCCTTAGAAAACTTTGAGAAATTTCCATAAAAATTGTCATCTTGAACATAAATACTTCCCACGCACCTTGGTTTCTGATACTCAGGAGAGTTTAACCACGTCTGCAGAGGCAGCCATCCTGCTGAACCGTGTTTATCTACACAATCCAAATGCTGTTCTTCCAGATCAACTCCTTATCTAAGGTACTCATTATTTCTTTAAAACCAGTAACCTGTTTATTCAGTTTATGGACAGGAATCTTTATTTCCTTGAAGATGTCTATGTTTTTTCTTTCTGGGAAGACAATACTGGGTGAATTAATCTGTAGCTGGTCCATATCTTTATTTATATGTCCATTTCTTCACTAGTGATATTTATATTACATTTTAATTATTTTTTTACAGTATATGACACAGTTCTCAGATATAACCAAGGCTCCATGTATGGGTCTTCTTTCCTTTTTTCATATATCTTACACCCTCAAGCTAGGCTCCAAAATAGTCCTCTCCTCCATGCCTCTTTTGCCTGGAAAATGTATTGACTCTGTATTGTATACCATGAAGGCTTGCCAGGTGACACAGTGGTAAAGAATCTGCCTGTGAATGCAGGAGGTGCATGAGATGCAGGTTTGATTCCTGGGTCTGGAAGATGCCCTGGAGTAGGAAATGGCAACCCACTCCAGTATTCTTGCTTGGAAAATTCTATGGACAGAGGGGCACAGGATCACAAAGAGTTGGACACAGTTGGAGCAACTGAGCACATACATTGTACACCGTGCTGAGGAGGCCCTGCTCAACTGGGTTCTGCCTTTCTAGTCTAAAGCATGCAGATCAGCTTCTGTTAGTATTAACATTACCTTCCTTCCTATTCCAACATACATATCCTTATGCATATCCGTGCTTGTGTTTGTGCTTAGTTGCTCAGTTGTGTCTAACTCTTTGCGACCCCATGGACTGTAGCCTGCCAGGCTCTTCTGTCCATGGGGATTCTCCAGGCAAGAACACTGGAGTGGGTTGCCATGCATTCTTCCAGGGGATCCACCCAACCTGGGGATCAAATCCAGGTCTCCTGCATTGCAAGCAGATTCTTTACTGTCTGAGCCACTAAGGCTCAGAAATACAGCCATCTTTAAGGGTATGTTGGAGAAGGAAACAGCAGCCCACTCCAATATTCTTGCCTGGAGAATCTCATGGACAGAGGAACCTCTTAGTCCACAGTCCATGGGGTCACAAAGAGTTGGACACGACTGAGCGACTTCGCTTTCACTTTTAAGGGTATGTATACCCTTAAATACATCCGTCTTTAATATTTTTCTTCTCAAATTATTAGGCATTTTAAAAGTATACTGTGGTGACTCAGATGGTAAAGAATCAGCCTGCAGTGTGGCAGACCCAGGTTTGATCCCTGGGTTGGGAAGATCTGCTTGAGATGGAAATGACTACCCACTCCAGTACTCTTGTCTGGGAAATCCCATGGACTGAGGAGCCTTGTGGGCTACGGTCCATGGGGTCACAGAGTCGGACATGAGTGAGCGACTGAGCCTGAGCATGAGTGCTGGGCACGCAAAATTTAGGAAGTAATTGTCATCTTTGAATATCTTACTTGAATATGTACTTAACTCTCCATGTGCAATTATTTAGTGTTTTTTTTTTTAATCAGGAAGTATATTTTATCAGACCTGTTTCCTATGGCTTCCTTTTATTTATTTATTTATTTTTAATTTTTTTTAATTTTTTGTATTTATTTATTTTTTTACACGAACTTGTATGGCTTCCTTTTAGATTCGTAAGTTGCCTCTGATTTTGGCAAACATATAAAGTCATGAACCCAACCTTTCTAGCTCTGTGACCCTGACAAGTTGCTTAACCTACATGTACCTTGGTTTCCTCACCTGTAAAATGGAGTTTATAATAGTTTTTACTTAATAGGCTGTTGTGAGAATGGAATGTTGTAACATATGTAAAGTGCATTTAACAGGCCTGGTGCGTGGATGCTCCTCCATGGTTAGCTGTTACTGGAGCTGTTGTGCATCCTGTCAGGTTGAGCTCCCTCAGAAGCAGACCCCAAGAGAAGGACTTGAGTAATAATAGTTTACTCCAGGAAACACTGGGGAAGGGGGCGTGTGGTGGTGGTGGAAAAGGAAGACAGGAAAGGGGAGAAAGGGCACACCGGGTGCACTAATGATCAGGTAACTGAAATAGGCCCCTGAGCCCGAGTCCTGCTGGGGACCTCTCGGAGATGCTATAGAACTTGCTCCAGAGTTATCCTCTTCAAGAGCTGAGGACACTGCAGGATTTATCTTCTGACTCCCGTCTTCACTGGCTGATGGATGCTCCTAGGAATAAATTCCTGGTATTCCACTCTGACCTGCATGCAGGCAAAGCCTTAGGTAGAGCATTTACACATTACACATGCTAATACTAGGGTTCCATCAGCATGTTACTGCCGAGGGGATGTGCACATAGCTCTGAAGCAATTGCTACAGAACTATGAACAGAATTCTCTAGGGCTTTCTTATGATTCTGTTTTATTTTGCCTGGCCAAGTACTAGGCATCCATAAATCTTTGTGGAATGAGGGAGTGATTGAGTACATGGATTTCTTCTATTTGACCTTCAAAGCTGTTTGTATTTATGTCTCACTCTGTCTTTAATTCTCATGATTTCAATTTCATGATTCCCTTTTCTTTAATTGTATCTGTCTTCTCACTGTACCCAGACACATCCATTTGATTTCCTTATGTGGGATGCTCTGCCCTCTACTCTAACTCAGCCCTACTCATTCTTCAAGTTCCCCCCAGCCTCCAACATTTCCTTTCTTCCTTGAAACTTTCTTTAAACTCACCTCACTTCTGTGAAGTCCCATTCACATGAAAAGACTACTTATTCTAGTGTTTGATTATTTGCTGACCGGTGAGGTTCTATAATCAATGCAGGTTTCAAGGCTAAGCAAAGCATCCAGGTCTTAAGTACCTCTTGCCTATTTCACAGACTTGAGCACATCATATGTAGCAAGTACTATCAAATACCTAGAAGAAGGCAATGGCACCCCACTCCAGTACTCTTGCCTGGAAAATCCCATGGACGGAGGAGCCTGGAAGGCTGCAGTCCATGGGGTCGCTGAGGGTCGGACACAACTGAGCGACTTCACTTTCACTTTTCACTTTCTTGCATTGGAAAGGGAAATGGTAACCCACTCCAGTGTTCTTGCCTGGAGAATCCCAGGGACAGGGGAGCCTGGTGGGCTGCCATCTATGGGGTCGCACAGAGTCAGACACGACTGAAGTGACTTAGCAGCAGCAGCAGTAGTGCCTGGAATTTGGAGTTAAGAGAACCATGATTACATCCTTGTGGTTTTAGTCATGAGCTGTATATGACCTTGGTTGTTGTTGTTTAGTTGCTAAGTTGTGTCTGACTTCCTTGTGGCGTTATGGACAGTAGCCCACCAGGTTCCTCTGTCCATGAGATTTCCCAGGCAAGAATACTAGAGTGGTTGCCGTTTCCTTCTCCAAGGAATTTCCTGACCTAGGGATTGAACCTGCATCTCCTGCATTGGCAGGAGGGTTCTGTACCATGGAGCTACCAGGGAAGCCCATATGACCATGGGAAACTTTAATTTACTTACATCTCTTTTTTCCTATCATCTGGAAAATGTAGCTAATGACCTTATATCATATTGGTTAAAGATTAAGTGAGATATTTTATGTAAAATGCTTAGCACAGTGCTTCTCAAGAAGTTGGTCTTTAATCTGTAGAATCTGACAGACTCTTGATTTTGCTGCTGCTAAGTCACTTCAGTCGTGTCCGACTCTATGTGACCCCATAGATGGCAGCCCACCAGGCTCTCCCATCCCTGGGATTCTCCAGGCAAGAACACTGGAGTGGGTTGCCATTTCCTTCTCCAATGCGTGAAAGTGAAGTCGCTCAGTCGTGTCCGACTCTTAGCGACCCCATGGATTGCAGCCTACCAGGCTCCTCCATGCATGGGATTTTCCAGGCAAGAGTACTGGAGTGGGGTGCCATTGCCTTCTCCCTTGATTTTGCAGTAATAAATACCTTAGACTTTTCTCATTATGCTTCTTTAGTTTTTATTTTGCAATCACTTTGATTTTTAGTTGTTTTAAAAAAATGTTTAGTGACATCTTGAGACAAAGATTAATATTTGAAATGTTGAAAATTTTAGAATTTTATATGAAAAATAATTTCTCAGTTGAACCTTTGCAATAAATATGCTGTTTTTCATATTTTATTTAAAGTATCAATCATATTTATTAGTTAAGGTGAATTGAAAACTTGAAAGTCCTTTGCATAGTAGAATGAAGTTCTGCTTTATCATGAAAGAACATCAAGGACTGTTTTACATATTCATGATTTCTTGATCAGTGCATAGACTGAAAAATTAACTTCAACTTGAGCATTTTAAGTTTTAGTGCTGTAGTTCTCTGGTGGAGATGATGAGGGTTAGAAAAGGTGTCTTTGGGGAAAATAATTGTAACATATATTAGAAATTCCTTCAAGAATTTGTGTGAAAGCCATTCCGCCCTCATCTTATCATCCCAGTAAAAAGGACTATTAGAATTTGATAGTGAGGAAGGGATGGATGGGAAGAGGAGATGGCATGTGCATTTTGACTTAAGTATTTGAAGGATATGGTACCTGATCTCTTAAAAGGGACCTATTCTTTAAAGCCATATTAAACTGAGTTCAGATTCAACTCTGATAATGAGTGGCTCATTCTGAGCAAATGATCTGACTTTTCTGAATATCATTTTTCTCATTCAAAAAAGGAAAATGCAGTAGTACCAATATCTTATTTATTTGTTGGTTTAAACTTTGCCTTGTTCTAGGAAGCATTCAACGTGGCAGCAAAGGTGTATTTAACGTACAGGGGAGAATGGTGAGGGCAGGCCAAAGGGAAATGATGTATGTATTGATACTCACATGTTCCTCTAATGAGGTGAGGGAAATTATGTTACCTTCACAAATGGCACCGAAATCTTCTTGGGGAAGAGAACTGCCTTTGCTGGGAGAAATACTTTAAAGATGTCCTTAGGGTAAAGAAGAGAGTCATTGAAGATTTGGCTGTCCCTGGGTGCTCAGGTGCTCCAAGGGGGAATTAACTAGGATGGTGGAGAAGAGAAAGAGATTAGGAGAGAGGAGAGGAAGAGAATCCTGGTAAAGGCTGCAAACTATGTGGACTCAGTCCATACACAGACCCCTCCCCAATGACAGAAAGGAAAAAAAAAAAGACCACCAATGTCTCTATGTCTGATTTCAAACCTCAGGAGGGCTTGAAGTTAGTAATTCTGGTAGTGTTGATGGTATGCAAATCAAAAGGAGTAAAGAGTTGTCTATTCACGAGAGGTCAATAAGCCCTACCCCAAGAAATGATCACATATCAAAGGGTTAGTTTGGCAACAGCTCACTTTTGTCCGATCTCCAGGGAGAAAGAGAGCCTTCCAGCTTCTAGGAGTTTAACAGACCATGATATCCAAAGAGATATATTCAGAGAGAATATGAAATTCTTAACAAAGCTTCCTAGGTGCTGGTGTAAATCAGGAAACTTATGTACAAATCCCAGTGTCCATTAGATATAAACTCAGTGCTTCAGAGGAAGCACATCTGTTTCTGATGCTAAGATCCAAAGGAAATTTGTCCTAAGTGTCTGGATACAGAGGAATGAGGTATATAAAAATCAGAGCACCCTGATATACTTAGGATGTCTAGTGTGTCTTAATTCCCTCCTGTCCCTTTCTTTCCCCACAAGTTTCTGTGAGGATTGAAGTATAGTTGGAAGCTCTTTGGCAATCATAAATACTGTTGTTACTTTGACTTCCCCTGTGGCTCAGATGGTAAAGAATCTGCCTGCGATGCAGGAGACCTGAGTTCATATCCCTGTTAATAATCTAAAGAGAGTTGTATACCAGATTTTATTAAAATTTCATTATATACTATTGAAAATATTGAAGTGTTCATAAAAGGATAATCTGAAAAAAATATGTTCTTTATGAAAAAATCTATGTCTTTTCAAATTACTGTCTTGGAGTATGATATTTTCCCACACTTTGAGGCCTCTCAAAGGCTTCATAGGCCATCATAGCACCAGGTTTAGAATCCTGAGTCCTGCTGCATTCATAATGGCAGCAGTAGTGTAGGGTGATGCAGGGTTGTGTGATTCTTAAGGAGATCTACATCTCAGAAGCAAATGTCCTTGAGTTTATACGTGACTATTGTTGTGTAAGAGCAGATGTTTAAGTCAAACTTCTGACTGAGGTTGCTCCCAGTTGGATCTGTCAATTCATGTCAATTCACAAGATTGCTTTCCTGTGCTTGAAATGTTTCAAGTGCAAATTCATATGATTAGGAAAATGAGAACCTTGAAAATGCTTATGAAATAACAAGCATCGTGGAAAGAAGATGTAGACAAAAGCCAAGGCTTCTGGAAATTTAGAAATTTTTTACATTTATGAGATCATGTCCAAAAAGTTGTTTTCTGAGAAAGTGTGATATGACTGCCATTTATTTTCCCCCAATACAGTTTCTTTAGTAGTTAGATTACTACATAAACCCAAAAAGAACAGAATTCTAGAATATAAGATATAAAAGCTCCATAGATTTTTCCACTTTTTATCATTTCTTTATTTTTTCCCACCTAGGTGAATTGGCTATTAAATATTGAAACTAAGATTTTGATTCTAACGCTAGGATAGTGTTTGAATTAGCCATGAGTAAATCTTTGATTGACAGGTGAGCCCATTTGTATCAAGCATCTTTACCTTAAGAAAAATCTACTCCTTTGAAAGCAATAACACATCAAAAGCATTTTGAAGATTATGGTCATTTCCCCCCTTCCTCTGCTCAGAATCTATTTTTATTCAGCCTCATCACAGGCATCTCCTTTGGGTAATCTGAGTTGCATGATTTCCTCACTCCTTCTGTATCCTTAGTGTCTTCCGAGCTTCAATCAAGACAGGCGAAAGATAAAAGAAAATAAAAAGGTTTTATTTCCAGGGAAATGGCTTTTCAGGACCTGATTCTTCACGCCTATTCATCACTGCTAAGTGCTCCGAAACTGCTGAGTACAGTGTTCAGGAAGCAGCTAGTACATCAGTCTTAGGTCTATTGTTCTTAAACTGAGGTCCCTGGTGCCTTTCACACTGTATTTTGTGCATTAACAAAATGATGTATATAGGAGCCTTTATGTCTAGTGTGGGAAAAAAAAATCCCCTTCATTCCTATGTTACCTTAAAAAAAAATCTCAAAATACTTCTGGGAGAAAGAAGCAAATTGTTGTTTCATGTATGCTTTAGTGCATAAGAAGAGTGCAGGTGTGTACCTGTTTCTTGGACATTTGGGTAAATTAGCTTGTAAAAAAAAAGAAAACAGCATCATTTCTCTTACAAGGAACATAAAATTAGGTATTTTTATGGCTTTTTCCTTTGCTAATTTATTCAAATGTAGTCTTGACTAATCTATTATTTTGTTAACATGTCTACTTGATTAATATGTTTTTCCTCTCCTCTGATTCTGATCTATAAATCCTGCAGCCATTAATTGTATTATTTAATCTAAGTCCACTATAAATAAATTCCTTAAGACTAATGTTATTCATCTTTCTTGATTAAAGATACCAATAATATCACTAAGTAGCTTCTTTCAGATAGGAATTTGGCTGCAATTAGTTACCTTTTTTTTGTTTCCTTTTGGAGATTTGTCATTTTTTGGCATATTTATCAGTGTTGTGTATTCCTGAAAGCTTTAATGTTTAAAATATCTGTATCTTAGTCACTAGAATTGATAGAGCTGAACCAGGTGGATCAATGACAGGAGTTTTAAGTGCGTTTCAAGGAAATCTGTCACCTTTATTGTCCATTTAATCCAACACAGTTTTCACAATTTAAAAATGAAATTTTATATATAATTTTATATATTTTCTATGAAGTGAGAAAAATATATTCTTTGGCACCTGAATTTTAAAGTGCTCTTGAAGTATTCATTGATTAATTCTGTATGACATCAGTATTTATTAGCCAGGCAGTGATATTTCTCATGAAGATACATTTACTTTAAGATGCCAGACCAAGATATTAAATATGGAGATTAAAGAGTACTCTCTTTTATGTTCAGTCTTGGTTTTATGTCTGTATAGCAAGAACAAACAAAGGAGGTGTGTGGATTTTTTTAATAGCTTTGTTTTTGGCTTTTTTATTTCAGAATAAGGAAAGGATGGAAGGTGTGCCATCTGAGAGAACCTCTGGCTGTGCCATCACAGTAGGGCTGTGATACATGAATACTCAGAACCTCTAGGGGGCCAAGTGTGATATTCATGGACAAATAATAATGTGCTAACCTCATTCACAGTGATCACAGATAATGTAGTATTTGTATCCACCATCCTGTTTTGAAGGCAAAATATGGAACCTATTTTGAAGATTTCACATAACAATGTGGGTTACATTAATAGAACTAGAATGACCCAGAATAAAGAGGCAATGAGTGCACTCCACCCTACGTCATTCAGACCTCAGCTGGAGTGATGTGCTCACTTCTGGGCTGCAGACATCCAGGAGAGGACTTGGAGGAGAGTGGCAAGGATGGAAGCAAACTTGTACAGTTGTTTAAGAGAAGAAAGAAAATGATGCAGTCATAATTGAAGGACAGGTGCTTAGATGATACTACTTCTTTGTACCTGCAAACCTGAAATGTAGCTGCTGCTGCCAAGTCGCTTCAGTCGTGTCTGACCCTGTGCGACGCCATAGATGGCAGCCCACCAGGCTCCCCCATCCCTGGGATTCTCCAGGCAAGAACACTGGAGTGGGTTGCCATTTCCTTCTCCAGAAATGTAGCTAGTAAGAGAGATTTAACCCCAGAATGCATATGGATGTTCTCATAGTCAGACGAACCATTTCATGTGATACAGTCTGGTCCAAATGGGGAAGTGCTAGTTGCTCATTCATGTCTGACTCTTTGCGACCCCATGGACTGTAGCCCGCCAGGCTCCTTTGTCCATGGAATTCTCCAGGCAAGAATACTGGAGCGGGTAGCCATTCCCTTTTCCAGGGGATCTTCCTCACCCAGGAATTGAACTCAGGTCTCCTTCATTGCTGGCAGATTCTTTATTGTCTGAGCCACCAGGGAAGCCCAGATGGGGGAGTAGGGATGAACAAATGAAAATTGTTTGCTAGTATCAAAAATCGTAAGCAAATGGTAACATCTTATCAATTTGCTAAAATTCATCTTTGTTCTGGTTGGTTAAAAAGTTCTCTTTTTTCCCTAGTTTGCTTTCTGTTTATATCTATCTATCTATCTATCTATCTTAGAACACCAAACCATTCTTGACTCTTTATCTTTTTGAAAGATAAATCCATATAGGGAATACACATCCCCATTTTAGTAAATTATAGTAAACTTTTCCTTAAATGAGTTTAGCAATTCCCCAACAATCTAACCTGGCTTTAATTGATGGTATATAATGTGATCTAGTATTTTCTAAAGAAGTATAAAGAAAGAAATTAGTCATAGAGCTTAATAAATGAAGGATGCTGTGTATTTTTGTTTAACATAATTAACTATTTGATTATGTCAGTAAGAATAGGATTTACTGTTTAATCTTACCAATTAAAATTAAATGTATAGACTTGTAGGGTTTCTTTAAAATCAACATTTTATTTTGAAACAGTTTTAGACTTATGGAAAATTTGCAAAGATAGTATATACATACTGGATACTTTCCTCTGTTGTCCCCACTTTCCTCTATTATTAACATCATATGTGAGTATGATATTCTTGTTATAATTAATGACCAGTACTAAAAGAGTACTGTTAGCTAAAGCTCATGCTTTATTTATATTTCCTTAGCTTTACTAATACTCTTTATTCTATTCTGGGGCCTCATTCAGAATAGCACATTTCATTTAGTTGTGATATTTTGTTAGATTCCTCTTGGCTGAGACCGTTCCTCAGATTTTCTTTGTTTTGATGAACTGGACAGTTTGAAGGAATATTGGCCAGGTATTTTGTTGAATTTTCCTCAACTGGGATTTTCTGATGTTTTTTCCTGTTTTGAGGAAGAACACCACAGAGGGTAAAGTGCCATTTTCATTATACTATCAGAATGACTTATTGTTATCCATATTAACCTTGATCACTTGGCTGAGGTGGTTTTGTTGTGTTTTTTCACTGTAAACGTGTCATGTTTTTATTTTTTTACTGTGTACTTATTTTTTTACCTTATTTGCATACTATTATCTTTGAAAGGAAGCCTCTATGTACAGCTCATGCTTACGGAGGAAGGAATTGTGCTCAACGCCCTTGTAGATACAGTATCTCCATGAAGTATTTGGAATTCTTCTCCACAGGAGTATCTCTTCTCCATTTATTTAATCGTTTATCTAGTCATTTGTGTACATCAGTATGGACTCATGAATATTATTTTCTACTTCAGGTTATAATTTAATACCGTGTTGTGGCTCAAATTGTTCCAGCTGTGGCCATTGGGAATTCTTAAAATTGGCTCTAGTTACTCTTTGACATGTTCCAGCACTGTGAGATTTTTGTTTTCTTAGCATTTAATTACTGTCTGGCATTACAAAGATGATGCAGGCTTATCTTAGACATTTTCTTCCCCAGTCATAGATTCAACCATTTTCCCAAGGATCCCTGGTTCCTTTCATTGGAGAATGGTATTTAAAACCAAGATTTGGATGTTAAGTATTCTCATTGCTGGGACTTCACTGGTGTCTCAGTGATATAGAATCTTCCTGCCAGTGCAGGAGACCCAGGTTCCATCTCTGGGTTGGGAAAATTTCCTAGAGAAGGAAATGGCAACCCACTCCAGTATTGGCAACCCACTCCATTTCCAGCCTGGAAATCCCATGGACAGAGGAGCCTGGCAAGCTATAGCCCAGGGGATCACAGAGAGTCAGACATGACTTAGAGACTAAATGACAGCTCAGAAATTCTCATTGCTATTGGGTATCATTGCTTCTTAGTCCTCTTGGCTGACAGAGCAAGGAAATATGTGTGTATACTAACCTGTGTAACTATCTATCTATACGGTTAGACAGAGATGGGTAAATAAAAAAGCATGAGTTTACACTGGGTTACCACATGGATCATTCTAGCCTATTCCCCTTGCTTCCTTGTAACCTTCCATTCCACCTGTAAGAAACCTCACTGCCAAAGTGTACCATTGTTCCATTTCAGTGGAATTGTTCCAGTTATTCTAGCTAAAGTTGAAATACATAAATAAAAGTTGCGTTTTTATCAAAGCCTTAGAAAAATTCAGCAGTACTGTTTTTCTAAAATAAATCTTTTTCCCCTGAAAACTCATGACTTTAAAATAGTATCTGGGTTCCAGACATTTTTCTGTATGTAAACATTGACATATGTAAACATTGACATAGTCAACTTTATATTGTTCACAGTAATTTGGGTTTGAGATCATGTCAATTCTCAGATATTTCCACAATTTAAATTTACTTGTTACTTTAACCTTTCTTTCTAACAAGCATTCTCCCCACATGATAACTATATCTGGAATAAGAAAACTGGCTAAGAAAACTTTACCTGCTTTGTGTATACATCTCTGCACTTCCTGGGGAGATGCCCAAGGCTAGCATATTGGCCATCTCTTGCAGGTAGCTCAAGGAGAGAAGTAACTTGCAGGCCCTATCTTTAGCATTTGAACATTGGCCACCTCTGATTTACTGAGAGGCCTTGTAATCACAAAGGAAAATAGGGACTTGGCTTTAGACATTAAATCAAGTCTTTTTGAGTGGCTGCTGCTGCTGCTGCTAAGTCGCTTCAGTCGTGTCCGACTCTGTACGACCCCATAGACAGCAGCCCACCAGGCTTCCCCCGTCCCTGGGATTCTCCAGGCAAGAACACTGGAGTGGGTTGCCATTTCCTTCTCCAATGCATGAAAGTGAAAAGTGAAAGGGAAGTCGCTCAGTTGTGTCTGACTCTTCGCGACCCCATGGACTGCAGCCTTCCAGGCTCCTCCGTCCATGGGATTTTCCAGGCAAGAGTACTGGAGTGGGGTGCCATTGCCTTCTCTGTTTTGAGTGGCTAGATGATTAGAAACACACTCAAGAATGGATTTTCAATAATAAGCCATACTTTCAATGAACGTCCTAAGGAAAATAATGTTAAGATCTTGCTTAAAATACTTAATATGCCTCCAATTCACATTTAATTTCGTGTTAGGTTAAAGCTAATATAGATAAATTTATGATGTAAAAATTATGGAACTCAAGAACACTTGCTTCCCCTTGGGCTCTAACAGAAGTATATTCCCCAGCAGTGCTTTTGTTTGTANCTAGCTAAGACATGGAAGCCATCTAAATTTCCATCAGCAGAGAAACAGATACAAGACATGGTACCTATACACACTGGAATATTACTCAGCTGTAAAAAGTGAACGCCGTTTGCAGCAACGCGGACCTAGAGATTAGCAAACTAAGTGAAGTGAATCCGACAGACATATGACATCACTTATATGTGGACTCTAAAAAACTACAGATGAACTTATTCACAGAACAGAAACAAACTCACAGACTCTGAAAACAATCTTATGGTTACCAAAGGGGAAAGGGAAGGGAAGGGATAAATCAGGAGTCTGGGATTAACATGTGCACACTGCTATATATAAAACAGATAACCAACAAGGACCTACTGTGTAGCACAGGGAACTCTACTCAAAAATCTGTAGTAAGCTGCATGAGAAAAGAATCGGAAAAAGAGTGGACATGTGCATGTGTATAAACATTCTGCTTCACATCTGAAACTAACAATGCTATAAATCAACTATAAAGTTTTAAAAACTGTATTAAAAAGCCAAAACATGGCAACTAGGTGCCGCATCCTAAAGGAAGTGACTGGTAGAAATGTGCACCTTTTTTAAACAAGTGATTCAAGTCCAGTTCTGGGCAGTGGCCCGAATTTGTTGACTCTAACGAGAAAGATCAGGACCTGATTTAGAGCTTGAGGTAAGGACTCCTTCACAGAAGGGAGCATCAACACCACACCTTTGGGCAGGCCCCGAATCTCCCAGGTGTGCCTACAGGGGGTTTTTCCTGACATCGATCATCCCTGGGCTGACCCTTCGAAGTTCCCGCCGGGGCTTGGCCAAGGGCCCGAGGTTCCAGGGTAGACCTGCCTCACCCACAGGCAGCACCCGTCCCACTGAGGGGTCAGCAGCCTCCCGCTGCCGCAGCTCCTCAAGGGAGCCCTGCTCCTCACTGCACAGGCTCGAGCGTTTCCACGTCAACGGTAACGGGGCGTGGACCAAGTCCCGCATCTCCTCCCGTGGGCGGGGGGCACCCTCCATGCTGGTGGGCTGCCAGAGAGGCTCAGGCGCTGGGTAGAGCTCATCCTCGCTTCCAGGGGCTTGTCTGTTCTCCAGGCACTGGGTCCTCTTCTCCCCACCCGTCACTGGCAATAACAACACCCTTGTCAGAAATGGAGGTAGCCAGCCACCCCTTCCTGAAGCCCTAGCCTTTTCCAACACCCCTGTGCAATCAACAACATGTGAAATGACCCAAGAGCTGAAGGCAGAGTGGTTTCTAAGCTTTGCCCAGAACAAAGAAAACCTGGCGCCAGGGCTGAGCCCTGGCCGGCCTGGTGACGGCACGCAATTACCCCTGCTCTGGCCGGCGGCACCCAGGCTACTGAGCTTCTGCTTCAGCTCCTGGTTCAGCCGCACGTGGCGGCCCAGCTCCTTCTCCAGAGCTTGGATTCTGGCCTCGTACTGCCTCCTGCTGTCCGCCAGCCCTTCGCCAAGATGGTCTGGAGGGAAAAGGGCAGGAGGAGGTGGTGAGGCGCTGCGGGGCAGGCAGCGGCCCCCTCGGTGGGCCCAGGCCCCACCTCGGCTCTGCTGCAGCAGCAGCTGCACGTGCTGCTCATGTCCCCTCTGCTGCAGGGTCAGCTGGCGGTCCATCTCCAGGCGCTGCCGCTCCAGGGCCGCCTCCAGCCAGTACGCCAGCCTCTGCTGCTCCTCCAGCTGCAACTCGAGCTCCGAGAAGGCCACCTGCTGCTGGTGCTGCTCCTCGCGGAGCGTCACCACCTGTCCCCAACAGCCAGGCTCAGCCCCCAGCGCCAGCTCCCTTCACCCGGGACTGTTCACACAGGGGCAGCAGGCGTGTGGCTGGCCCACCGCCCGCGCCGTCCACCTCCCCCTACCCCGGTGGAGGCGGCGGTCTGCAAGCTCTGTGACTCACCTTGTCGAAGTACTTGCAGAGCAGGGCTCGGGTCTCTGAGGACGAGAGGTAGCTGAGCTTGGCCATGAGGTTCATCTCGCACTGGGACAGCAAGGAGGCCGAGGCCCGCAGCACTCGCTGGCGGCACGTGATGGCCTCGTTCTTGTACTCGATGGCGGCGTCCAGGGCCTCAATGGCCTCATCCAGCTGGAACAGCGTCCGCTCCTCCTGCGGGAACATGGGGATGGGTGGAGGGGGGCACGGGCTCCCGCTCCATGGGACACCTGCCCCCTGAACACCGAGATCCTGGGCAGAGTTGTGATGGCCACACACAGCCACAACCCAGCCCTTATGTACCAGCTTGTCCTCAGAGCCAGAGGCGCCCTGCCCACTGCAGCAGAAGCAGGGGCATGTCCATCTCAGCCTCAGCTCAGGGGTCGGGGAGGCCACGGCTCCACTAAGAGGCTGTTCTCTGAAGCTCACAGCTTCTGGAGTGACCTGTGCTTGGGAGACCCTGCTCTAAAGGGAAGGCGTGGTGGGGCTGCAGAGGCACCCAGGGTCTGCTGGGGTCCATTTCTCCTTTTAAATTTTAACTTTTTGGCTGCACCATGCAACATATGGGATCTTAGTTCCCCAACCAGGGATCAAACCTATGCCCCCTGCAGTGGAAGCACAGTCTTAACCACTAGACTGCCAGGTAAGTCCCCAGGGCTCCGTTTATCTAACACAGGGTCTCTCTGCGGGCAGGAGGGCAAACCTATGTGGCTGTGAGGTGTGCTGACATGGTCCCGACTCGCATCCCACGTTGGGAGTTGAGAGGTGTGAGCACGTGCTATACGCCTGAGGTCAACGTGATGCAGGACACAGGACGAGTCCCGAGTCCAGCTGGGGCAACCGAGGGCAGCGAGGCCCAGCTGTGTGTCCCAGGCCTGGGGGCTGGACCAGCGGCGGGAGGGCTAGTCCTGCGCCTTCTGTGGGGACTAACACCGGGAGGGATGTGTGTCCCGAAGCAGAGAGGCCCGCACCCAGCGGAGAGCCGGGGCCAGGGGCAGAGGGGAGCAGGCGGCCGGGCCGGCCCGCAGGGCGCACCTCAGGCGAGAGCAGGCTGCCCTGCCTCAGCTTGCTGTCGATCTCCAGCCGCTGTTTCAGCAGCGCGTCCTTCTCCTGGCGCAGCGCGTCAATCTCCCCTCGGATCTGCTGCTGGCTCTGGGCGCTGCCCTGCCGCAGCTGCCCGCTCTTCTCGGACAGCTCCTTCTCCAGGTGCTCCAGCCGGCTGGACACTCGCACAATGTCCTCGTTGAGGGCCTGGGGGTGGCACCGCCGGCGATGAGGGAAGGGGCAGGCCCCACCCTCCCCGGGGCCACAGGACAGGCCAGCCCTGCCAAGGAGGCTAAGGAGGCGTGCTGTCCAGTAGGAGGCCTGACTCGGTTCTGTACAAGCTGGGGAGTGGGGGCCTAGGGGACCCAAGCCTCTGGAGAGGGGCCCCCAGAGATGGCCCGGAAGGAGGACACAGAGAAGCCAAGGACAAGAGGGGCAACGTGGGCAAAGGCGGAGCAGGGTGGTGGTGCCTGTCACTGAGATGACCTGACTGCAGCTGGTGATGGGAAGGATGGGGGGTTAGTGGCCAAGCCCCAAAGGCCCTTCAGGAACCTAATGTGGAAGGAAGTGAGGGTTCTAATGGCCAAGGGACGTTCCAGAAAATCCAGCTGAAACCCTCTAGGACTCCATGACAGCAGAAGAGGGTCTGGAAGCCTGTGGGCATCTAGCCCAAGCACTGGCTCCTGGGACAGCTCTAGCCCTGTCTCTTATACACATCTAGATGTGTATAAGAGACAGGTCGTGTCCGGCTCTTAGCGACCCCATGGACTGCAGCCTACCAGGCTCCTCCGTCCATGGCATTTTCCAGGCAAGAGTACTGGAGTGGGGTGCCATTGCCTGCTCCAGAAGAGATCTCTAGTCTTTCCCGTTCTGTTGTTTTCCTCAATTTCTTTGCATTGACCACCGAGGAAGGCTTTCTTATCTCTCCTTGTTATTCTTTCAGTTCAGTTCAGTTGCTCAGTCAAGTCTGACTCTTTGCGAGCACACCAGGCTTCCCTGTCCATCACCTGTCTCTTATACACATCTAGATGTGTATAAGAGACAGGGGGAAACAGTGTCAGACTTTATTTTCTTGGGCTCCAAAATCACTGCAGATGGTGATTGCAGCCATGAAATTAAAAGACGCTTACTCCTTGGAAGGAAAGTTATGACCAACCTAGATAGCATATTGAAAAGCAGAGACTTTACCAACAAAGGTCTGTCTAGTTAAGGCTGTGGTTTTTCCTGTGGTCATGTATGGATGTGAGAGTTGGACTGTGAAGAAAGCTGAGCGCTGAAGAATTGATGCATTTGAACTGTAGTGTTGGAGAAGACTCTTGAGAGTCCTTTGGACTGCAAGGAGATTCAACCAGTCCATTCTGAAGGAGATCAGCCCTGGGATTTCTTTGGAAGGAATGATGCTAAAGCTGAAACTCCAGTCCTTTGGCCACCTCATGGGAAGAGTTGACTGATTGGAAAAGACTCTGATGCTGGGAGGGATTGGGGGCAGGAGGAGAAGGGGACGACAGAAGATGAGATGGCTAGATGGTATCACTGACTCGATGGACGTAAGTCTGAGTGAACTCCAGGAGTTGGTGATGAACAGGGAGGCCTGGCGTGCTGCAATTCACGGGGTAGCAAAGAGTTGGACACGACTGAGCGACTGAACTGAACTGAACTGAATAACTAATTTTAAAAAGTAATATAACTCCCTTGCTAATACTAGCAAGGGGGGCACTCTCCATCCCCCTCTGATCCCTGTTTATACTTTAATAAAACTCTGCTGCAATTCATGGGGCCGCAAAGAGTTGGACACGACTGAGCAACTGAACTGAACTGAACTAGGTTGGTTGCTGCTTTTCTTCCAAGGAGTAAGCATCTTTTCATTTCACAGCTGCAGTCACTATCTGCGGTGATTTTGGAGCTCACATGTCGCATGGTTCTGATAGCTTATGGTGAACGGTGTCAGATTCGTGATCTCTGAAGAAGATTTAACTTCAAGAGATTCTGCAAGAAAATAAAGTCTCTTACTGTTTCCATTGTTTTCCCACCTATTTGCCATGAAGTCATGGGACCGGATGCCATGATCTAAGTTTTCTGAATGTTGAGTTTTAAGCCAACTTTGTCACTCTCCTCTTTCATCGAGACCCTTCAGTTCTTCTTTGCTTTCTGCCATAAGGGTGGTGTCATCTGCATATCTGAGGTTATTGATATTTCTCCCAGCAATCGTGATTCCAGCTTGTGCTTCATCCAGCCTGGCATTTTGCATGATTTTAAATAAGTTATTTAAACTGCATATAATTAAATAAGCAGGGTAACAATATACAGCCTTGATGTACTCCTTTGGAACTAGTCTGTTGTTCCATTTCAAGTTCTAACTGTTGCTTCTTGACCTGCATACAGATTTCTCAGGAGGCAGGTAAGGTGGTCTGGTATTCCCATCTCTTTCAGAATTTCCCACAGTTTCTATGATCCACATATTCAAAGGTTTTGGCATAGTCAATAAAGCAGAAATAGATGTTTTTCTGGAACTCTCTTGCTTTTTTGATGATCCAGAGGATGTTGGCAATTTGATCTCTGGTTCCTCTGCTTTTTCTAAATCCAGCTTGAACATCTGGAAGTTCATAGTTCACGTACTGTTGAGGCCTGGCTTGGAGAATTTTGAGCATTACTTTGCTAGCATGTGAGGTGAATGCAATTGTGCAGTAGTTTGAACATTCTTTGGCATTGTCTTTCTTTGGGATTGGAATGAAAACTGATCTTTTCCAGTCCTGTGGCCACTGCTGAGTTTTCCGAATTTGCTGGCACATTGAGTGCAGCACTTTTACAGCGTCATCTTTTAGGATTTGAAATAACTCACCTGAAATTCCCTCACCTCCACTAGCTTTGTTTGTAGTGACGCTTCCTAAGGCCCACTTGACTTCAGACTCCAGGATGTCTGGCTCTAGGTGAGTGACCACACCACTGTGGTTATCTGGGTCGTGAAGATCTTTTTTGTACTGTTCTTCTGTGTATTCTTGCCACCTCTTCTTAATATTGTCTGCTTCCGTTAGGTCCATACCATTTCTGTCCTTTATTGTGCCCATCTTTGCATGAAATGTTCCCTTGGTATCTCTAATTTTCTTGAAGAGATCTTTGCTGCTACTGCTACTGCTAAGTCACTTCAGTCATGTCCGACTCTGCGACCCCATAGACGGCAGCCCACCAGGCTCCCCCATCCCTGGGATTCTCTAGGCAAGAATACTGGAGTGGGTTGCCATTTCCTTCTCCAATGCATAAAAGTGAAAAGTCAAAAAGTGAAGTCGTTCAGTAGTGTCTGACTCTTAGTGACCCCATGGACTGCAGCCTACCAGGCTCCTCCGTCCATGGCATTTTCCAGGCAAGAGTACTGGAGTGGGGTGCCATTGCCTGCTCCAGAAGAGATCTCTAGTCTTTCCCGTTCTGTTGTTTTCCTCAATTTCTTTGCATTGACCACCGAGGAAGGCTTTCTTATCTCTCCTTGTTATTCTTTCAGTTCAGTTCAGTTGCTCAGTCAAGTCTGACTCTTTGCGAGCACACCAGGCTTCCCTGTCCATCACCAACTCCCACAGCTTGCTCAAATTCATGTCCATCGAGTTGGTGATGCCATCCAACCATCTCATCTTCTGTCATTCACTTCTCTTCCTGCCTTCGATCTTTCCCAGCATCAGGGTCTTTTCCAATGAGTCAGCTCTTCGCATCAGATGGACAAAGTATTGGAGTTTCAGCTTTAGCATCAGTCCTTCCAATGAATATTCAGGACTGATTTCCTTTAGTATTGACTGGTTTGATTTCCTTGCAGTCCAAGGGACTTTCAAGAGTCTTCTCCAATACCACAGTTGAAAAGCATCAATTCTTTGGCACTCAGCTTTCTTTATAGTCCAACTCTCAACTCAGCTATTCTTTGGAACTCTGTGTTCAAATGGGTATATCTTTCCTTTTCTCTTTTGCCTTTAGCTTCTCTTCTTTTCTCAGCTATTTGTAAGGCCTCCTCAGACAACCATTTTGCCTTTTCGCATTTCTTTTTTGGGGGAATGGTCTTGATCACTGCCTCCTGTGCAATGTCACGAACCTCTGCCCATAGTTCTTCAGGCACTCTGTCAGTCAGATCTAATCCCTTGAATCTATTTGTCACTTCCACTGTATAATCATAAGGGATTTGATTTACATCATACCTGAATCCTCTAGTGGTTTTCTCTACTTTCTTCAACTTAAGTGTGAATTTGACAACAAGGAACTCATGATCTGAGCCCCAGTTAGCTCCTGGTCTTGTTTTTGCTGACTGTATAGAATTTTTCCATCTTTGGCTGCAAAAAATATAATCTGATTTTTGTATTTACCATCTAGTGATGTCCATGTGTAGAGTTTTCCCTTGTGTTGCTGGAAGAGGGTGTTTGCTATGACAAGTGCATTCTCTTGGCAAAACTCTGTTAGCCTTTGCCCTGCTTCATTCTGTACTCCAAGGTCAAATTTGCCTGTTACTCCAGGTAGTTTTTGACTTCCTACTTTAGCATTCCAGTCCCCTATAATGAAAAGGACATCCATCTATCCAACATCCAAAAGCACCATTTTTGGGTGTTAGTTTTAGAAGGTCTTGTAGGTCTTCATAGAACCATTCAGCTTCAGCTTCTTCAGCATTACTGGTTGGGGGATAGACTTGGATTACTGTGATATTGAATGGTTTGGAAATGAACCGAGATCATTTTGTCATTTTTGAGACTGCACCCAAGTACTGCATTTTGGACTTTTTGTTGTCTATGAAGGCTACTCCATTTCTTCTAAGGAATTTTTGCCCACAGTAGTAGACGCAATGGTCATCTGAGTTAAATTCACCCGTTCCAGTCCATTTCAGTTCACTGTTTCCTAAAATGTCGATGTTCACTCTTGCCATCTCCTGCTTGACCACTTCCAATTTACCTTGATTCATGGACCTAACTTCCAGGTTCCTGTGCAATATTACTGCTTATTTAGCTTATATGCAGAGTACATCATGAGAAACGCTGGACTGGAAGAAACACAAGCTGGGATCAAGATTGCTGGGAGAAATATCAATAACCTCAGATATGCAGATGACACCACCCTTATGGCAGAAAGTGAAGAGCTAAAAAGCCTCTTGGTGAAAGTGAAAGAGAAGAGCGAAAAAGTTGGCTTAAAGCTCAACATTCAGAAAATGAAGATCATGGCATCCGATCCCATCACTTCACGGGAAATGGATGGGGAAACAGTGGAAACAGTGTCAGACTTTATTTTGGGGGGCTCCAAAATCACTGCAGATGGTGACTGCAGCCATGAAATTAGAAGNCTGAGTGCCATTTCAATCATGAGAGGGGAGCAAGAGGCTGCACCCACAGACCCCTCTCAGACAAGGTGGCTGCTGGCCTCTCCATCCTGCCTTAACAACAGGATCTGCAGGAGCACCCACTAGAGCTGACCCCAGGGAAGGGGCTGGCCATCAGGCAGGGCCACCTGGACCTTCTCACACATTTGATGGAGGTTAGCTAACAAAGGAGCGGGGGTCAAGGTTTACTTCCTTCTTTGCAGGCAAGTGGCTTTTTCACTGCTTGCTTGTGTTAGTGTTAGTCGCTCTGTCGAGTCCGACTCTCTGTGACCCCATGGATGAAGGCAGGGCCACCTGGACCTTCTCACACATTTGATGGAGGTTAGCTAACAAAGGAGCGGGGGTCAAGGTTTACTTCCTTCTTTGCAGGCAAGTGGCTTTTTCACTGCTTGCTTGTGTTAGTGTTAGTCGCTCTGTCGAGTCCGACTCTCTGTGACCCCATGGATGTATATATATACTCTTTCTTTAAAAAAGGACATTAAATGACAATCCGTTTTAAAAATTATTAATTTGTTCAAGAGGATTTTTAAATGACACTCCATTTTTCAGTTATTTCTGATTTTTCCCTGTGCCGGGTGTCCCTTGCTGTGGGGCTTTCTCTCCTGGCAGTGGGCGGCCTTCTCATTGCAGTGCCTCTCTTGTTGCACACTTCCGCCTTTAGTCCTCTGTTTAGGACTAGAGTTACTTTGTGCTCTGAGATCAAGGTCTCTTCCTTGCAGGTCTGTCCAGGAAACCCTCTCTCTCAGCCCACGGGGGCCCCGTGGTGAGGTCAGGGGAGAATGTGACCTTGGTCTGCAGCTCCGAGAGTGCCTTTGACAAGTTCCACCTGCTCAGGGACGGGGAGGACCTTGGGCGCCTGCTTGCTGGAGGGCGGGGCCCCCGCGGAGCACTCCAGGCAGTGTTCCCTCTGGGTCCTGGGACCCCAGCCCACAGCGGGGTCTACAGGTGCTACGGCTCCTTCACTCACTTGCCCTACTCGTGGTCAGACTCCAGCGACCCACTGTTCCTGTCTGTCACAGGTGAGGGACCTCTTCCTGGCCTGTGCTCTGTTCTTCCTGTCCAGTCGCTATGTTGTGTCCAACCCTCTGTGACCCCATGGACTGCAGCACGACAGACTCCTCTGCCCTTCACTGTCTCCTCCTCGTGGATCACAGCCTTGTAGTGCTGAAGGGGCCTTCGTATCTCAGTAAAGCTATGAGACAGTCGTGCAGGGCCTCCCAAGATAGATGGGTCATAGTGAAGAGTCCTGACGAAAGGTGGTCCCCTAGAGGAGGAAATGGCAACCCACTCCAGCATTCTTGCATTGAGAACCTATGAAGAGTCCCATGCTTTACATTATAGTAAATGAGATTGCACTGGGCAAATAGTCCATTTGGGGTTTTGCACAACATCTTACTGTATCATGAGCTCTATCTCAAGGGCTCCGTGTTGCTGTTAGGGGAACCATAGCGTTTCTTCAGAAATGGAGGCAATGAGAACCAGAGAGGAAGAGAGATGGTAGATGCCATCTCAGCTGTCTTCCACCTCCTGTATGGATGCTCCACACCAGAGTCCTGTCTACCCAGTCAAGAAGAAAAGGGTCAGGGTAGACCCAGGAGGAAGAGAGGCTGGGCTGACTTGGGAAGATCAGAGATTGCCTTGGCCCCTTGCTCTTAATGTTTTCCCAGAAGCAGCTCTGACATACAGGTGATCTCCCAATCAAGGAGCATAAATAGTCATTCCTGGAGCAGAGAGGATGTCTCTAGCTTACAGCTGTCTTTCATCACCAGGCATATCCTTCCCGCCTCCTTCCACCATCACGTCTCCAGGATGGAGGGTCTACTCAGTGCCTTCATGGGGAGGGACCAGAATCTCTCCCCTCCCCAATCAGTGCTCTGAGGGATGACAAAGTCAAGGACAGGCAGGAGGTCAACCTTCCAGAAAGAACAGTCCTCATTCAGTTGGTATGACGAAGGTTACTGTTCACCCCTTCTGGCTTTTCCCCCTAGGATCCACTACAAGTACTTGGTCAACCATGGAACCACAGACCACAGAAGGTAAGCAAGATGGTCTCCTATCTCAGCAAGTTTTTGAGAAGACAGAGGGCTCCTGTGTGAGTGTTGGCTCTGCCATCTCCTAGCTCTGTGACTTTGGGCTCCTCAACGTCCCTGTCATGTCACCATTTGAGACCGTGGTCTGCCTAGAACCAGAGGGGGCATTGAGCTTCTCATTATCTGTGACTGGGAATTTCTAAACTGAACAAAGTGGGTCAGAGTAACCTAACCACATACTAAGGGAAATGCTTACCCTCGCTCCCCCAGGATCTTTGGCAAAGGATGGCGGGGCAGGTGGAGAATTTTAGGGAGCACCTTATATATGTATTATTCCTCTGTTAGTGTTTTGTGAACTAAGCATTCCACAGGGCAGAAATAAGTGTCATATCTTCTTGAGGATTCCATTCCAGGTCTTTGTGGATGGAGGGGAAATGTATTGTGGATTAAAGGGTCACATTCAACCAAACACACCATGCCTTGTCATACGGGGCAGCAGAGAAAAACTGCGTCAGTGCCCGGCGGACCTTGGTTCAGGTGTCTGCTGGTTTTGCATGGCCCATTTACTTCCTCCACTGCTAGCATCTCTCCTGGATGCTTTGGTACCTCCTGGGATGTGGAGACCATGACTGATCAGGTTGATAAATACTGACACTTTGACGCAAGGATACAATAAACCCAGTGTGTAGGGGCACAGCCTGTGCAACGAATACCCAGACCTTCCTTTTGTTTGTTGGCAGAAGCACCGCTTCCTCAGGAACACTCCAGCACATGGTACATTGTCCTTGGGCTCTGCATAGCCTTCACCTCTACCAGCATCTTCCTCGCTGCTCTTGTCTATCACCGGTGTTCTACCCCAAATCGTAAGTCTGAAGAGGCGAGCTCAGCATTATCTGACCCAGGGGGAGGTGGGCTCATAGCAGAGAATGGAGTTTTCACTTGATGGAACATCTTCCAGCGACCCATGGAACCCTGTTCTTTTTGTGAAAATATGTATTGATTTATTCTTGGCCACATCAGATCTTGGCTGCAGCATGGGGGATCCTCATTGTGGAGCTGGGGTGCAGTTCAAGGCTGCAGAGCTCGTGGGCTCAACAGTTGCAGCATTAAGGATAGTTGCTTCAAGGCATGTGGGATCTCGGTTCTCCCACCAGGGACAGAACCCACGCTCCCTGAACTGGAAGGTGGACTCTTAATCCCTGGGCCACCAGGGACATTCCAAGCCCTGTTCTTCCCTTCAACTACAACCATCCATTTTTCTCCCCTACATGATCTTGGGACTCTGCTGATATGTAGAAGAGCTTGGTCCACAACAGAAGATGTAGGATGGGTCTATGGGTTTGCACAGGTTCCTGAGACAGTCCATGAATGGCTGGGCTTGTATATGGAATGTTTTGTTTGGCTTCATTGAGTGGAAAAGACAGGCTCAGCAACCTGGGGCACACCCTTGCCTTTTTCTAACTTTGATGTAACTATCAAAGTTACGGAGGTCTGGAATAACTGCATCCTCCCTGAAGAGCCTTGACTCTCTTCCATTCACAGATGTTGCCATCATGGAAGGAGAGCCCATGGAAGACAGAACAGTGAACGGTGAGGTGAGTCCTCCAGCCCAAACCCTTGCCATAGTCTGAGCCCATCCAATGCCCAGCGGCCCAGCCTTCGAAGATCACGTCTCAGCCCATCATCATTCTCACCTCTCTCCTCTCAGGACTCTGCAGCAGAAGACGTGATATATGCTCACTTGGACCTCGGGACCCTCTCCGAGAGACAGTCCACTCCTGCTCCCCTGAGGCCCATGCACCCCTCTGCCGAGCCCATTATCTATGAGGAATTCAATGTAAACCAAGACTGTGCTGAACCCTGACCTGGCCCCATCCTTTGAGCATACTGAGCTTTACAAATTAAGGACCTAGATCTTTATTAAAGGGGTTCCTCATGGACACTCCTCCTCCAAAGCAGCCCAGCAGCTCTTAGGTGAGGAGTGGAGTCCAAGAATTATAGTATCATCTTCAAAAGTCCCACCACCTCTTAATAATCTCCTGGCTATTCTAGGACTCTATTGTAACTATCTCACTGCTTGGGGAGATGCTATAATCAATCGCTCATACTAGGAGCACATCAGGATCACCTTACTTTTTCTAAAATTCTAATAAAGCATAAAAACCTTGCCAGTTGATTCTTCAAATTATTCAGTTTAAAATAAAACAAAACCAATAAAAGAAAGCCCCTCTTCAGGAACATGTTACAAGGGTAAACTTATTTACAGGCCGAAACAGACTTGTAGACTTAGAGAACAAATGTAGAGTTACCAGAGGGGAAGAGTGGTGGGAGAGATGGAGGCGAGTTTGGGATTGACGTGTGAACACTGCTGTATTTAAAATAAAATGCTTTCCGTGAAAAATAATAATGCTTGTTGGCAAAATAAAAAGATGAAGTGTACTCTGTTTGAGATAGCCAGTATGGTGCCACTAACCATATGAGGCTGAATACATGCATGCTAAGTCAACTCAGTCATGTCCGACTCTTGTGACCCATGGACTGTAGCCACCCAGACTCCTGTGTGCATGGGATTCTCCAGGCAAGAATCCTGGAATCAGTTTCCATTCCCTTCTCCAGGGGATCTTCTCGGCCCACTGAACCCAGGTCTCTCATGTCTCTTGCATTGGCAGGTGGATTCTGCACCACTGAGCCACCAGGGAAGCCCCCTCAGCTTTCGAAAAAGAAGAAAGTCCTGACTTTTGAGAACATGGATTGAGTTGGAGGCCATTATGCTTAGTGAAATAAGTCAGACAGGGAAAGAGAAATGCTGTATGTTTTCAGTTATATGTGGAATCTAAAAATCAAAATAGTGATTTTCTTGATGTTCCAGTGACTAAGACTCTGGGTTCACAATGCAGGGGATCCAGGTTCAATCCCTGGTCAGAGAACTGGATCCCACAAGCTACAACTAAAAAGATACCACTTTCCACAACTCAGATCTGATGCATCCAGATAAACAATAATAAGTATTAAGAAAATAAAAATAGGTGAACAAATATAATAAACGAGAGTCAGACTCACAGAGTCAAAGAAGACACTAGTGGTTACTGAAGTGGAGAGGGGAGAGGGGTGGGTGTGAGGGGCAGCAAAGTATGTAGAATGGATTAAGAAACACCAACAACCATTTATAAAATAAATAACTCATAGGGTTATAATGTCCAGCACAGGGATTATAATCAATATTTTATAAATTTTGTATTGTGTGTAATCTCTGAAAATACTGAATCACTATGTAATACACCTCTAACTAATATAATATTGTAAGCCAACTATACATAAATTATTAAAAATTGTTTCATGTTCAAAGAACTTGGCCATGCATACATACAATATAGGAAATACAAATATAAATATAAATACAATATAGGAAAATCCATAAATTAAAAAATCATGAAATTATCATTTTCCATAAAGACAGTTTTACTGCAGATGTCATAGAGGTGGTTGAACATTAAAGATAAATTATAATACTTGGAAATTTTACAATATAGGAATGAAATAAGAAATTCTATGAAAATCATATCAAGAATGAAAACAGAAAATAATTCAGTGCCTCAAAGTCATAGCAGATTAGATATTGCAGCATACATTTTTGGTAAACTTGAAAACGTAGCCAAAGGTAGGTTGGGTCAGAGGGTTGTGGTTCTTTTGTTAAACACTCTGAAGAGACAGAACTGGCCTTAAAATTTTCCAGGAAACCCAATTCCTCCCTCAGCCGGGGCCCCCACACTCTCCCCTTTTTAAGGTAAGAAGAGCCTATGTGAGTCACCTTTCCGTCCTGTGGTCAGCTTGCACACGATGTTTGGGCGTCATCATAACATCCTGTGTACCCTTCAGGTCTGCTGAGCTGCTGCCTCCTGCTCAGTAGAAGCAGCGCCATGCTGTCACCACCCCCCCAAAAAAATACTCTGAACCAGCAATTTCTCTTCAATTTGACTTAAAAAATTAAGGCTATATGAAAAGATTTATCTCCATCATTTTTTTATGATAGTCGAAAACTGAAAATGGATCAAATACCCAGTGATGAGGATTAGTTTAACATATCAAGATAACATGCCTATGATGGAATACCGATGGATCAATACAAGGATGATCTTTAACATGGTAAATACATAGTATGTTTTTTAAAAGTATATAAACAAGGCTCTTTAAATGAGAGACCTCTTTTAAGTTTAAGAACTTTTTGTATACAGCTATATATATATAGTAATTCATAGGAAAACACCTGGAAGGATATTCTAAAATACTAACTCAGGGTATTATAGTTGATTTTTATGTTCCTAGAAAAATGATCTGTCCGAGACTTAGTCTCTTCACCTGTGAAATGAAAGTCATCCTAGATTAATCCTAAAATCTTTCTGAAAAAGTGTCTTGTAATTCTATGGACCAATGATAGTTAATAAACTTAAGAAAACACTTAATGCTTTCTTTCTGTTGAACTTTGTAGTTAATAGAATAAAACCAGGTTTATCCTGAGCTATCCCTTGTTTTAGTTAAAATTCAAGTCCTGATGTCTGTTTATGAGTCTTCATTGTGCTTTCTCTTATGAATGTCTTCTTGGTGTGGTGTGAGGTAGAGTGGGTCGAGTTGCACTAAACTTGGGTACTTTTCCCTATAGAATTCTTAGAAACAAAAAGAAATCTTGTTAATATGTAAAATACATTTTAGAGTTTCATCTACCATTTGGAACCCTACCAACAGTTCTTGGTTTTGGACAATTTCTTTAATTAAAATTCACACAGAAAAACTGTAATGTTTTTTTTTTTTTTTGATGCTTTAAAAAAGTCCTTTGGCTAAAGAGAGATGTGTGTGCTTTAAAAACTGGTGGAAAAATGATTGTTTTTATTACCTAATGAACATTGCTGTACTCTTATTTCTGACTAATAGTGAAATTACCTAGACAATGATAAGGACTCCTATTTCAAGTGGTTATTCAGAACCTTATTGTGCTAGTGAAATAAAAACATACTCAGTTTTAATTTGCTGTTAAATACTCAGCAGTCACAGTGGTGGCTTGAAGGCCATGTACAGTGGTGGCAAAAGTGATTTTCGAAAAATGCTTTGCCTCATTCTTGATGAATTCAAGTTGCCAAGTGGTAAACCTGGCAGACGTCATGAACTTCCAAGAGGGAACATATTTTATTTGCCTTGCACCCCCAGAGGATTTGGCCAATTATTGCTATTTGTTTAATGTTGGTGTTGACATAGTGCCTTTGCCCTGAGGAGCCCCAGGTGCTTTATAAAATTAGTCAGCAATTCACATCACAGCCTTCATGCCCGAGAGTGCACACTGAAAATAATAATGATTCATGGAACCTACAAGCCATCCCTAACTCATACTTCTGTTTGCCCAGTGAAACAAAACAAATAAGCCAGTTCCCTCAGCGAGCCAGCCACCAAAGGTTTCCTGTGGGAGGGGGATCAATGGGAGTTCCTCCCTTGTGTAAATAGGTGAACTCTGGTAGGGAAAATTCACCATACAGCCTGTGATGAAGACTGAATGTACTCTTTTCTAGGACCCATACATTCCTCAGTAAGGACCTCACTGTTTTTAGGTCTTTGCTCAAATATTGCTTTCATACTAATACCTCCCCTGACTGTCTATTTGAAAAACAACAAAACATAACAAAACAAAACCCATCATTAACTTCGACTTTCCGGATATTCCTTTCTGCATTAGTTTGCTCAATAGCCTATGTGGCTATACAACATATTTACATGGTCTGTCTCTCTGTGTATTCATGGTTGACTCCCTCCCGTATTATACATTTTATAAAAGTAGACCATTTGTCTGTTTTATTCCAATTATGAATCTTTAACAGGTAATTGGCACAGACTAGGTGTATGGCAAACATTTGCTGGGGCTTCCCGGGTGGCTCAGGAGTAAAGAATCTGCTTGCCAAGCAGGAGACATGGGTTCGATCCCTGGGTTGGGAAGATCCCCTGGCGAAGGAAATGGCAACCCACTTCAGTATTCTTGCCTGGGAAATCCCAAGAGTCAGACACAACCCAGCGATTAAACTACCACCACTACCACCACCACAAGCATTTGTTAAATGATTGAATTTGCCCCAGCAGTGCAGTAAGAAGCAATTGAATTTTCTTACTATCAGTCATATATGAAGGCAGTGAAAAGAGGGATAAGTAAGAAAGAGTGGACCTTCATCATATCAATAGAACATTTCTTAACATTGAAAAGATCCACGTGGTGAAGTGGTATGTCAATCAGACTTTTCTTCTCCATTAGTTGCAAGTAATAGAAACTAAACATTTAAACCAACCGAAAGATGGCTTATGGAATCTTGAAACTGGAAAATCTAAGGCATGCAGCTTATTTTCTTTGGTACAAGGCTTGGTTTGCTCATGTGCTCTTGCAGGGTGATAAATGCATTAATCTCTCTCAGTCTCTACCCACTCTGCATTGCTGGCTTTCCCTGTGTGATGGCAAGGACAGTTAAAGCAGCACCTGGCATAACTTTATCTGCAGTAATTCCAGTGGCATGAGAACATATTTCCCAACTGTTCAGCAAAGACTCAGTCCTAACTTGAACAGGTGGACTTGGATTAAATGCTGGCCTTGAATCAGTCATGTGAGTGGCTGGGCCTCTGGGCTTCCCAGTCATGAATGTCAGTTCCATCCTTTGAATGTGGTTCTCCAACAATAAATTTGGTTTACTTGATCAAAATAAGAAAGAAAAGATGCATGACAATTATAACCAGAAAGATAAATCAGATTTAAAGAGTTTCTCATTACAGTGAGGCAGAATATATTTCCAAACCTTTCAATGTTCTAGTTTTATAATATTCAGTAACCATATACTTAACAGCCTAATTGTGCAAATTATGTTTCTAGAGGGGGAAAAAGGAAGCTTTTGCATTATTTTCAGTGGCAGGTCCTCTCTAATGGTCTGCTTACATGATTAGTTAGTTCGTTCAGTCCCTCAGTCGTGTCTGACTCTTTGCGAGCCGATGAATCGCAGCACGCCAGGCCTCCCTGTCCGTCACCAGCTCCTGGAGTTCACTCAGACTCACGTCCATTGAGTCAGTGATGCCATCCAGCCATCTCATCCTCGGTCGTCCCCTTCTCCTCCTTAGTGAGGTATTATTCCTGCTTCAGTGAAAAGAAGATAAAAATGTGGGGAAAAAAGCTAAATTTTGGCTGTATAATGTTTATTTAAGGTTGTTTTTAGTTACGTTCTTCACAGATACTTTAATAATTCTTATTATCTTTGTCTTATTTTATGTACGAAGCCTGTTATATTCTAATTCTTTTCTATATGTTTTAAAAAGAGACTACTTAGAATATACTAGATCAGACAAAGAAAAATACTGTATAATATAACTTACTGTGGAATCTAAAAAAATATAACAAATCGGTGGATATACCAAAAAAGAAGCAGACTCACAGATAGAGAGAACAAATTGATGGTTACCAGTGGGGAGAAGGAAAAGGGAGAAGCAATATAAAGGTGGGAGATTAAGTCCTACAAGGATAGTGTTCAACACAGGGAAGGTAGCCAATATTTTGTAATAACTATAAGTAGAATATAACCTTTAAAAATTACGAGTCATTATATTGTATGCCTGTAACTTCTAATATTGTACATCAATTGTATATCAATTGAAAAAGAAAAAAAGAAGAAAAAAACCCTAAAATTTTCTATTCCAAATCCTGGAACTTGGTTTGCTGACATACTTGTACCTCTCTTTCCTATAAAAAATTTATAAAAATTCATGGATAAATATAATTCACAGATAATGCTAAAACTTGATTTCAGCCATTACGTCTTACTACACCAAGAAATACTTAACCAAGACTCTGAAAGTGATGGTATTTGATTTCCACTATTCATTGTTGGATCTATAATCTGTTCCACACACTAGTTAGAACTAGAGTAATAATGAAATAATATATAAAAATCAACATCCTATTGTTGGCTGTGTGCTGGTGTTCAGTCGCTCAGTTGTATCCAACTCCCTGTGACTCCGTGAACTACAGCCCACCAGGCTCCTCTGTCCACAGACTTTTCCAGGCAAGAGTACTGGAGTGGGTTGCCATTTCTTCCTTTAGGGGATCTTCCCAACCCAGGGATTGACCTCATGTCTCTTGTGTCTCCTGCATTGACAAGCAGATTCTTGCCCACTGTGCCATCTGGGAAATCCCTTCATTGACAAGCAGAATCTTTACCACTGTGCCATCAAGGAAATCCCATCAATGGACCTGCAAAGAATTAACTCCAAGGCAGAGTGGTTGGGGGATCAAGATGTGGCCCACTTGCCATAAAAACAACACGGCCATGTGAACCAATATTGTTAGTTATGCTGTGCTATATGAGAAGGGCATTTCTGA
Organism: Oreotragus oreotragus; assembly: GCA_006410675.1. Lineage (NCBI taxonomy): Eukaryota > Metazoa > Chordata > Mammalia > Artiodactyla > Bovidae > Oreotragus > Oreotragus oreotragus. Next base: position 93,367 of record SJYX01020786.1, read on the forward strand.
TATTAACTTTAATGCCAGTACTAACTCAGTAGTTTAATATGACTATATACCAAAACATCCACCTAGATTCAGGAAGTTACCCTATTGATTGAATCAGCTAATTCAGTGTTTTTGTTTTTGTTTTTTAAAAAAAAGCTTTGGGTGGTTAGCGTTTCTAAATTAGTGTTTTTCTTAAGACATGATATTCTAGTAGTTCATCTTTCTTCCTCTGAAATTGGGATTATTTCTAAGTTGTTGGTTTCTAGGTAAAAGAGAGGAGATGGGGAAAGGAAGGTTTTCTTAAGAGATCCTTTTCTTTCGTGGCCCAGGTGAACTGGATTCATAATTGATATCCATTGATGTCCCATCACATCCAATCCAGTTGATAAGAATTCCCAGTATGTTTTGAGGGAGCTGTTTCTGTGGTGGGAAAGAAGTAAAAGGCTTACAATATTCATGTGTCGTAACATTCCAAGAAATAATAATGTCCTAGTAAGTTTATTTCGTTGTTGTCGTTCAGTTGCTCAGTTGTGTCTGACTCTTTGTGACCCCATATGGACTGTAGCACGCCGTGCTTGCCTTCAGTATCTCCCAGAGTTTGCTCCAACTCATGTCCATTGAGTCGATTTATAAAAATGAAAAAAGCCCAGCTCAGGGCTGTACCATGACTTTTGTGAGCCTCTTCTTTCATTAAAAAATACTAAAAATATATATACTTTACAACCACTTTGATATAAAGAGAAATGTAATCCAAGATGGATTATATTTAATTTCATTTCTGATTTTAAATGAACTTCAAACATTTTGGGGGGCTCCTAAAAGTTTTCTGGGCCCTGGGCTGGGTACCTACTGTGCCTGGTGGGAGAAGCTAAACTGCCTTTGTTACAGCTAAATTGGTTACATTTTAAGCCAAACAACTGTCTTCTGCCTGTTGTTCACCTCTTTAATTTGATTTTTTAAAAAAATAATTAACAGTTGCTTCAAGTAGGGTAAGAGCAGGGGGGATGGGGACTTGGAATAAGCTGGAATTAGGCTTCATCAGGGAAGCTGCTCCTAAAAATCAGTCACAGATTTGGGGCCTGCAGTCTCTTTTCACAGGATTGAAACCTATTTTACTAAGTTTGTCAAAATCCATGTTCCTCAAAGGTTTATGTTTTTAAATGGCTGATGCTGTGAAAGGAAATGCCATCATGATTATGTTTACATTTTGCGTTTGTACAGGAAGGAGAAAACTAGAATTTTTCATGCAGAGAGCACTTATAGTTTTACTGAATATAGGTTTTCAAAGTAAAATTGATGTTGGAATATTTCTCTTATAATCCAGGTGAGAAGCCAATATATGGTTGAATGAAGTAAATCTTTTGCCAAGTGCTCATTTTTGTGTTTAATAAAGACTCTGATTCTTCTATTCAGGCTGATTTTTATCTGAATCTTTAATTTCTACTTATCTATGGTTTTGGGAAACAGAGCTAACTTGGATACATAAATTCTGTCTACAAGTATTTCTTGAGAATCTCTTGGTCATTAACTCTCTAGAATGAAACTGGGTAAACTAACCTCAACAACCATTCTTTTGCCAAATGTCAGATAAACGCCAACATTTTTTGCTTGGTAGGTTTTGAAATTTGACATTTCTGCATTGAAGTCCAGTGTTGTTTTTCCTGGATGCATGGCTTCTATTTACTCCTGACTTTCCTAGTTGTCCACCAGCTGCCAGCACTGTTCAGGACGCTGAGGGTAAAAAGGTAAATAAGATGCAATCCCCACCTTTAAGGAAATCACAGTTTACAAGGAAGATAGGCAAGTGTAAAGCTAACGAAAACAATGATAAAAAATGCTGGGATAAAAGAAAAGTGCATGAACATCTCTTAAGTTAGGCTATTTTATCAAGTAAACCTTCTTGGAAGAAGCGACATTTTGGTGTATCTTTTTTTTTTTTTTAACCACTGAACCTCCGTTGTTCTGTCTGTATATGAACAATAACCTGCTAGGTTTGAAGATGAAAATGTATAAAAGTTGTGTAGCATAAAGCCTGGGACATACTTTTTGCACTTCTGCCATTACTAATTTTATTATAAAAACCATGTCAAAAGATGGAAGACATGCTGATTCACCCATAGACAATCAATCCCTGAATGAAAGAAGCAAGACTGTATATGGTTTATGTTTTATAAACTATATCTATTCCCGTTTCACTAAGAGAGACTGTTAATACATCCATATGTCTAATTTGTCCCAGGTATACAAGTAAAGGCTTTGTCTGTTGCAAAGCAATGATGACAAAAACAAAACAAAACTCAGATTTTAACAATCAAAATTTTCTTTTTTCATTCATATATTTGGTTGTGATGTAGAGAGTGCTAGAAAATTAAATACTTCATCTTAGATTCATTTTGTGTTTTTTTTTTCCTAAATTTCGGTTTTCATTGAAGTATAATTGATTTACAGTGTGTTGATCTCAGGTATACAGCAAAGTGCTTCAGTTATGCATGCTTATATGTATTTTTCATGTTCTTTTCCCTTATAGTTTATTACAAAATTTGGAATATAGTTCCCTGTGTGATACAGTAGGTACTTGTTGGTTATCTGTTTCCTATATAAGCAGTGTATATGCTATATGTATATCCCAAAGTCCTAATTTATCTTCCCCTCTTTTCCCTTTTGGTAACCATAATTTGTTTCCTATGTCTGTGTGTCTGTTTTGTATATTAGTACATTTGTATCACAAAAATTGTTTTATTTATTGTATTTACTTTTAGATTCCACATATAAGCAATGTTGTCAGTGTGTTGATGGAAATAAACTAATTCTGGGAGTCATCATCATGCAGTACTCAGGCCGAGAAACCGTGCCTCTGTTCTGCCTGTAGACTGTTGACCTGGATGGTAGTTAGCCTTAGGCCATCCATTGACACTACAGATGACATTTGAAGAAGCACTTGTTAATCCAGCTTCCTGACAGATCACCTCCTCGAGTACTCACCATGGAGACAGCATTTACTTACTACCTTAGGATCTCCCAGACTGCTGCTGCTGCTAAGTCACTTCAGTCGTGTCCGACTCTGTGTGACCCCATAGACGGCAGCCCACCAGGCTCCCCCGTCCCTGGGATTCTCCAGGCAAGAACACTGGAGTGGGTTGCCATTTCCTCCCAGACTAACCAACCATTAATAGCACAGTCTGACACTTCCCTGGTGGCTCAGTGNCTGCTGCTGCTGCTAAGTCACTTCAGTCGTGTCCGACTCTGTGTGACCCCATAGACGGCAGCCCACCAGGCTCCCCCGTCCCTGGGATTCTCCAGGCAAGAACACTGGAGTGGGTTGCCATTTCCTCCCAGACTAACCAACCATTAATAGCACAGTCTGACACTTCCCTGGTGGCTCAGTGGTAAAGAATCCACCTGCTAATGCAGGAGATGTAGGTTTGATCCCTGGGTCAGGAAGATCCCCCAGAGAAGGAAATGACAACCCACTCCAATCTTCTTGCCTGGGAAATCCCAAGGACAGAGGAGCCTGGTGGGCTACAGTCCATGGGATCTCCAAAGAGTCTGACATGACTTAGTGACTAAATAACATCAGTGGCACAGATTAGCATGCGGTGGTAGGAATCTCTCTCTCTTGCCCTGAAAATAAGTAATAGCAGTGGGGTTTCTTGTCTTACCCTCTCCTGTCTATGTGGCCAGCAGCAAAGACTGCTTCTCATTAGTTTCGTGTGGCTCAACTAGGTTTCTCTCACTGCTGACATATTTAAAGAGTCACATCTTGGGATCATTGTCCCCTGAGTCCCTCTCTAAAGTCCAAGTCAGTTCAGTTCAGTTCAGTCGCTCAGCCGTGTCTGACTCTTTGTGACTCCATGAATCGCAGCACGCCAGACCTCCCTGTCCATCACCAACTCCCGGCGTTCACTCAGACTCACGTCCATCGAGTCCGTGATGCCATCCAGCCATCTCATCCTCGGTCATCCCCTTCTCCTCCTGCCCACAATCCCTCCCAGCATCAGAGTCTTTTTCAATGAGTCAACTCTTCACATGAGGT
>SJYX01020786.1:105425-155049 GCA_006410675.1 Oreotragus oreotragus
AAAAAAAAAAGAAAGAAAAGTGAAAGTGAAGTCGCTCAGACATGTCCGACTCTTAGTGACCCCATGGACTGCAGCCCACCAGGCTCCCCTGTCCATGGGATTCTCCAGGCAAGCGCACTGGAGTGGGGTGCCATTGCCCTCTCCTTACTTAACATAGTTGATGCCAAAACTGATGAGCATTAAAACTCTCTGAGACATTGCATCTTTCTAAGAAGAAGATTGAAAGAGAAAGACTACAAGACAAAAGTAACCCTCCTCCCAAGCCCAACTCAAGACAAGGTTTTCACCTTGCTCTTCTGAGCACAGTGATGTGACAGACAAACCTACAGGCAACGGAAGCCTTTGGAACAAAGAGATTCCATGAATGTCACATTGTTCGTGGATTTTACAATTAGTTCTGCCGTGTTTAAAGACGATGACTTCAAATTGCTCCTTTAAGTTGAGGCTATAAATGGTTTAAATGGGGGAGGATGTGACAGGATCGAGCATCTTCCCCTTCCTTTGTCCTCTGAGAATTCAGAATGAGCAGCCACCATTATGCAGCAAGAAGAGAGAAGGAACTAGAACTTGGAATGAGTTTCTCTGAGGCCCTCATTGTTCCAGGGTATACTGAGGGCTGCACTATCATCACATTAGACAAATGGCTTCTCCTTCTGTGCCAGCTTAATTACCAGCTTGTCTTCTGAACAGAGAAATCATAGTTGAGGCAGAACATGTTTGCCTTTGAAGGTAACAGTCTTAGAGCAAGCTTCAGGTTGTTTTCCATCTAGTTTTTTATGATTCAACTTGCAGAAAGAGACCTTTTCTTTTTAAGAAAAATGATGTACTCTTACATCTCTTAAGTTTCAGTATGGGGTGCATGCTTCACATAGTAGGTAGCAAAGCTGAGTTAGATGCTGATGACCAAAAATAAGCAGGAAGGGTGAGTGGGCTAGGACATGTCAAATTGTCATGTTAGAACTCCATAGATGGAGATAGAAGGTAGTTGTTTACCATAAGCTGCATGTATCAGTTACATTTCTAAATGTGGTCCCCATTGATATCACCTGAGAATGCCCTAGAAATGCAAATTCTTTGGTCCAGTTTCAGGCCTAATGAGTCAGAAACTCTGGAGGTGGGCCCAGAAACGTGTGTTTTTCAGAGCCCTTAGGAGATTCTGATGTGTGCTAAAGTCTGAGAACCACTGCTGCAAAAAATGCCACAAGGAAAATATAGAATAAAAATGATTCAGCAAATGAATTATGACAATATTTAGAAATTTGAAGAAACAGGTAAATCCATAGTGGTTTTTTTTTTTCTTTCTTTTAATCAGAATTCTGTGTTTGGAAATAAGGGTTTGAATTTTTTCACCTTTTTTTTTCAGTGTGAAATTAAGAAGTAAACAGGGAGGTGTGTGAGCGTGCATGTGTGCTCAGCTGTGCCTGACTCTGCAACCCGATGGGGAGGTATGGGGAGGTATTTATGTCATTGTGTAGGATTAATGGTGTTTATTCTAGTGGGAAAGGGTGTTTCATGGACAAGCTTCACTCATATTCTGTCTAGACACATATTCTTTTTTGAGGCATTAAACACAAAAGAAAATTGGCTTCATCTAGTTCAAGGAAATGGTGTTTTAATTCTGTAGAGAAATAATTTCATTTTCTTGGAGAAATGGGTAGACTGATATTAGTAATTTAATTTTTTTAAGTATAAGATGGTTGCTACAGTTCTTACCAATACTGAAAGAAGCAGGGTCAAAATTAGCAAATGATTGAATTTTTTGGAGGGGGTGGTGATAAAACTTGTATAGTGGGAAGGTAACTTTATAATAAACTATAACTACTTAGCCTGTACTATTTCCTGTAGTACTTTGATCAGACAGCTAAGGGAATAAACAGAAATCTTAACTCCGTGGTAGGTAACTCCATTTGGATTTGTTCATTTAGCAAATAGTTGTGAATAGCTACCATGGACTTAAAATATTAGCATTGGAAAAATGAGCAAGACACTCACGGCAATGGTTCTTGTAAAGCCAGAGGTCCCGTGGTAAAGCTAGATGATTAAACAAGCCACTTTGATTAAAGTATAGTAACGTTTAGCCCCAAGATAGAATATAAGATAGCTCCAGTGAGAGCAGCTCTCCTGGACTTGAGGGTGTGAGCGTGGGTGGTCAGGAGTGGCTCATAGAAAAGGCACTAGAACTTACAAGGCTAATAGAAATTAGTCAGATAAAGCAGGAGCAGACTGAGAAAAGAGCATGTGCAAAGGCCAAAGGCAGTGCATTTTGGGTACCATCATGTGACTGAACAGGGCTCCATCTTGGTGGAGCTTGGAGGGCAGATGGTGACTGTATAGGTTCTGGAAAGAGATGATGCTGGAAAGACTTTTTTTTTTTTTTTTTTTTAAAGAAAAAGCCTTGCCAGCCATGGTAATAATTTTGGACTTTATTCTATAAGATGGAAAGCCTCTGAAGTTGTAGGATTTTTCCTCCATTCCAGAGACTGGATTGGAGAAGCCTGATGTTGGAGGAAGGGAGGCCGGTGGAGACCCTGTTGTAACATTTCAGACAACAAATATTCATTGCTTGGAGCAGCAGCAAGATGGGGATGGATAGAAGTGAAAAGATTAGGGAAACAGCTATTTCACTAGTAGATTGAGTGGGACCTGGTGATTCATTACATGTGGGAGCAACTAGAATCATTCTTTGAGCTAGTGCTGCAGGAGGGGTGGCAGGTGTGAGTGAAATGATTCGTTCCATGTGGATATGCTGAGTCTGAGAATTCTTTGGTTGTCTAAGCAGAGATGACCAACATGATGTTGGAAATGCAAAGTAGGTCTGGGACACAAGTGATCTGGGCTCTTCTCTTAAGTTGCTCTGCCCTCATAAATGTTTTCTATGTTTTATCATGCAGAAGCTACAGCCAAAGAGCTTCTTTATGATCCTTGATTACTCCTGTAGCTATTGGGCACTACTTTGTTTTTTTTTTTTTTAATAGAAATATATTTGATTTATAGTGTTGTGTTAATTTCTGCTATACAGCTAAAAGACTAAGTTGCACACATATATACATTCTTTTTATACTCTATTATGGTTTATTCCAGGAGATTGGGTATAGTTCCCTGAATTGGACTCTACTCTAGATGTCAGTATTAAGTACTAAGTGAATTTAGAACCATAGAATTTTTCTGCCAGAAGCCCTAGAAAGCAATTTGATTTCCTCAGTGAAACATACCCACTGATTAAGCCACATTACCTTTCAGTTGGTGTTTTATTTCAACAATGGAAAATACAAGGGAACTAGAATGATCTAACCCCGGTTTAAATTTTCTTACCTTCATTTACATTAGGGGTCATTTCCCTGTACCAATAAAATACTTTAGAATTGTTGTTCAGTGAGAGCAACACTAAAATATTGAAGAGATGAATATAACAGCTAAAGGATAAAATACGTATTCACATTTTGAGAGAGAAGAATTATGTTTACCACACAACTCCTGTTAATTTTCAATAATGTTATAGCAGTACATTTTTAATAGAACATTTAAATTAGAACTTTAGAAGTCTCTTTTGTCATATCTAAAAAGAGGTTCAGGGCATCTCATTTGACTGAATAACTGCATGTACAAGTGTTGTCAACAACTAAAGAAAAATCTCATATAAATCATGAACTACTCTGTACAGCTTTACCTAACACTCTCTTCTTAATTATGGCACTTTTCAAGTTATTTTATTTTTAAGAAACCAAAAAATATAAGAGAACTTAATATACAGACATGTAAATTTCAACTAGTCTTCAGGAATAATGAGAGCAAGCATTGTCATCACAAAATTTTGAGTAGTTAAGTCCCATGAATACTTGCAAGTTATCAAATTAGAAACATTAGGGAAATGGCACCCCACTCCAGTATTCTTGCCTAGAGAATCCTGTGGATGGAGGAGCGTGGTGGGCTGCTGTACATAGGGTTGCACAGAGTCAGACACGACTGAAGCAACTTAGCATACATACATGCATGCATTGGAGAAGAAACTGGCAACCCACTCCAGTATTCTTGCCTGGAGAATCCCAGGGACAGAGGAGCCTGGTGGGCTGCCATCTGTNTAACAGGATTTAATGAAGATAAATGAGATTGTGTTTGGGGCAATTCTTAAGCTGCCAAGTACTCTATATAGAGTATTACAATTATTCTTATGCCCCCTCCAGATGGATACACAAAAGCAGTTGGGTTAATCTGGAAGCCTTGTCAGTGATTGCTTCTCTTCTCCTCCTACACTTTGGAGTCTGAAATTGCTAATCCTTGGTGGAAGAATCAGCGTGACTTGTCGGAAAAAAGTTCAACTTCTCTTTACACAACTATCTTTAAACACAGCTCTCAAGTCCACCCATCCTGGTTTAAGGGGTGATTACTTGAGGTTTTCTGCTTTCATGTCCTGCTCTACGTTAAACTACATATTCTGAGTGGTCACCTAATGGTTCCTACCAGTGCTCCACAGCAGTGGAGAATCTGTCTTCCAAGGAGCTGATGCTACCCCTGTGTGAATTAATCCACAAGCCTCATGAAGTCTGTCCTCAGTACATAGTCCAGAATTTTTTTAATGTATATATCGAGAAAGACACTAAATCTATTGTCCTATGAGTCATTCACATAGAATTTGTTAGGCAGTGCTGGGGTTCAGGGTTCTGGGCTAGACACTGACTTTTACACAGGTTCGCTGCAGAGAGAAAAATGGTAAAAATTCATTTAGTACCCCCCACTCTCCCACCAAAGGCACTTGGAATTATTTGCCCAAGATTTGAGCTTTATTGCAAAAATTTAAACTATTACTCCTTTATGGACTGTACATGCTTCCCTGGTAGCTCAGTTGGTAAAGAATCTGCCTATAATTCGGGAGACCCGGGTTCGATCCCTGGGTGGGGAAGATCCCCTGGAGAAGGAATGGCTACCCACTCCAGTATTCTTGCATGGAAAACCTCATGGACAGAGAAGCCTGGAAGGATGCACATTCAATGTATATTTTCTTCTATTCTCTTTCAATTTCATCAACATCCCAGTTACATATGGTAATAGGGTTGTTCCCAGTGTACAAACGAGAGAAAAAAGAAGGAGGTTAGACAAGTTGCAAAGACACTGTTCTGTGTTTTGCCCTGCAGTTAACCAAGATAGAACACAGGCTGTAAGCAAAATTGGAGCTTACTCCAATAGTGAGCAAAATTGGAGCTTACTCCAATAGTAAGCGAAATTGGAGCTTACTGTCTTACCAGATTGAAGAAAGACTAAGAAACTAAGAAGGGTAAGGATATGAAGTCTAGTCAAGGATATGGTTTTTCCAGTGGTCGTGTATGGATGTAACTATAAAGAAAGCTGAGCACAGAAGAATTGATGCTTTTGAACTGTGGTGTTGGAGAAGACTCTTGAGAGTCCCTTGGACTGCAAGGAGATCCAACCAGTCCATCCTAAAGGAGACCNCTAAGAAACTAAGAAGGGTAAGGATATGAAGTCTAGTCAAGGATATGGTTTTTCCAGTGGTCGTGTATGGATGTAACTATAAAGAAAGCTGAGCACAGAAGAATTGATGCTTTTGAACTGTGGTGTTGGAGAAGACTCTTGAGAGTCCCTTGGACTGCAAGGAGATCCAACCAGTCCATCCTAAAGGAGACCAGTCCTGGGTGTTCATTGGAAGGACTGATGTTGAAGCAGAAACTCCAATACTTTGGCCACCTGATGTGAAGCGCTGACTCATTTGAAACGACCCTGATGCTGGGAAAGATTGAGGGGCAGGAGAAAAAAGGGATGGCAGAGGATAGGATGGTTGGATGGTATCACTGACTCAATGGACATGAGTTTGGGTAAACTCCGGGAGCTGGTGATGGACGGGGAGGCCTGGTGTGCTGTGGTTCATGGGGTTACAAAGAGTCGGACATGACTGGGTGACTAAACTGAATTGAACTGAAGGATATGAAACCATGAGAAGTATGGGAACTAACCCCCTCCATTTGTTATCTGTTTTTTATCTGAGTGGCAAAACACTGGAAACAAATATTGTAAATCAACTATACTTCAATTAAAAAAAATTCATGACAAAAAGATGCAGATAGGTCTAGACTCTGTTGAAATCATCTTCATCCACTCATCAGGGAAGGTTATATTATATTAAACTAAAAAATGAAGATATTTTGGCGCAGGTGGTCTCATTACCTTTCTTCCAGAAAGCTTTGTATTTTCAATACAAATTGGCTCCATATATGGTGAGGGAGGTCAGCCTTTGTCAAGCCACAGAAGATTTTGTTACATTCTTGCCATACACAATTGCTTTTTTACTATGCTGAATGAAAATCTGCTGCTTTCACTGTTAGACAAGCATTTGGCAACATTTTAAAAAATAATTGCTTAATTCACATACTATAAATTTACCCTTTAAAGCATACAGTTCAATAGTTTTTAGTATATTCACAGTTGTGCAACTATCACCCACTATCTAATTCCAGAACACTTTTACCTTCACAAAAAGGAATCTGTTACCCATTAGCAATTATCATCATTCCCTCAGCATGCCAGCCACCAACAGACACTAGTCTACTTTCTTTCTCTATGGCTTTGTCTATTATGCACATTTCAAATATATGGAATTATACAATATATGACCTTTTATGTCTGGCTCTTTAATTAGCATAGTGTTTTTAAGGTTCATCACCCAGGAGTGGTGGAGCCTGGTGGGCTGCCATCTATGGGGTGGGTCGCACAGACTCAGACATGACTGAAGCGACTTAGCAGCAGCAGTCAAGGCTATGGTTTTTCCTGTGGTCATGTATGGATGTGAGAGTTGGACTGTGAAGAAGGCTGAGCATCGAAGAATTGATGCTTTTGAACTGTGGTGTTGGAGAAGACTCTTGAGAGTCCCTTGGACTGCAAGGAGATCCAACCAGTCCATTCTGAAGGAGATCAGCCCTGGGATTTTTTTGGAAAGAATGATTCTAAAGCTGAAACTCCAGTACTTTGGCCACCTCACGTGAAGAGTTGACTCATTGGAAAAGACTTTGATGCTGGGAGGGATTGGGGGCAGGAGGAGAAGGGGACGACCGAGGATGAGATGGCTGGATGGCATCACGGACTTGATGGACACGAGTCTGAGTGAACTCTGGGAGGTGGTGATGGACAGGGAGGCCTGGCGTGCTGCGATTCATGGGGTCGCAAAGAGTCGGACACGACTGAGCGACTGAACTGAACTGAGTGTTGTATCATGTAACGTAGTGTCAGTACTTCTTCATTCTTTTTTGTTGTTGAATAATATTTCAATATGTTGATATGCCTTGTTTTGTTTACCCATTCACCAACTGATGGGCATTTCAGTTATATTCCATATGTGGAACTTTTAAATATAAAGTCTTCTCATTGAAAACAATATGTATAGTTCTACTTAGGCAGGAACTACCTCTTGTATTTATTTTCATTTATATTATTTAAAAAAACATTTATTTATTTGGCTGCATCAGGTCTTGGGATTTTTTATTGTGCACAGGCTCTCTAGTTGTGCCTGACCCTGTGGTAGCTGAGAAGTTTTTCTTGGCATAGTCGTCTGGCTGGATGGCCTCACCGTTTTCAACAAGGACTGTTAGAGCTTGGCCTCATCTCCTTGGCCTTGTTCCAGATACTGCTATTAACCCTTGCACAAGTGGAGAGACTAATGGAAGATAAAGACAGGAAAGTTGAGAAATCCAAGGATAGTGAGCCAGAGTATAGTCCAGGACAGAATCCCAGCAGGGTGGGCTGCCTCCCTGACTCCCCTCCCAGTGTCTTGCTTTTGGCTGGTTCCCTTACTACTGCAGAGGCACCGTGAGGCACCCGGAAGCTGTCATCAGGTGGGTGCGTCCTTCAGGGCTGCTTCTGCCCATGGCTGCGGCTGCCTCTGCTTAGATGTTTGTGGCTCAGCGCAAATCTATCCCCCTCCCTACCACTCCTGGGGCTTGGAGTCTACATCACAGCTGTGAAATGACCTGATCTTGTTCTGACCCTCCCTGGCTCCCTGCTTGAGGCAGCTTATTGTCTCACTCCAGCAGGAGGGACCCTTGGTGTCTTTGGGGGTTTATCTTGGTCATCTGTGAACCAGCCCTTTCAAACCTAGTCTTGGGAGGCAGTAGCACCAGATGAACAGTTCTGCCAGGTTGAATTGTAGGTAGAAGCTGTGTTCTCAGGAGTTTCCTGGCTGTCCAGAAGTTAGGGCTCTGAGCTTCCACTTCACGGGGCAGACGTTTGATCCTAAGGTCCTGCATGGCTGGAAAAAAAGAAGGCGTTCTCCGTTCTATCCACGCTTGGGTTTCTCCCACTCATTCTAGCAAGTAAAGGCAGTTTTGTTGTAATGTGACACATGTTACATTATAAAATCTTAAAAATCACCATACTATGCAAATTCCACGTGAAATCAGAGGATTTATGGAAGAATGGAGTTAGGAGCACAGTAGGCAAAAACTGTCAATGACATGGAAAAAAAAAAGAGAGAGAGAAAATATAAACAGTACCAGACTTTTACACATGTTAAATGATTAAGAACAATACAATACTACAAAGAATACTATACTTTGAAAAGAAAAGAAGTTTGTGGAAGTAGGGAAACAGATTGCAGCTTATGAGTTATTTTACAGTGGTAAAAATAACTTTATCTGAAATCAAATGGAAAGTTGTGAAGTGAATGGAGGTAGCTGGTAGATATTTGGAGTGTGTGCCGAGTGTGTGTGTTTTGTGTACTCCTAATGTAGTTTGTTTTCAGCTTGATGCAGCTTTCTGCATTCAATCCGTTTTCATTTCAGTTCAGTTCAGTCGCTCAGTCGTGTCCGACTCTGCAACCCCATGAATCACAGCACGCCAGGCTGCCCTGTCCATCACCAACTCCTGGAGTTTACTCAAACTCATGTCCATCGAGTCGGTGATGCCATCCAGCCATCTCATCCTCTGTCGTCCCCTTCTCCTCCTGCCCCCAATCCCTCCCAGCATCAGGGTCTTTTCCAGTGAGTCAACTCTTCACATGAGGTGGCCAAAGTATTGGAGTTTCAGCTTCAGCATCAGTCCTTCCAAAGAAATCCCAAGGCTGATCTCCTTCAGAATGGACTGGTTGGATCTCCTTGCAGTCCAAGGGACTCTCAAGAGTCTTCTCCAACACCACAGTTCAAAAGCATCAATTCTTCAGTTCTCACCTTTCTTCACAGTCCAACTCTCACATCCACACATGACCACTGGAAAAACCATAGCCTTGACTAGACAGATCTTTGTTGGCAAAGTAATGTCTCTGCTTTTTAATATGCTATCTAGGTTGGTCATAACTTTCCTTCCAAGGAGTAAGTGTCTTTTAATTTCATGGCTGCAATCACCNCCCCCAATCACTCCCAGCATCAGAGTCTTTTCCAGTGAGTCAACTCTTCACATGAGGTGGCCAAAGTATTGGAGTTTCAGCTTTAGCATCAGTCCTTCCAATGAACACCCAGGACTGATCTCCTTTAGAATGGACTGGTTGGATCTCCTTGCAGTCCAAGGGACTCTCAAGAGTCTTCTCCAACACCACAGTTCAAAAGCATCAATTCTTCGGCGCTCAGCTTTCTTCATAGTCCAACTCTCATATCCATACATGACCACAGGAAAAACCATAGCCTTGTCTAGACGGACCTTTGTTGGCAAAGTAATATCTCTGCTTTTTAATATACATTCTAGGTTGGTCGTAACTTTCCTTCCAAGGAGTAAGCTTCTTTTAATTTCATGGCTGCAGTCACCATCTGCAGTGATTTTGGAGCCCCCAAAAATAATGTCTGACAGTTTCCACTGTTTCCCCATCTATTTCCCATGAAGTGATGGGACCGGATGATCTTCGCTTTCTGAATGTTGAGCTTTAAGCCAACTTTTTCACTCTCCTCTTTCACTTTCATCAAGAGGCCTTTTAATTCCTCTTCACTTTCTGCCATAAGGGTGGTGTCATCTGCATATCTAAGGTTATTGATATTTCTCCCGGCAATCTTGATTCCAGTTTGTGCTTCTTCCAGTCCAGCATTTCTCATGATGTACTCCACATTAGTGTATCCAAAATTACCATTACTTATGTTTTTAGTTTATATCTTTATTATCTCACAATATAGTCCACTGAGTCTCTTATTTTGATATTTTCTTTTTTATTTCTTATTTTTGACTCCCACCAGTTTTTCTGCTTTTTCCTCTAATAATTTAAAAATTCATATTTATGTCAGTGCCCTAAAGGAATGTTTAGATATTTTTTCCTGTTTCGGAACATGGTACTTACATCTCTACCCAGCCTTTTTCGCTGCTGAGTTCAAGTCACCTGTTCCTCAAGCCTTGTCGTTGCTGTTTAGATTCTTTTGCAGCTTCGTGCACTGCCATCCATCAGGCTCTTCTATCCGTGAGATTTCCCGGGCAAGAACACTGGAGTGGGTTGCCGTTTCCTTCTCCGGCAGATCTTCCCAACCAGGGATCAAACCTGTGTCTGCTGCATTGACAGGCAGATTATTTGTCACTGAGCCATGTGGGAAGCCGTCTTAAGGCTTGTACTGTGCTTAGTCGCTCAGTCGTGTCTGACTTTGCAACCCCATGGACTGCCGCCTGCCAGGTTCTTCTGTCCATGGGGATTCCCCAAGCAAGAATACTGGAGTGGGTTGCCATCCCCTCCTCTCTTAAGGCTTAGAAGAGCTCAATTTCTTCAGCACAGCCCTGCCCCAAACAATGTAATGTTAGTATAATGAATTAACTCTGCACACGCATCGATCATTTACAAAATGTTGAATGACAAGTATGCAAGGCAAACTCAACTTAGGAATTTTAGGATTTATAGGATCTGTTATGTATAAGAAGATTTTGTGAATCAAAGTCAACACCCCCCCCACCCCCGCCAAATGATTGTGACTTTGGTTTGTGTTTACAACCCCCCCCAATGTCTTTTAAAAGCTATATCCATGCATCTTATATGAATAAATAGAATATATTTATTTAGTTTTGACAGATAGTGCTCATGAAAAATTTATAGCCTCCATGTTAAAGATAAAAATGAAGACATTCTGCCACTCTGCTGTATTTTCCTAAAGATTTTTATGATTTATATAGTCCCTACAGAAAAGTTTTGAAACAGTGGACTGATAATAAGACCCAATAAATACCAGCTCAATGTACACATACTCATTTGTTTTGCATCAGCCCTAGCAGGTATATAGGGCTTCCCAGGTGGAGCTAGTGGTAAAGAACCTCCATGCCAATGCAGGAGACTAAAGAGACATGGGTTCAATCCCTGGGTTGGGAAGGTCCCCTGGAGGTGGGCACAGCAACCTACTCCAGTATTCTTGCCTGGAAAATCCCATGGACAGAGGAGCCTGGTGGGCTACAGTCCATAGAGTCTCAAAGAGTCTGACAGGACTGAAGCGACTTAGCAGACATACATGCATGCAAGCCTGCCTAATTGGTATATATGTTATACTTTATCTTCCCAATCCAGGGATCCAACATTGCAGGCAGATTCTTTACTGTCTGAGCCACCAGGAAAGCCCTTAGCATTATTAGCATTGCAACAGATTATTTGGCTAGGCAAATCAACAGAATGAAAATTTAAAGATACACTATCAAATTGAAAAAGCCTCCACATATTTTGATGCATTGGTTCTCACCCACCTTAAATCACTTGGGCCACTTTAAAAAAATCTCATGCCCAGGCCAGACACTCTACCAATGACATTAGAATTCTTGGGCAAGGACCCAGGAGAAGGTATATTTAACACCTTCTGTGACTCTGCTAATTTAAAGGCTCAGCAGCATCTACTTATAGAACTGCTTTCTGCTTCCCAGTCATACTACTTTCCACGTGTTTCTGTCACTTTGAAAAGTGACCATTTGAAGCAGCTAGATATATGAGGAGTTCCCCTCCTTTCCAAGCATAAAATCTTACTTAGCCTTCAGCACTACACATGGTTAACTAATGCAAAATCAGTATCACACTCAAAATTAAGAAATACTTAATAAGAGCTTCAAGATTCTGCCTTCAAGTTTCTCCCCCCAATCCTCGGTCATCACATTCAAACTCACCTCTAGTGTCTCTCAAGCTCTTGCCTTTGTCTCTGCCCCTCCGCTTAGGCGTTGCCTTTCATTAAGTTAGAAATTGCCAGAATTCTCTGACATCAGTCTCTGGGAAACTTTTGCCAGGCCCATTTTCCTTACAAGCGATCATGATATGTAAAATCCACAGCCTAGCAACTCATTGACTGTCCACTCCCTACAAAGAAACGCAAAGCCCTTAACTCAGGAAGTCGAGTGTGCTGCAGCTTCAGGGCCTGCAGGTTCACCCCACTGGGCCCCTGCATGTCGGGGTGCTCTTGTGTGTGCATTGTTTCTCTGATGGGAAAAATCTTTAATCCCATCCTGCACCCTGGAAGCTCACCATCTAAGAGCCAGCTCAACAGTCCCCCTTCTGGGACCCTGCTCCTGGTTCTCAGTTATCACATGCTCCAGGCTCTCCCAGCACTTTGGCATGACCTTTACTTCAGCACTTATTCTGTAGGTAAAATGGTGTTTTCAGTTACTAAAACTATAGACAATACAATAGTTGTGGTTTGTGCGTAATATAACTCACAGAGGAAAATACCCCCCTTTTTTTGCCTCTGGGAGTTTTAAAATCTAGTTTATTTGCTAGTTTAAAATCTTGTTTATTTTCTTGGTTTTACTTTTACACATTTCCATCCCTAGGCTCTTTTAATTCTTTTTGAGAGAAGAAGTCAACCTCTGGAAAATGTATCTAAAATATGAGAGAAGAATTCCAATAGAATATGCCATGTTTCTATTAATATCAGGAACATCTCTTAGTATAATACATAATGCTTATATTGCATGATGATTTATATAAACTGTAGAAGAATAAATGAGGCTTTTTATGCTTGGTTGCAGGAACGGCTTTTCCTGTATCCAGTTGATTCGAATATTCAGTTTTCAAAATAACCTGCCCACATACTTTTTAGATGTGACTTGGTCCAAATAGCCAGTTGTTGACTCTAGTTTCATGTTTAACAAAAGCAGTTGTGCTTTTCCATATAGCACATCAACAAGAAGAAAGACATTCCATTTTAGAGTAAGGAATGTGATTTCATCCAAGGAGTTCCCAGACCTTAGTGAGCATTAGAACCTCTAGGAAGGGTGGTCATACACACATTCCTGGGTCCTCCACCCACTGTGCTCTGCTAAATCCCCAGGAGAAGCTGATGCTGCTGGTCTGGAGACCACACTTTGAGAATCTCTGTAATATCTTAACTTCTCAGTTGCACCTTCACTGAAGTGAATATACCTGTTGACTAACAATGAAGAGTATGATTGTCACCAAGCATCTTAATGTTTCTAAATACGTTTGTATAGTCAGGGAAACTCCCCTCGCAGTCCAGTGCAGGGGTGTGGGTTTGATCATTGGTCAGGGAACTAAGCAGAGAAGTCAGTGGCACCCCACTCCAGTACTATTGCCTGGAAAATCCCATGGACGGAGGAGCCTGGTAGGCTGCAGTCCATGGAGTCGCTAAGAGTTGACTTCACTTTTCACTTTCATGCATTGGAGAAGGAAATGGCAACCCACTCCAGTGTCCTTGCCTGGAGACTCCCAGGGACGGGGGAGCCAGGTGGGCTGCCGTCTGTGAGGTCGCACAGAGTCAGACATGACTGAAGCGACTTAGCAGCAGCAGCAGGGAACTAAGATCTCACATGCTGCTTACTGTGGTCAAAACAAACAAACAAAAAACGTATAGTCAGAGACACCAGAAGCAAACCGTCTCTGTGTTAAGACTATTTCATTGTTGTTGCTGTTTTGGCCTTCTTTAGTAAGTCTTTTGTATCAATTTTAAAAGAAAAATGTTTTCAAATTTTAACATCACAGGTTTAAATAAATAATAAAAGATTCTATCTTAGACATTTTGAGTTTCACTCTTCTAGTTAATAAAGCATAAAAGTTCCAGGCAACCTCTCCTTTTAAAGGCACATTGTATTTAAAAAAAAAAAAGACTAGCAAAATTGGCAAATTTTATCAGTAAAGGTGAAGAGACTCATTTTCCTGCTCAGATATTCTACAAGTAAATGATCAAAGTTCTCACCACTATTTTTTGAAAAGTCAGCAAGAAAAAATTATCTTTATTATAATATTGGTTTTGACATGAAGACAGTATGTTGGACCAGTCGTGTTCTAGTATTAGCATAGGGAAACAAAGCAAAAAGCCTGGTGGTGTCTTACTTTTGCACCTCTGTACTGTTTGCCAACATCTTTTAGTAACATGTGACTAAGAATGTTAGTGTATAGGCAGCAGGGAGGGTCAGAGAAATTCAGTGAAATGTCCAAACTGGTCAAAAGCCTGGATTAAAGTTTGGAGACTCCCTGTGTCATCCTTCTATTCCACCACTCCCTAAGGTGGTCCAAGCACATTGCCCCCTGTCTGGGGCTATGACCCAGAGGATGGTGTCTCTGCCTGGAAGAGTAATGAAAGAACACTATAGCTTCTTTGTCGGATCTTCTCAAAGGTCTCTTTTTTTATCTTGGATGGGCTTACTGTTAAGTCTGGAAAGTGAACGTCTGAACAGAAATGCTGATATATTGTTTGAAAAAAATTTTTTTTCAAAAGAGATGCTAAGACCAACTCAGAAAGTATAGTGTTAATACTTTACATTTCTTTAAGAATTTTCAAATCATTTCAGTATAAATCATATTTCCTCTAAACCACTCTGCAAAGTGGACAAAGTGATCACTTCACTGTTCAAATGACAACTAAAAGTTTAATTTGAGGCACTCTTCAAACAAAGCCAGTGGAGGCCCTGTTCTTGTGCCTGCACTTCAGATCTGGCTCTTCATCAGCCAAACCTGGCTTTCATTCATTCATTCATCCGTTGAAAATATTCGCTGAGTCCATAATGTATGCCAGATGCTATTCCAAGTGCTTGCTGCTGCTGCTGCTAAGTCGCTTTAGTCGTGTCCGACTCTGTGCAACCCCATAGACGGCA
Source organism: Oreotragus oreotragus (assembly GCA_006410675.1). NCBI lineage: Eukaryota > Metazoa > Chordata > Mammalia > Artiodactyla > Bovidae > Oreotragus > Oreotragus oreotragus. Next base: position 120,402 of record SJYX01020786.1, read on the forward strand.
ACCCACCAGGCTCCCCCGTCCCTGGGATTCTCCAGGCAAGAACACTGGAGTGGGTTGCCATTTCCTTCTCCAATGCATGAAAGTGAAAAGTCAAAGTGAAGTCGTTCAGTCATGTCCAACTCTTAGTGACCCCATGGACTGCAGCCTACCAGGCTCCTCCATCCATGGGATTTTCTAGGTAAGAGTATTGGAGTTGGGTGCCATTGCCGTCTCCAATTCCAAGTGCTTAGTATACAACAAAACAAATGAAATTCCGTGACCACATGGAGCCTACATTTCAGTGAGGGGTATGTTAGGCAGAATAATGGTCCCCACAAAGATTTCACTGCCTAATTCATTGAACCTGTGTGTTATCTTAATGGAAAAGAGAGATTGTATTTATAATTGAAACCTTGAGATACAGAGATTGCCCTCAATTATCCAGGTGGACCTAATCAGTCATGTGAGTCCTTAAAATCAGAGACATTTTCTTGATTGTATGAGAGGGAGATGTGATGACAAAAGATTGGTCAGAAAGATGTAACTTTGTTAGCTTTATAGTTGGAGGAAAGGGCCCAGGAGCCAAGGAATGCAGGTGGCATCTAGAAGCTGGCAATGAAACAGATGCTCCCCTAGAACATCCAGAAAGGAACACAGCGCTTCTAGTACCTTGATGTTAGGCTTATGAGATCCACTGTACACTTCCAACCTACAGAACTGTAAAATAACAAATTTTCATGGTTAAACCTGTGTTTGTAGTAATTCGTTACACCAGCAATAGAAAACTAATGTGGGAGGAAGACAGACAATGGTCAAGAAAAATAACTAAAATATATTGTGTGTTGAGTAGTGGTAAGTGCTAAAGAAAAAAATAGGAGTGCCAGGGAGAAATGCATTTTTAGATAGAGTTGGCTTCCACATTGAGATTTGGGTAAGACTCGGAGGAGGTAAAGGGTGAAATGTTTCAGAGACAGGAAGCCAAAATCTTCTCACTCTAGGATGATGACCCTGCATGACTAGGTCCTGAATATGGACATTAAAAGAGCAGTAAGCATTCTGAAATATCCCAAGTTCCCCCAGCAACCATGTATGATGATTAGGATAAAGGCTCAACACTCAAAGTATGACGTTGTGATTTTTCTATGAGGAAATAAACATCCTTTTTATGTTTTTTAAAAAACTTTAAAAACATCCTTTTTTAAATAACATTTGCTTTTCTGTATTTTAAGGAGAATAGGAGAAGACATGAAAAAAATGTACTACTATTTAATATATACCATGATTTTTAGAAAGATACTTAAAATTTTAATCTAAAGCAAACAAGTTAGGAATGGTCAGACTTTTTTGAGTCCTTTGGGACCATCTCCTCAACATCATGCTCAGCCAACAGCTTTTAGTGTTATAAAGGAATCTCAGATTATATCTGACCCTGGATTGTTGCAATAATAAGTTGAGTGCCAGTATAAAAAAAGATATTGTGATTTTATTAGAGACATTCATATACTATAAATAAAAATAAAATCAGACTGCTAGTTCAGTTCACCGTTGACCATTCATTTTAATGGCATTGTCCACTGATACTTCCAAGTTATCTGATTATGGAGGTGAAGTCAATGGTTTTATATAGTCATACTCTTGCATGCATGAGTGAGCAGTCTCTTCAGTCACGTCCGACTGTTTGCGCCCCTGCCAGGCTCCTCTGTCCATGGAATTCTCTAGGCAAGAATACTGGAGTGGGTTGCCATGCCTTCCTCCAGGGGAGCCATTCTCTTAAGTACCTGAAAAAAACCTGCATGTCTGATTTTTATTATGCTTTATTATAGCATATATTTTACTTTTCAAAGAAAGAACTCTATGATCTGTCAAAAAATGTTAATAAAAAAGGCAAAGAAATTGTTGATGTAATAATAAACATTCTACAATGATGCTGCATGGGAAATAGGCCTTACCTTGCTACTCAGGGTGTGGTCCATGAATCAATAGCGTGAACATCACTTGAGAACTTTGTAGAATGCACATTCTTGGATGCTACTCCAGCCCTGCTGCTGCTGCTAAGTCACTTCAGTCGTGTCCGACTCTGTGTGACCCCATAGACGGCAGCCCACCAGGCTCCCCCATCCCTGGGATTCTCCAGGCAAAAATACTGGAGTGGGTTGCCATTTCCTTCTCCAGTGCATGAAAGAGAAAAGTGAAAGTGAAGTCGCTCAGTCTGTCCGACTGTTAGCGACCCCATGGACTGCAGCCCACCAGGCTCCTCCATCCATTGGATTTTCCAGGCAAGAGTACTGGGGTGGGGTGCCATTGCCTTCCCCGACTCCAGCCCTACTCCATAACAATCTGCAGTTTAACAGGATTGTAGGTAATTCATAGGAATATTATGTGTTAAAAAAAATGGATTGGGGCAGTATCTTGAACCCTCATTACAAATCATACCACAGAGTATTTAATGTTCTTCAGATTCTAATAGGTCCATATAAACTCATATTATTCTGAATTTAATGCCTTAGCATATCATGTTTGAGAAGCTACTGAGGAAAAAGTATCAGATCTCATGCCTCAGGAGAGAGCTGCAGGGAAATCAGTAGTTGATGTGATGCTTTTTGAGAATTTAGCAAACATTTGGGTTATAGTACTCTTGCCTGGAAAATCTCATGGATGGAGGAGCCTGGTGGGCTGCAGTCCATGGGGTCGCTGAGGGTTGGACATGACTGAGCGACTTCACTTTCACTTTTCACTTTCATGCAGTGGAGAAGGAAATGGCAACCGACTCCAGTGTTCTTGCCTGGAGAATCTCAGGGACAGGGGAGCCTGGTGGGCTGCCGTCCATGGGGTTGCACAGAGTCGGACATGACTGAAGCGACGCAGCAGCAGCAGTGTTAATAATTTAAAACCTTTAAAGTGGTCAACATATTTTTAAAGATAAAATAATTTCAGTTGAGGGGTGAAAGGTACAGCAATTTAATTAGTTCAAAGGAAGGCACCTTGAAAATATAGAGGCAGACAAGAACAAAGTACAAACTTCCTGTCGAATCAGAATTTTCAAGTTGTAAGAAGACACTGATGCCCTCTGGTTCAGAGCTGATGTAAGCTATGACTTGAATTTTCCAAGGCCAGTGCTGACCATCTTGTTGAGGCTCACACAGAGAGCTCACCGTCCTCCCAGCAGCTTTTATATGTTGCTGGCCAGCTCTGTATTGTCAGCTTGCTTTTGCTTTCACTGAACCAACTGATGCCTCCATGACTCTTCCAGGTAGCATTGCTGCTACTTCTAAAGCTTGGGGACACACAAGGCAAGTGAAATGGCACTTTTGCTTCAGCGTCTTTTCTGTCTTTAATCCTTAGATCCGTCCCCTATGTGTTCTATTTTTTTATGCCAACTAACTGTACACTAGGGCATCTATCTTTTCATATCTTGGTCAGCCTCCTTTAGACTAACTCCTGTCTCACAACATTCTTTTTAAAGTATGTGCCCCAAAGGTGAGCAAATTTCAGATATGATTAAGGTAGCTCAGAGCACTGGAGAGACTTTTTTTTTTTTTTTTTAACCTTGCTCTGGATGTTGTCAGTGAATGTGACTTGAAATCACATAGGCTTTTTGGCTGCCTCAACGTATTGTGTCACATGTTGACACACACTTCACCAAGTGTGCTTGGCCTGGCCACCATTTCCTTTTCCAAACTGCTTAGATGCTTTTGCTCTAGCCACAGGGTGGGACTTCAAATGTGTCCCTGTTTAACACCATCTTGTTAGACTCGGGCCATTAAGCTCTGGTTATACCCTGATTCTATCATCCATTCCATTAGCTCTTCCTCCCAGCTTGAAGTCCCCAAACCATACCCCTTTCCCTAAGAGTCCGTCCCTGCTCCCTCAGTCCTTCTCAACCAAGCTTTATCATGTGTCTGTAAGGATTCCTGTAGCTGGTGTAACTAAGTGTAGCTTTATTTTCTGGCACTTGTGTATGTGTTCTGAAATATGTCACTTACTCACAATTTTTCTATTAATTTACAAACTCCTATTGTCAAGAATCTTCTGCTTCCTCTTCACAGTTTTCACTTTAAATATACATAAATAATGTTGACTTTGCATGATGACTGGTGGTTAACTAACAAAAAAAAAGATTGAGTTGGGGACTTTATGTTTTATGTATAACGGAAGGATGCTCAGGAAATGCCTTTTAATGAAAAAAAATTCTAACTTTTGTTAGCAAAATAGGAAGTTCAAATGAAGCTAGGGGTACATCCAAAACAGGCTAAAATTGGCTTATTCTTTTCAGTTCCTAATCCATAGTGGTTGTATGTTAGCCTATTATCTTGCATTTGATTTTAAAATAGATCAGAAGTATGATGATTCAGAAATGGGTGACACAATCAAATTATAGGCAGATCCCTTGCTGTGTGATTCTTGTTAATTAAATACCTGTGATAGGAGAATCAAAACAGGAGGAACTGTATACAATTTAGAATCAAGGCCATAACATTCCTTTCAGCTGAAGATACCTTAACTCCTTAAACATGTCATATTTTTGAAGGAATAAGAATGGGCCTTATTCTTGTCAAGAAGACTTGAATATTTGAAGTTAGATTTCACTTTATCTCATCTAAATCAAGTATACTAAGGCTCATTTGTATGGGCCTCTTGCATATTGTTAGAAGGAAAATTTTCAAGTAAATGTTTTCTTTACCTATTATACTTTTCACTGGTGATTGAAAAAATGTAAGTTTTGTGAACATATTGCTGGATATGGTTTTGGATACTTCAATGCATTTGTTTATTTACATATATATAAATTTACAGATTGACATATATGATTATACTCGGAGAGGAAAGGATAAATGTATGAACACACTTGTATACATACATACAAACAAATCATTAAGTAATTATTTCAAAGTGGAATTGTAGATACTTTTAAATACTCACATTTCTGTTTTCCTGTGTTTTCTTTTATAAGCTTTCATTATGGCATAAGAAAAATATAATGTTTTAAATTTAAAATCTCCCTATAGAATTCTTGGTAATAGTGAAAAATGGAAAGAAATAAAATATCTGTCAATAGGGGAATGAGTACATAAAAAAGGACAAATAAGAAGTAATATTAAGCAATGGGAAAAGCTTCTTGTGTTCACTTTCAAGGCTAGTCAACATGTAGATTTCCTGCAAGATAAACTAACTTCCAGAAACAGCAATTGTTATAAAGAATAACATATACGTGTTTTTTTAATACAAAAGTATACATATATACTTTAAAGTATACATATATACATATATACCTTAAAAGCAAAAAAGTATACCACGGCAACATACACTTGTTTTTTTAGCAAGAATTCTCAGCTTTATTGTTCTGTCGTCAAACCACCAGGAGGGTGGTGTGTAGTAGACGTCACTCTGCGTCTTACCCTGCCTGGTCCCTTTGCTGTCATTGATGTCAAGAACCAGATAGAGATTCACAGGCTTCAGAGAAACATGCTTTGATAATGAAAGTGACAGCGAGTTTCTCCTCATTGCCTCATTGTGGTTTGTGTATCAGCCTATCGTTTTTCAAAGCTGTGCAGTCGGCTTCCGTGGAACTGTTTGCCCTGTGACGTTACTGGAGCACGTTTATCTGAAGATGAGCTCCCAGGGGCCTCAGGAAGTGCAGCCAGCTCTACTGTGTGCCACGGGGCACAGAAACGACCTGTGGCAGGGTGCAGGGAGTTTTGCTCTACAGTGGTCTTTCATAGTACTTAAAAAATAAGCCTGTTTATGATTACAAGAGTTTGTTTTGACTAAGGGGAGTGTATTTTTTTTTTTTTTTACAAAGTAGTTTATTAAAGTTTGTATGTAGGTTTTTTCTTAGGGGCAGCCCTTTTTCCAGATATGTGACATCCAAATGGAAAGAAGCAGTGAGCTCTGTGCAGAGTTCATTTTGTGTAAATAGCCTAGGAATGGTTCCATGGTTCAAAACTGATACTTAATAACTATATAGATTATCTATAAACATTCACAGAATATGTCTACAGTCTTCGGGTACAAACGTAGTATGGGTGCTAAATGTTCTAGGTTGACCACAAATTTTGTGCTTTTGCAGGTACACTTTGGTTTACATCTCTGCAGTGACAAAAAATGAAGGAGGGTTACGTGTATGTGAGAGAGAGGGAAAGAGATGAATAAGGGAAAGGGGAAAAGAAATGAGAAAGAGAGCCACTGACAATGGTATTGGTTTATAAATTTCAAAAGCCAATGGCCCCGATTTAGAGAATTTTCATTTAGGACTAATTAAATTACAAGCTAATTGAGCCGGAATGGAGTTAAGCCTACTGATAGTGCTTTTTAAATATTCCTATTAACAATGATAGAAGATGTTCCGGCTCCAAGGTTTCTAAACCTAAATCTTATGCCTTATGAGTGTTGGGAACTCAGTGTTGTTATGCTCCGGAACTTTTCTGTCCCTTTTAAAGATAATTCTTACTCAGCTTAACAGACATACAGACCTGTAGCAGTGGCTGCTGCTGCTAAGTCACTTCAGTCGTGTCCGACTCTGTGTGACCCCATAGACGGCAGCCCACCAGGCTCCCCCGTCCCTGGGATTCTCCAGGCAAGAATACTCGAGTGGGTTGCCATTTCCTTCTCCAATGCATGAAAGAGAAAAGTGAAAGTGAAGTCGCTCAGTCTGTCTGACTGTTAGCGACCCCATGGACTGCAGCCCACCAGGCTCCTCCATCCATTGGATTTTCCAGGCAAGAGTACTGGGGTGGGGTGCCATTGCCTTCCCCATGTAGCAGTGGAGCCCCTCTGTAAACTGAAGAAATTCTCCAGTGCTCTGAAAATGGCAGGCACTTCAGAATCACATATTACAGATTGTTAATGTCAAATGGCATAAGCAACTTCCTTCAACAAGGCTGTGCCTGAAATTCACACTGTAATAAGAACAGGTGTAAAGAATTGCTGGTGATTTCTCCAGAAATTTTAGTAACAGAATGGTCTTCTCAAATTATAACTTTGGTGCATTAGGAGTTACCCTGGTAGCTTAAGTACGTTAATGTGAGAAATAAATGTCTGACGCGCACCAGGATGTAACTCAGGACTGGGGAATCACCTTCTTGCTCCTTGGTTGCCCTCTGTGTTCAGCAGCTCAGTGAAGCTGTTTGTGTGTGGCTAGTAACTGTAACTAAGACTTGAGTTTATAGGAGAATAAAGTACACTCCAGTTCCATGAGCACACATATGTGAGTATTGACCCTGATTTATAGGACTTGCTTTAAAACTGCACTTAGAATAAACACTCTTTTAAATTTAATTTTCCCACATTTCTACATTCTTGATTCAAGAACAAATATTTTAGTGCTAGCCATTCAATGACTATGCCAAATAAATTTCTGGTTTTTTTTTTTCCTCTAAGGAGCTGAATTGATTCTGAAATATACTTTATATGAACTTTATTTAGGTTAAATTGTAAATTTGTAAATGTGGCAGATTATACAATGTTCTGTAATAATTCCAACCTGATTTTTCTTTTATTCTCAATGAAAGCTTATTCCTTTTCATTCAACATTCTTTTTAATGTGTCTGAGTGCCAGCTGCATCTTATCTGAAATGTAAATTAATATAAAAACCTTTTATATTCTCAATAAATGATCAGTTACTGTCTTCATATCTTCATACTCATCAGTAGTCAGCATTCAACCTTCGATGCTTAACAAGTATTTAAACTCTTACTATGGGCCATGTACTTTTCTCCCTTCTGAGGAAGATAGATGTAGAATTAAAAGTACGTCAAATATTATAACAGGGAGGTGGAAGGCATGCCTCAGGATTAAACAAGAGGAGGATATAAACATAATTGTAGAGGTGGGTGGGGAAGAGTTGGGGGTGGTGTTAGAATAGATAGCTTTTCTAGAATTTACCAAGAAGTTATGTGATGTGGGGTCTGGGTTGGGAGAAAATGGGGGTTGTTGGGAAATGATGTAGAGGCAGATAGTAAATATTTGGTATTTACTCGAGAAGAATTTAGAGACCATAGTGGTTGGCTGGTGAAAAATGGAGTAAAGAAGGGCAAGTGAATGTGCAAGGCTAATAATTCAGAAGCCACATCTATAGCAAATGGAAGGGATGGTGATGACCTGGATTAGGAAACAAACAATCCCAAGAGAATACAAGCTTTATCACCGAGAGACATAAATAAAGTGGATTTATTAGATCAATGTATTATATTTTCATGAGAACATTTACATCCTGCTACTATTTTTCCTTGGGCACAATCTAAGGTATTTTATATTAAGGCCTAATTTAACATGAATTTTTATAGAGACACATAATAAACCGAAATTTTTTTAAGCAAAAAAAAATTGTCTTTTATCTGTAAAATGACCATTGGCTTTGTCTCCCCTCCTTGCCAGAGTGAGGTTTTCCCTGTTATGGGCAAGAGATGAGACAGTCTTTCACCTCTTTCTACTCTTATTCTAACTTGATGGCTTTGTGCAGGATGGGCGTCTTGCTGGTACAGTATCAGAGATGTATTTATGTAAAGTCAAGACACCTTCTGCTCCCTCCAGCCACCTTTCCTCCTGGTCCTCTTGCCTTGGGTCCTCTCTCCCATTCTCAGCTGCACGTCACCCACTATTGCTGCCCCTGTCCTGCTTTAGTTTCCCATCATTTTTAATTTGCCGCGGAGGATTTTTTTAGGAATGATCCCCTATTGTTGTTTTGGATCCCTAGTTAACCATGGTGAGCAATCCTAATGCAGGTATATCTCTAAACCTCAGGAATATAAGGGTTCCTTGCATATCTAAAGGGCCAGTTCTGTACAAGTCTGTGAAACTGAAGAATTTCTCATAAATTTCATATTGCATTGGTTATGGACAGTTCTTTTTATCTCTTAAAAGAAATACTTAAAATATTGACATTATTCAGTGAACTGGTAGTTGAAATGTAAAGATTTAAGAGGCTTTGACTGGTTTAAAAATAAAAGCCGTGAAGTAAATCCTGAACCATTTTACTAATATACCTTTGAATGAAAAGTTCCATGACACTTGTCCTCTTTCCTGTTATTTTTAAATCTGCTTTCCTCGTATGCTTCTCTGAGTTCTCCTTCTGTCATGTAAAACACGTGCTCAGACGAATGTCCATTTCCCGAGACGCACTTCCCCTCAGTGTCCATGCCCTCTCCCTTCTCACATGAATCTTCTTGACCCAAGTCCCTCCCATGACCCTTCCTGCCTCTGTGCCTTTCATTATCCCCCTCATTTGTAATTCAGTTGTGTAAACCTTTTAAGCACCTTTGTCTTAAAGCATGCTTAGGGCCTGTGCTCAGGACTAAGGATGGCCAGTGAGAAAGGTGTGCCTGCTAGTCACCAGCAACAGACAGGGTTAAAGAAAGCAGAGCCAGGAAGATGTAAGGCTGAAACAGAACTGATACGTGGCATGTGAGTGGGTTCCCTTTGCCCCCCAAATCCAGGTTGCCTGATTATTTCCAGTACTCTCCACACCCCAGACTAAATATTCAATCTCAGACTGTTGCAACACACTCCCACCCAATTTCCTTCCTTGTGGTCTTTCTGTCTCCTCCCTTCTAGTCTCACTCCATACAGTGGAGTTATTCTGCCAAAACAGTAATTAGGTTACATTGCATTGCTTTGTGTTCAAAGCCATCCAGTGATTTCCTGTAGCATTTAGAATCAAAGTGCAAGGTGTTTTTTCTTTTAGAAGATAGTTGTTTTTGTCTGTGCTGGATCTTCCTTGCTGCAGGGACTTCTCTGGAGTTGCAGTGTGCAAGCTTCTCATTGTGGTAGCTTCTCTTGTTGCTGCTCCCAGGCTCTAGAGCACAGCCTCAACAGTTACGTTGCATGGGCTTAGTTGTAGGATGTCACATGACATGTAGGATCCCTACATGTAGGATCTTCCCAGATCAGGGATCGATCCCACATCTCCTGCATTGGCAGGTGGATTCTGTACCACTGAGCCACCAGGGAAACCCCAAAGTCCAAGTTCTTGCTGTGTTTTTTTAAAGGTCTGTATGATCTAATCTGCCACCTACCTCCCGGGGATCTGACCTCTTTTCAAGCGACTTTCCGCCTCCCTTACCCATTCATACCCACCCTTCTGTCTTCATTGCTTTTCCTTGAACATAGCAGGCTTGTTCTGCATCACACACGGCCTTGGCACGTGCTGTTCTCGCTGCCAGAGAATCTGTTTCTCTCAGTATCTGCATGGCTGGTTCCATCCCGTGCTTCAGATCACTGCTTGTCATTTTATCAATGAAGGCTTTTCCATGCTACTTCCACCTCCCTGAAACATCCTGCTCTATTTTCCTTCATAGCAACTGTAGCCTACTGTGCCTTTTCTTGTGTCCCTGTTTATTGACCATCCTCCTCCAAGAAGAGTATGAGCCCTGTGAGGGCAAGAGCTTTAGTGTGCTTCCTAAGCGCCTACTGTGTGTTTAGTAGGGTGCCTAGCACATAGTGGGTGCCCAATAAGTGCCTGTGGAGGAAAAGGAGGGAAAGAAAGAAGAAGGTGGAGGAAGGGGTAGAGGGAGTAAAACAGGGAGGGAGAGAAGGATAGAAAAGTTGGGTAAGAGAAAGGCAGGGAGAAAAGGGAAGATGGTAGAGGAAGGAAGGACAGGAAAATGTCCACGTTCATGTTACTAAAAGGACTTCCCTGGTGGCTCAGACAGTAAAGTGTCTGCCTACAATGTGGGAGACCTGGGTTCGATCCCTGGGTTGGGAAGATCCTCTGAAGAAGGAAATGGCAACCCACCCCAGTACTCTTGCCTGGAAAATCCCATGGATGGAGGAGCCTGGTTAGGCTACAGTCCATGGGGTCAGACATGACTGAGCAACTTCACCTAACCTTACCTTAGTGTTACTAAGTCTTCCACTTACATTAAACTTTTAAGTTTTACTTAGTGTTATAAATTCTGTAACAATATCTGCTTAATATCTCTTTTAAACAAAAGGCAAAACTGGCTTCTAGCCCAGACCATTTGGAAAGTAGCATTCTCTAGATAGAAATTAGCGAGAAATTGTTCTGTTTACATTGTATTTATTTTCAGATACCTTCCACTTTGTTATGGGAAGTGGTATTGACTTACCTTTTATGGGAGTGCTATAAAGTTTCCTTTTAAGTAAAAGCATTTAGACTTTCCCCAAAGTATTCTACTTTGGAATTTTTATATAAATAATGATATGGGGAAATTCAAATACAACAACAATCATGAAGTAGAAATGTAGATATGGCAAAATATGGAGCTGGTAGTCGAAGATCTGAAATTGGCAGCAACTGACTTGTATTTTAAAAAATAATGAAAAATTAAAAAAAAATACTTTCCTCAAGATCCACTGTTGTTCCCACTTCATCCGTAAAACATTCCCTGACTACTGCTTTCCTCACTTCCTTGTCTCCTGTTTTTTATTAGACTCCTCTCTACTGTCATAGGTTGACCTGAAGCTGTTTGTCAAGGCTCACTGTTGTTTTGGGTCCTTTAGTTCTGTCTCTTTAAATTGACACGAGGTTTGTGCTGTGCGTGATCATGTGGTGCTCTCTCTGCTCTTACACAGCCACCACATTGCACACCCTAGCGCTGACATGACAGTTAATAACCTGCATTTGTTATTTTCATCCTGACCCCTATCCAAGGGTGTAAGTTGGGGATAAGGTTGGCTGTTTAGACAGCAGAAATACCTAAGCATGCCTTATGATTGAAAATTTTTTTAACTAAAGAATGATAATAAATAGCAACCATGATTTTGGCTTGCAAAACTGAAATCACTGTTTTGCTACTAGCAAAAATAATATTCAGATTTTTTCAATCTGGTAAGAGAAATTAATCACTAGGGCAAAATCATGAGATAAATTGGAGCCAGATTTCAGTACATCCAATCGGAATGCATGAGTACACTTGCTGTGTACTAGGCCCTGCTCTATGCACTTTGTGTTTTAACTTTTGTAACTGCCACAATCCAGGGAGGCAGGTACTCCTTCAGCCTTGTTTTACTAGTTAGGAACCAAAGCTCAGAGAGGAACAGTTACTTACCCAGGGTCACACAGCTAGTGAGTAGTTGAGCTGGGCATTGTCTACCAAGCCCATACTCCTAAGTATGAGACCCTTGAATGCTGCCGAGTCCTTCACAAGACCATAGTCCAAGCAGACAAAACCATAGCAAATGGGTCCCAGAACCTAATACAAAGCTTGAAATGTGGCTGTAGAAGTAAGCATTTGATCCTTAAAAATCAAGTGAATTTCTCTTGTCTTTCTTAATGGCATTTGCAATCAAAACATTTATCATAATCTACATTAAACTCTAATATACTTATTTACAAAGAAAAGACTTTCAAGGAGTATAAATTCATTTTAAAGGGTGAACTTTTTAATGATGGGAGGTGCAATGCCTTTTCTGTAATATAAATATATATTTTAATTGGTATAGTATTCAAATATAAAAATCGTGACCAAGCATTTTTTCTTTTCTTTACAAACAATATGTTAAGAACGTTAATTTTTATCATTTCTCAATAACTGCTAAGTTCAAACATTAAAAAAAAAGTTTTAATATTTTACATGAAGAATCCATAGGCAATACCTTTTAAGTGACTGAGAAAAACTTTACCATATTTTAACCTTGAATGATTCTGTATATGTGGATGTGGATGTGTCTGTGTGTATGTAAAATTTAGTGATTCTCAATGAGTGAGATGTGCGGTCATGTGTGGTTTGTAAAAGTTAAGTGATTCTTTTTTGTGACACAGGTTTTTTTCAAACTAGTGATTATAAAATGACACTGTGGTATTAATGTTAATTTCCCTGATAACTAACACATTTGAGCATTTAAAAATATAATTAGTACTCATTCTGCTAATAAAAATTCTGCCCAGGTGTTTTGCCCATTTTTCTTTTAGATTGTCTTCTGCATTGATGTTTAGGAATTCTTTGTATGTCCTTAAAATTCCTTGTTGATCATAAGTGTTGAAAGTATCTTCTCCCAGTGAGTAACTGTTGAAGCCTGTTGAGAAACAGAAGTATTTTTTGGGGGGAGGGGGTGGAATTTCTTCTAAAAGCTTTTCAAGATCTACCTTTAATTAATACTCCTAAGTCCCTTTACATATTACATTTAACATTATATATAGTATGAGAAGTTACCCACTTTTGTGTTTGTTTTCCACATGGCTAAACACTGATCAACTGTTCCATCAATTCCTACTGACTGGTACTGCTATCTCGACAGGCATTGAGTTTCTTAGTACTGTTGGTCTATTTCTGGGGGTTCTTTCTATGTTACAACCCCCATGGTGTTAATATCTATAATAGTACAATAGTGAATATCAAATAAAGAGTTCCTTCTTCCTGATCTTGTTCATTTTAAATTGTTGGCTGTTCTTCATCTTTATTACCTCCATAATTAAAAATAAAATCTAAGTCCCTTGAAATGAATTATCATGGCTTTGATGGAAATTTATTGAATCTATAGATTAGTTTAAGAAAATTGATATATTTAGGATACTGTATTTCTATCTGTAATTTATAAATGAATCTCAGTCTTTCTGAGATTGAAACCTGTCTTTTCACAGATAACTTGAGAAAGTTGGAAGAGACTCTCATAACCTGTGATGAAATACTATTTGTACACATCAAGGCACATTTATTATGTTAATACTCGCTGTTTGAGTCTTCAGCTTTCCCTATCCCATGGCCCTTCTTAAATTTATATTTATTTATTGCATCTTGGTAACAACTCAAGGAATTTTTTTTTTTTTGATACAGATTATGGCACAGAGGAAAATGCTGGAGACATTATCCTGTTCATGAAGAGTATGAACTGCACAAATTATTTAACTTTTAAAGATTTAGTTTCCTCATTCATGAAATGAGTTTGAGCTAAACAGTCTCTCACCTTTCCACCAGCTCTAACGTGAAAAGATTGTGTTCATCATTGTGTTTTCTCATTAAAATGCAAATATGCTTAACTAACATCATGTTCCATTTTCTTTGGAGATTGAGAAACCCATCACCTAAATGATGTGGTTGATTGATTTTTGTCAATATCAGTCTTTACTCCACTTTAAAAAACTTTCATTAATATGGTTCTAGATTTTTGAATAAATAAGATTTATATGGTCTGCTGCTGCTGCTGCTAAGTTGCTTCAGTCGTGTCCAACTCTGAGATGCTAAGTATTTCTAAGCTTTGATCATTCTCCTGGGCATGTTTCCATAGACAATTTTGTAATGATAGATTTAGTAGAGAAAACACAATAATACTATTAAATTCACCCAGTAGAAAAGTAAATGTAACTAAATAGCCATGCAGTCTCTGATTATTAAAAATGTATGAGTGAGGGGTAGTAAGAAGTACAAACTTCCAGTTACAAAATGAGTCATACTGATGAAATGGACAATGTGGGGAATATAGTCAATTTATCTTCTAAAAATGAAAAAAAAAAAAAGATACGAGCATGAGAAACCTCTGTATTTTTATCTCATTGTTTAAGGTAAATATTTTGCCCTTCATATTCATCGTTGATTTTTTTTAATCACATTTAGACTTTGGAAATTATACCAATGAGTTTATATGAGAATGACAAAAACAATCTAGACTATATAGTCAAATAGTCTGAATTTTATACTTTGACTTGCTTTTCTTTTTAGATGAGGTATCTCTAATTATTTATTCAAACATAGAAGTAATCTTTTCCTTTTTTCTTTCATACTGTTTCACATCTGTTTGTTCAGTGACATTGCTATTTTATAAGATTTTATTAGAGAAAATGTCCCTACCTGCACTTGAACATTAACCTAATTTATTTTTTACATATATGCCTTGTTTTAACTGATATCAAGTACTTTCTGAATGCATACTATCTTTGCAACTTCCGTCCCTTTTAAATAAGAAATCCAATGTTAAGTGTGTTAATAAAGATGAAGCCTACACCTGCATATCTAAAATTTTGGTTTTACCGGTTCAGTGGAGTTGAACATTTTTGAAATGAAATTGAAGAGACATTTCAAAAACATTTAGCTCGTGTTCATTCATCTATTCATCTTCTCTTTAATTAGATCTGGTTGAAAAATTATTTTCATTGATTGATAGTGGCTTCCTGGAATATGTTTTTATAAAAATTATGAGAAATATGGGGTTCTGAGATTTAGCAGAAAAGTGGTTAGATAATATACATATACATGAGTTGGATTTACTGACTCAGGGAGAGATATAACTTTAATGGAGACAAAGGCAGACTAGAGATCTTTGATCATCTGACCTAGCCTGTTTTCTTCCAGGAGATACATTACCACATGGTCCAA
The DNA here is from genome assembly GCA_006410675.1 of Oreotragus oreotragus. Taxonomy (NCBI): domain Eukaryota; kingdom Metazoa; phylum Chordata; class Mammalia; order Artiodactyla; family Bovidae; genus Oreotragus; species Oreotragus oreotragus. Next base: position 135,648 of record SJYX01020786.1, read on the forward strand.
AAGGGAATTGTCTATAAATATTTTTAGAATTCCTTAAGGTGAGTGTTTTACAATTTGATATTACATAGCCAAAATTAATTTTTTTTTCTCTCTGGACACTGAATCGTTAAAATTTTAGATTTTATGTGACTATAAGCAGTTGAGTTTACAAACCAGATTGTTATATTGGATACAGTCAAAAATCTAAACATTCACACTCATTTTATGTTTTGCTTATATGCTGGAAAACCTAACTATCTTGCATCCTTGAGTTTAATTTAGTTCTCAAATCACAATTTTTTTCTCAAAGCCTTATTAGGAATACCTCATAAGAGTGGGGAGCCCATGGAACAAAACTCCAAATGTTTCTTTATTGCTACTAAGAATATAAAGTGGGAAAGTTTCCAAAGTCACATTATGCTGCTGGTTCTAACTTGGCTTGTTGCTCTATCATCTAAGGAGGCTGAGTTACATGCGCACTATTTGTACAGTGCGAGGATGTAAAGCCATACATCCTGGTAACTTGTGCTTTTCTGCATGTCTGAAAATTACTATTCATTTTCATATTTAAGTAGAATGGAAAGGAAGATAATTACTGCACTTTTAGTTCTTCTAAGAAAGAATTTTGTACATTTTTTTAGTTTTGTAAATTTCCTGTTAATTCACAAAAATAATAAGTAATGACCCGTCCCTACTACAATCATGAATGTTAACCAACAGCTAAAGGTAAAAATTTTTTAAAGTCCTCAAATTTGTATACAGATTTTAAATTGCTTAGCCATAATTCTGCCACTAAGATACAATTTTCATTTCTTTCCCTTCCAAATGTTGTCCACTAGTATACATACTTTATAAAGCTACCATAATAATTATATATTATTTTTTGTCCTACTTTTTAAACCTAACAGTATTCTTTTAATGCTTTTCAGTTGTCTGATGCAGTCTTCACTTATATCATTTTGATGGCCAGATAATATTCTGACTTGATTTTTAAATGTGTTTTTTATGTTCAAGCATTTTTCTTCATTTACTGCTATTACAAATGGTACTAGAAACACCTTTTGAAGTTTTCTTCTTTATTTTAATTAGACTAAATTCTAAGTGGTGGAATCACCAAGTTACATTTCAAAATCTGTAACCAAAAAGGTGCTGTTTATTAAGACCTATTTGTTAACTCATAATTTAATTTTATTTTAAGTATGTGTATCAAGTCTTCTTTATCCATTCCTTTGTTGAAAAATACTTAGGCTGTTTCCATGTCTTGGCTACTATAGAGTGCTGCTATTAACATTGGGGTGCATATATCTTTTCAAATTAGAGTCTTCATCTTTTTTGGCTATCCCAAGAATGGGATTGCTGGATTATATGATAACAATTTTTAGGGTTGTTTTTTTTTTCTGTACATTTTATTTATTTTTTGTGTGTGTGGCACATTTATTTTTTTTATTTTGATTTTTACTTTATTTTACTTTATGGTGCTGTATTGGTTTTGGCATACATTGACATGAGTACCTCTGTACTGTTCTCCTTAGTGGCTATACCAATATTCTCACCAACAGTGCAGGAGTGTTCCTTTTACTCTATACCCTTTCCAGCATTTATTATTTGTAGATTTTTGATGATGACCATTCTGACTGCTGTGAGGTGATACCTCAATGTAGTTCATTTGTTAAATTTCTATAGTTGTGTTATCTTTTATCAGTATCTGTGCTCCTGTTATTTCCTTTCTTTGGCTTTCTTTGGTTTCATTTTTCTCTTTTTTTGTATGCTTTAAAGTAAATCTCTGTGAATTACTTTGCAATATGTTTTTTCAATTTTACTACTTTAGCTGCATCTCAAATATTTGATACACTGTATATTTACTACCAAAAGTATTTCCTTAATTTTGTTATGATATCTTCTCTGACTCAAGTGCTACTTAGACATTCTTTAGTTTTTGTCCCCAAAGCGTTTTTTTGTACTTATATACATTATTATCTATTATACTATAAAACGGGGCTTCCCTCATAACTCAGTTGGTCAAGAATCCACCTGCAATGCAGGAGACCCTGGTTTGATTCCTGGGTCGGGAAGATCCCCCAGAGAAGGGAAAGGCTACCCACTCCAGTATTCTGGCCTGGGGAATTCCGTGAACTATACACTCCATGGGGTCACAAAGAGTTGGACACGACTGAGCAACTTTCACTTTCACCTTCATTCTAAAAAACACATGACATATGTTGTTATTTCTTTGTTCCATTGTTATCAGAGAAATTATTTGCATTATACCTATTCTCTGACATTTGCAGAAACTTACTTTAATGGGACATATTATTCATGAACATTTAGTTGATTGTAATTAGATTCAAAAATGCTGTTTTAGACTTCCTCTTTATCCTGTTTTCGTGTGTGCTTTCTTTTTGCTTCTTTTCTTTCCTTGTATCATTTTGGATCAAAGTGATTTCCTCCCTATTCTCATTGTATTCTTTCCTTCTAGTTTTAAACTTTTATTCTCTGTTGCTTTAGTAACAACCCTGGAAAATTTACCTTAGTAAAGGCTAAAATGAAACAGTAGTTTCCCCTCCTCCTCAGCAAAATGAGAAAAATGGAGCTTAGTTTTCTTCACATTTTAGACATTAGTTTGACTCAGTCCATCTTTGTGAATATTTACTGACATGTTTTCTATGTTTTTTTTGCTCCCCACTGTGATTCAGCATCTCAGACCTTCCTAGTTCTTAAAATACATCTTTTGCAAGTTCCTTTAGTGCCCAAGAGTAGAAAATTCTATCGCTCGATTTTCTTAAAATTTTGTTTTGCACTTGTACTTGAAAGCTAGATTTGCTATGTCAGTATTTCTAGATTGGCAGGTTTTTCTCTCAGCACTTTAAAGATAGTATTAAATCATCCCTTAAGAAACCAACTCTCAGTTTGATCAATGATCTTTTGATCTGTCTGTTCTGTGTGGGTGCTGTTAAATTCTTTTTATCTTTGTTGTGCAGTTTCACCCTAATGGATCCAGATGTTGATTTTTTAAAATAAATTTGCCTTGCTTAAGATTCATTGGCCTCCCTATGTGAATATTGCTGTCTTTTGTCAATTTTCTTAGTTATTATCATTTCAAATATTGTCTCATTACCATTTCTTTTAGTTTTCCTGTGAAACTCTAATAAGATTTATGTTGACCTTCTTATTCTATTGTTCACTTTTCTTAACTTCTCTTTCGTATTTTCTGTCTATTTCTCTATTACATTCTGAATGTTTCATTTAAATATTTTTTGAAGGTATTCAACCTTCAACTGTGTCTAATTTGTTTCTTAATCTGTTTATTGAGTTTCTAATTCCATTTATTAGATGTTCAATGTTAAAATTTGTTTGTTTTTATTTTAAATATGCCTGGCAAGTTTTTAATGGTCTCTTGCTCTTCTGCTGAATTTTCTATCATTCCTTATCTTTCTTTAAATAGGTTGAATATATTATTTATTTGGTAATTCTTATATCTATAAGTTTTTTCGTCTGTTTCTACAGTTCATTATTTCTGTTGATTGTTTTTCTTGGGAATTTACTTTTTCATGCATTCAGTGATTTTTCTGTGATATTCCTGAGTATCTTATATGTGGAAATGATTTGTGTTTACTGTTCATTTTATCCGGAAGGGATTTGCTTGCTCCAAGGAACTGCACGATCTATCAACCATAGATCTACTTTAACCTAGATGTTCAACTTCCAGGTCAAATACTCAACCCATTTGAGTATGCACTTGTGATTAGAAATTTTCAAACTAATCTTTAAAAATAGTTGCTATCTGGAAGCAAAGCAAGTCTTAGACTCTACATGAAAGTTTTCTCTAGTACAGTCTCTGGGCATTGACTTCTGGGCGTAAGACTTCAGGGGAGACTGAATGTGACTTCCTTCTCTGTTTAGTTACCCAACTTTGCTTCTTTCTCGGCATGAGAAGCATTGGTAGGTGCCTTCAAGATAGATGTCATCTGCAGTGCTTATCTCTGTGGAACCATGCTTTCTTAATTTCAGACCTCAAATGATAACTTTTAATTGAATAATTGAAAACAATCATCCAGTATACTATTTAGAGCAAATTTTGATGAATCATGTTATGGAGAAAAACACACAAGCCTAACTGTATAGTATGATGAATTTTCATGAAATGAACTTATTCATGTAACCAGAAAGTAGATCAAAAACAGATCATTGCTGAATTGCAGGAGATGCTTTTGTGCCTTCCCGTTTCAGATACTGCCACCCAGGAATAACTACTCTGCTGACTTCAAACGCCATACATGCCACTATTCACTGAAGACAAATGCCATATGAAATCACTCACATGTGAAATCTAAAATACGACACAAAGGAATCTACCTACAAAATAGAAACAGACTCAGACATAGAGAACAGGGTTGTGGTTGTTGAGGTGCATGAGAGAGGGAGAGGAATGGACTAGGAGTTGGTGCACGCAAACTATTACGTTTAGAATGGATAGACCCAAGGTCCTACTACAGCACAGAGAACTATATTCAGTATCCTGTGATAAACCATAATGGAAAAGAACATTAAAAAAAAAAGAATGTATATAAAAAGATAATGTACCCTTCAGTGTCTGGCTTCTCACATACAGTTTAGATTCTTTTCCTCAACATTATATTTGGGACATTCATCTGCCTTTATATATGTAGTTGTATTTCATGTTTATCTCATACAAATATGCCATAAATTATTTATCCATTTTCTTATTGGCAAACATTTGTTGTGTTTTTGTTTAAAGTTATTACAAATCCTACTGCTATGAACTTTATTATACTTCTTGCATTTATGCCATATACATTTGGGTTAGATATATAGACACAAGTGAAATTGCTTGGTCATGAGGCATGAGTTTTTTTCAGTTTAGAAGATGCTGAACAGTTTTCCCAAGTAGTTTTGGCAATTTAGATTTCAGTCAATACTGTCTCAGCTTTCTATTTGCTCCACAATTTTGCCAACCCTGTTAGTATGTCTTTTTTCATTTTAACTATTCTGATGATATACTGGATGTCATAGTTTTAAATTTGCATTTTCCTGATATCTAGTGGTTTTGTGCATGTTAAAGTTTTTTTTTGTCTTGGCCTTTTTTATCAAGTCTTTTGAAGTTTTCCCTAGTGAAAAGCGTTCCTCTGTGTAGTTAATTTCCTGTTTCACTCAGAATTACTTCAGTGAGCATCTCTGTTCTTAACTTCCTCTCTCTTCTCTCCGATATTCAGAATATTTTTTTTCAGGACTCTTAAAGTCAACCTTTAATTTGGCCAACCTGTCTTTGAGCTCCCCCTGCTGTTTTCCACTTAAATTATATACCTATTTATTATGCACAATTATCTTTAAAATGATGGATTCTTAGACAATAAGCTGTTTTAAACAAACACATTTCTAAAGGCAGAGGGTGTCAGTCAATGTAGATACTGCTGTTGCTGCTAAGTCGCTTCAGTCGTGTCTGACTCTGCGACCCCAAAGACGGCAGCCCACCAGGCTCCCTTGTCCCTGGGATTCTCCAGGCAAGAACACTGAGTGGGTTGCCATTTCCTTCTCCAATGCATTAAAGTGAAAAGTGAAAGTGAAGTAGCTCAGTAGTGGCCGACTCGGAGAGACTCCATGGACTGCGGCCTTCCAGGTTCCTCCGTCCATGGGATTTTCCAGGCAAGAGTAGTGGAGTGGGGTGCCACTGCCTTCTCCAATGTAGATACTAACTCTGGACAAAAGAAAATTTAAAATAAAACTTAAAAGACTAGTACTTTAAAATTTTACTTGTCGTATCTAGCCATTCATACTAATGAAATGAATTAACACTTCAAATTATTTAAAACTAGACAAACTACGAAGTCATATACAATCTTCCCAGGTATACCTTAAACATGTTGAAGTCAGCATCATGGCTTACACCTCTTTCTACTTCCTCACAGTTCCCAGGATATTTACTTGGACGTAGTTCAGTCATTGGACTTCCCTGGTGGCTCAGTGGTAAAGAACCCACCTGCCAGTGCAGAAGACTCAGGGTCGACCCCTGGGTTGGGTAGATCCCTGGAAAAGGAAGTGGCAGCCTGCTCTAGTAGTCTTGCCTGGAAAAATACCATGGACACAGGAGCCTGGTGGGCGATTGTCCATGAGGTTGCAAAAGAGTTGGCCATGACTGAGCAACTAAATAGCAACAAACATTTCAGTCATTGACTATTGAAAAGGTATCTAAAATCATTTATTCAGTTGTCTTCCTGTATCTAAATTCATGGTGTACGTTTCTTTAGGGCGTTGCAGTTGAAGTAAATAAAGCATACCATGCAGTATTTGTATGTATTCATCAATCAACTGTGACAGATAATGTCTCCCTACCTTACAGTGTAATAAAATTTGTCATTTTCAAGTTTACCAGTTGATTAGCTTCATAAAGGCCTATTCTACTTTTAAAAATTACCAGGAAGCAAGAAAACTCATAGCTTTATCAATGTAGATTTGAAACTATATAATGAGTACTTAACGATTATGAATTTTGCTTGTGGCTAAGTCTCAGTAATACTATTTAATCTACAGGATTTTTATAATGATAAATGCAAAACTGTGTATTAAATGCTAAACACAGTTCTTGGCACATAGTAAATAAATAGCTGTATTTTAAATGAATGTTGTATTATGAATAAGCCATAGGCATTTTTTTTCTATCTAAATGTTCTGTTTAAATGCTGAAAATCTGATTTTCCCCTGTCAATGTTAATTTCCTGAACATTAGTTTTGGAAATAGTGCCACATACCTGTATATTAATGCACTGCAAGAGGCCAATCAAATGCAAGTGTAAAAGGAGTAATTTCCTTCTCCTCTCAGCACTCTCTGCTAATAAAGCTGTTTGAACATATTCTAGAAAGACTTTTGATGCCAGAGTCAATAGAAAATTAGGCAGGTGGGTGGTTTTAAATCTACTAATAATAATATCACTTCTGCACCCTCCCTAAGTTCTTTCTATATTAAAGCTATGGTTCCCTTTGGCTAGCTTCTGAGTAGAACCTGGGTTATTTTAGGGTTTTTTTGAGAAGAGCAGAGGAGAACCAAGTACCCAATATCTAGATGATTAAACTATTAGAGCCATTGTGTGGAATTCAGATGAACCCCCATCAAAATTTGATTTGAAAGTAGAGACTAATGAACACACACACACACCCCCCATCCAGGAGATCATGAAACATTCATTTCCTAGATAATTGAGATTTTCTGGAGCCAACAGGGCAAGGTGACTGGCCGGGGGATTTTAGGCCTTTTAGGGGATGAGGCCCAAGCTGAGAGAGTGGCTTGGAGGAATCTGTGAGGGCTGAGACTCTCATCCAGCACCATAGGAGAGAATACCTGTGCTTTCTTAGCATTTTGCCCAAATGTAGGGCTGAGCTGAAGAGGCAGGGGTGAGATGTAAGAGCCATTATCAGACATCGAAAAGGGGAGTCAGACTTCTTATTCCAGAGACCTAGATGTCTCAGAACAGGGAAGTGGCCACAATCTTGCACAGCCAGTTTTGCCCAGGGCTGAGAGTTTAGATCCCTTTTTAAAAGCATGTGTTTCTGTTGATTAACACATATTATTTAACAAATTTTATTAAATTGGTATGTTGGATATATATAACTTCAGTTATACAAGTAGGGAGAATCCTGTTTCCTGTAAACAGATAAAGATACTATTTTGTACAAATAAATGTAAAATGGATTTTTATTAACTATACATATGTATATAAGCAGGACTCAGTCCAGTTATGAAATAGTATCATTTGTAACTTTCTTAAATAAATAGGGTAATAAATAAGATGACAAACAAGTATGTGGTTTCAAAGGGACTCTATATAATTATATCTCTCATGGTATGATATCAAGTCTGGTATATGTGGTACCAGTCCCATGTCATTATATTTACTGGTTGCTTATTTTTAATTAATTATTTCTTTCTCTTAGTTTGACAGATATTTTACTCTTCCTCCAACATGTCCCAGATTCAGTATAAACAGTATTTTGTCTTTGTCTTAAGAGATTCCTAGTTTTCTGGAGAAATAGGAATATAGAATAATAAGAGATATGCAATATTGTAATATCTCTAGTTGAGAGGTATAATTAATATTCTGGGTCTGTTGCTTTAGACTTCCAGAACTTTATAAATAAATGTGAATAGATGCACAGAATAGACGCATTGTGGTGGCCCTAGATTCATCTTCTGTTGCATATTGCTCTGCAGAGTTCTGACCCAAAGGAAGTGTTTTTTCATAACAATACCTATTGAACTTTCATCGCTTTGTGACACTCTGTAAAATTATCTGAGAGCTCCAAAGCATGAAATTAACATTCTAGAATATTGCAGTCTAGCCTCAATATTTCCTATTTTGAAACATACTGAAATGAGTTGTCCCCAGCAGAACCCTCTTTAAATTCTACTTTGAAATCTTATACACTTGTATTTGGATCCTTCTGGATTTTTAAATCCTAATAAAGGGTTATTAGAATTTAAACTATTTAAATCCTGATAAAGAGTTAGTATTATATTTAAATGATAGTTTAAATGATCAACTGAGATCAGCTCTTCAGTCAAATAAAAGAAGCACTCTCAGCAAAAAATGAATAAAAATAAAATTAAGTCCTTTTAATCTCCTATAAATCATCTTATTAAGATACTATGATTTAGGATTAGAAATTGTATAGAACTTGTCCTTTGCACTCAGATTTCTCCAAATTATATTTAAATGATAGTTTAAATGATCAACTGAGATCAGCTCTTCAGTCAAATAAAAGAAGCACTCTCAGCAAAAAATGAATAAAAATAAAATTAAGTCCTTTTAATCTCCTATAAATCATCTTATTAAGATACTATGATTTAGGATTAGAAATTGTATAGAACTTGTCCTTTGCACTCAGATTTCTCCATTTTTAAAGTTTCTATATCAATGTAAAGAAAAGTATTTCTTGTAACATTTCCTAAGGCTTGTCTTACACGATAAAAAATCACTGACAAAAACCCCTTTATCTAACCCTTTTTATATATAGAAGTTATCTAAGTAGAAAATAATGATGCCTCCAATGTTCCTAATTGAATTCAAATGATTATCTGAGTTTAATTTGTCTTGTTCCCAAAGTGAACAAAATGTTTCTCTCTTTTGAATGTTCACTCCAGGTTTTAATTGAGTGGAAATATATTGAGGAAACTCCTATTGCTCAGAGCCCAAGTTTGCCGTTTTCTGAATCTGAATCACATTGCTTGAGATAGAGTTGACTTTCAGAAAGTAGAGGTGATTAAACATATTCTTTTTTTTTTTAATTTTTTTATTTTTTTAATTTTTTTTTGTATTTATTTATTTTTTTACACGAACTCCCAAACATGAACCCCCCTCCCACCTCCCACCCCACATCTTCCCTCCAGATCATCCCCATACACCAGCCCCAAGCATCCTGCATCCTGCATTGAACATAGACTGGCAATTCATTTCTTACATGATAGTATACATATTTCAATGCTATTCTCCCAAATCATCCCTCCCTCTCCCTCTCCCTCTCCTTCTCCCTCAGAGTCCATAAGTCCGCTCTACACATCTGTATCTCTTTTGCTGTCTTGCATACAGGGTCCTCATTACCATCTTTCTAAATTCCATATATATGTGTTAGTATACTGTATTGGTGTTTTTCTTTCTGGCTTACTTCACTCTGTATAATTGGTTCCAGTTTCATCCATCTTATTAGAACTGATTCAAATGTATTCTTTTTAATGGCTGAGTAATACTCCATTGTGTATATATACCACAGCTTTCTTATCCATTCATCCGCTGATGGACATCTAGGTTGTTTCCATGTCCTGGCTATTATAAACAGTGCTGCAATGAACATTGGGGTACATGTGTCTCTTTCTATTCTGGTTTCCTCGGTGTGTATGCCCAGCAGTGGGATTGCTGGGTCATAAGGCAGTTCTATTTGCAATTTCTTAAGGAATCTCCACACTGTTCTCCATAGTGGCTGTACTAGTTTGCATTCCCACCAACAGTGTAAAAGGGTTCCCTTTTCTCCACACCCTCTCCAGCATTTATTGCTTGCAGACTTTTGGATCGCAGCCATTCTGACTGGTGTGAAGTGGTATCTCATTGTGGTCTTGATTTGCATTTCTCTGATAATGAGTGACGTTGAGCATCTTTTCATGTGTTTGTTAGCCATCCGTATGTCTTCTTTGGAGAAATGTCTATTTAGTTCTTTGGCCCATTTTTTGATTGGGTCGTTTATTTTTCTGGAATTGAGCTGTATAAGTTGCTTGTATATTTTTGAGATTAGTTGTTTGTCAGTTGCTTCATTTGCTATTATTTTCTCCCATTCAGAGGGTTGTCTTTTCACCTTGCTTATAGTTTCCTTTGTTGTGCAGAAGCTTTTAATTTTAATTAGATCCCATTTGTTTATATTTGCTTTTATTTCCAGTATTCTGGGAGGCGGATCATTGAGGATCCTGCTGTGATTTATGTCGGAGAGTGTTTTGCCTATGTTCTCCTCTAGGAGTTTTATAGTTTCTGGTCTTACATTTAGATCTTTAATCCATTTTGAGTTTATTTTTGTGTGTGGTGTTAGGAAGTGATCTAGTTTCATTCTTTTACAAGTGGTTGACCAGTTTTCCCAGCACCACTTGTTAAAGAGATTGTCTTTACTCCATTGTATATTCTTGCCTCCTTTGTCAAAGATAAGGTGTCCATATGTGTGTGGATTTATCTCTGGGCTTTCTATTTTGTTCCATTGATCTACATTTCTGTCTTTGTGCCAGTACCACACTGTCTTGATGACTGTGGCTTTGTAGTAGAGCCTGAAGTCATAAACATATTCTTTTTGGCAGCTACTTGGTTGGGTGTTTTACCTTTAAAAGTAGGGTCATGAAAGTCTGACCTCTTTGCTTTGGGTTCTAGTCTCAGATAGACTTATCTATTAATGGACCATAAGCATGTAGGGATTTTGTTGTCCTCAGATATCCACATAAATTTAATCCAGTCATTAGTTAGATGTCCTCCTTGGACTGAAATAGTATTCTGGTCTATTGAGGACCTTTTAATTTAGTAAACATTTACAGAGTGATTGCTCTCTGCTAAGAGCAATACACCATGCTAAGAGATATGAGGGATATAGAAATGAAAGAGCATAGTCTGAGTCCTCAGAGAAATTATAATGTAGACATGAAGACCAGTGCAAAGAGACAGATACATCAATAGAACAAGATGTATAGCACAGGGAATTCTACTTAATGCACTGTAGTGACCTGAATGGAAGGAAGTTCAAAAAGGAGGGAAGATGTGCTTTCCTGATGGGCTTTCCTGGTGGCTCAGTGGTAAAGAATTCGCCTGTAGTGCAGGAGTCGCAGGAGCCACAGGTTCGATCCCTGGGTCAGGAAGATCCCACGGCGGAGCACATAGCAGCTCACTCCAGTGTTCTCACCTGGAGAATCACATGGACAGAAGAGCCTGGCAGGCTACAGTTCATAGGGTTGCAAGGAGTCAGACATGACTGAAGCAACTTAACACGCAGATACATATGTATGTGTCTAATTCATTTGGCTATAAAGACTAATAAAACTTTGTAAATCAACTATACTCAGTAGAAATTAATTTTTTAAAAGGATAGCTTCTCTAGGTCTCCAAAGACACTTTGATTTTTTTTAAAGACTTTTTAAATTGCCTGGGAAAACTTCGGGTAATTTCAGAATTTTAGCTATCAAGAACATATTCATGCTTCTTTAAGCTTAATCTCCATTCCCAAACTCTCCCTTTAAATTTAGACTCTTTCCTGTCTATTCCACTTGATATTCAGTTAGCAACTCAACCTCTACCTGTCAGATTCTGAATTCATATCAGTTCCCTTAACCTCTTGCTGCCCCGGTATTTCCCTGGTATAGTTAGCTAATGTGTTCAATTCATCACCAGAATATGCTGTTTTCTATGCTATTTCTCAAGTCCTTCCCTTCTTATCAATTTTAGTATGATTGCACTAACTGAAATCATCAAAAGCTTTCACTGGACCCTTGTTACAGCTTTCTCACTGGTTTCCTTTCCTCTAATTTTCTCTCCACTTAAATTCCTTGTTCATACAGCCATGAAAGAAATGTATCATAACATAAATCCATCCAGGCAACATTTCTCCTGACATCTCTTCAGGAATTTCCAAAAACCGTAAGATAGGGACCCCAACTGTATGAAGTCTTGAATAGCATTCCCAAACTAAAAAAAAAATTAGATTTTTTTCTTTGAATGCACTTAATATGATTTAATTAATTGTTGAAACAGGCACCTTTTGAGAATAAATGAGGGCATTACTAATTCTTGTGTTGGGAATGCAGGTTCAAAAGTTGACAGGACATATGGCCACCCTGTTTGCTAGTGTCTAGTTGCTTTCATTGTCTTTTATACAATATGCTGTTTTCTCTTTCTAGAACATCTACTTTCATCTTTCTTCCCTAGATGCCTCTTTCTAAAGACTTTTTGAGATTCACCTCAAACTCCTTATGTCTCTAGTTGTATTCTCTCATTCTCCTGCCCTCAGAGAGGCATTTAATACTTCCTTTGTGTTCCTATATGCTGATATAAATCACTTATGGCACTGCTGTGTAATATTGAAATTTGCTTGTATGTTTATTTTCCCCCAAATACAGCACATTCCTTAAGGTCAGGAGTATATTTTGTGTGTAGCAAAGGTTTGTTGAAGTGACTACATTTGAACTTTAAATTTATCTGTATGATCTTGTTCCCAGTACAGGTAAAGGATAAGCTACTGTGTTTTGTTTTTGTGGGAGGAGGGTAATAAAAATTTGACAGACTAAGCTAACCCCATGTTTTTTAAACCCTCAATTGAATGATCAAGCATAATCAAAATTATAAGGCAGGGTGAGGAGATATACAAGTATTCAAAAATATGACTTTGTTATTATTGGGAAGAATGCCATAGTAGAAAAGAGGGTTTGGATTTCACAAGGTGGGACTTCTGGAGACCAAGGATGAGAGATTTAAGAGTGCTATTGTGAATATGGTTGTGAAATGGAACTCTAGAATCTACACTAAATAAGGAAGAAAGTAAATTGATCTAGCATGTGAGGCTATAAGATGAAAAAAAAAAAACAGGAAAAGAATACAGTGCTGGAAATGATAATGGGAAAAGAGTGAAGATCAGAAGGGATGAACAAAAGGGAAGATGAAAGAATTAGAATAGATGAACTTCATCATAAGATGTGATACAATGACCAGTCAGAGTAGAAGAGTTATCTGTATTTCGGAAGGGTGGAAATCCAATGGAGATATGAAGGAGAGGGTTTGTGATAAGGCTTGTAGATATTTGGTGGTAAATTTCACCAAGAAAGTTAGAAAAAGGGTCTCTCCACAGATTGATAAATACTGGACACAAAGAGAATGGTATAAGTAAGTGTGAAGTACTTGCAAAAAGGGAGCCTTCTTGAAAAGTGGAGGTAGGCTAATGGACTCCAAGAAGCAAAAAAAAAAAAAAAAAAGGAACCACTTCTGATAGAAAACACTTTGGAAGTTAGTGTTGTCAGGAGAAAGCTTGATTTCAGTGTGATCAAGAGCAGAGCTGATTGATTATCTTCAGAAGTGATCAAAGACGGAAGTGGGTTTGCTTACAATATCACAAAGGCAAGAGAAGACCCACAGAAGGCCCATGGGGAGGTAACTTCTTCATGGTGGAAGATGTGTGGCTGAACTGGGCTGAATAAGCCAGAAAGAACATACTGACAAAAATAGCATCCAGAGATTTCTGCCTTGGCTGGGAGTTGCAGAAAGTTGTCTGAAGGGGGTTTGAACACAGGAGGCTGTGTTAGAGACTAGCTTTTAATGACAGAAATGTAGAGAACAAATCCGCTCATTCTAAGTGAGCCTCCAAGTGATAAACATGGTTTGGGTTCACTGAGTCCTCCTCAGTCACTGAATGGTATTTTTCTGGGCTTGTTGGGAGACTCAGGCTGCTGGTGGGGCTGATTCAAAGTCCTAACACAGGTGCGTAGAGCCTGTTGCTAGACAGTAAGAACTTCCCCCTGGTCTTTTGGAAGATGGAGATTAGGAATAAATAATAGTTTAAAGACTGTCCTGCAATCTTGGTCCCATTTCTTTGCGATAATTAATGAAAGTTATTTTAAAAATTCGCAAAACCTTGAGCTGAAAAGCATCCTAATGAAACAAAAGCTATGGCTAACATTTCAGCTTTCTCCTGATGTTTCACTTTGTAACCACTAACGTGGACCAAGAAAGAAGTTTCAGGTTTTTTGCTTGGTTCACAGATCTAGTATTCATGTCAAATGAGGACAGTGACTTTTTCTAACAGATACTCAGCAGTTAAATATGTATTCCAATTCTGACTAGTCTTTGTTTTTGAGATCTGCAATCCATCATTATCCTCACATGGCATAGCCTCAGAAGCCTGATGACTGTCCATCTTCTAGAAAGTTCCTTCATCACCTGTCTAACATATTATGATATCCACCAATGGAGCACAGACAACTCTGGCAGCTTAGATGTGTTTTCCCTGCTGTTGTTGGTCTGAACTCACCAGGTAGTAACACTCAGAGCGTTAGATTGTCTGTCACACTGAGCTGCACTGCATTTTCAATATCATGCTGTGGATTATTAAAGGAAATATTTCTCTAATCTTAATTGGGGTTACAAGGGTCAAAGCTAAGTTTACTGAGCTCATGTTGTTTCTAATCTTATTTCTTTGCCTGTATAGTAAACCATTTAATTTTTCAAGTCTTTATTATAACTGGGGGAAAAAGACCTATTTTGTAATGTGGTCAGATGTGATAAGATCACTGTTTTTATGCCCAGATACACATGTTCCTCCTTCTTCCATAATGCTTTGCTATTTGGTATGGGGGGACTTCCCTGGTGGTCCAGTGGTTAGGAATCCACCTTCCAATGCAGGGGACACAGGCTTGGTCCCTGATCTGGGAAGATCCCACATGCTGCAGGGCAACTGATCCCATGCTCCCCAGTGAAGACCCGAAGCTGGGAAAAAAAAAAAGCCTGGGTATGGTGCACATCTTTTGGGATTGTGTAACTTATGAATCTAACTTAAACAGTAGTATATTTGTACAAATATAGGAAATCAGTCTTCCTGCATATTAGGATGGATCCTAAAACATGTCATACCAATCTTTCATCACTGTGTTTCTGTTCTGGTAATTTATTTACACACTTAAACATTAAATTATATATTTAAGTCACCAAGACATCTATCATTTGGAGTCTATAACATGAACTGTTTATTAGAAGAAATATTGAATTTTTATAACTGAGTGAGATACTGGTAATTTAAAAGGCGATTTAAATTGAGAATGATAGAAAAAGAGGGGAAATGAGGTCTTATCTTGTTTCAACAACCTTTCATTAATTTTTGAATCTTTACAAAGGATTTTAGCCACTTTTAAAAGAAAAACTTTCTTTTCTTCTCCTAGATACACTGACTTTTTAATGTGGTCGGTGGGTAAAGAACCCACCTGCAGAGCAGGAGATGCAGAAGACATGGGTTTGATTCCTGGGTAGGCAAGATCCCCTGGAGAAGGGAATGGCTACCCACTGCAGTATTCTTGCCTGAAAAATTCCATGCAGAGAGGAGCCTGGCAGACCGCAGTCCAAAGGGTCACAAAGAGTCAGACATAACTTAGTGCGTGCACGTGTGCACGCGCGCACACACACACACACAAACACACACACAATGCATAATCTGCATTTTTTTGCCAACATGCTTAAATTATTGAAGTAAAAAAATCATAGTTTGGAAGCAATCTAACAGTAAATTTTAAAAATATTTTGTTTATTTAAGTATACATTTATTGTTAAAATGAAATAATCAGCTAAATTAAGAAATAAGGTTTCTTATTTCCTTTTGGATCTGTATAGATATACATACATTTAATCAAGGATGTTGAAAATGTTCTTTTTATTTCATCTTTCCAGAGAAGTATTGAGAAAAATATGTGAGCTTTACATAATCTAGTTATTAGTTACTATATAAAATGAGAGTATAGAAGTTTGCTAAAAATTTTAAGTAAAATTTGCTTTCAATGTTATATGACTTTCCTGTGTAGTAGCTAATATTGTATCAGTCACTACTGACTAACTTGTTTTCCTAGAAAGTCGGTTTAATCTTATGATTGATAATGGTGAGCCAGAAGATAATGGAATATTGAGGAAAAAATAATTGTCTAAGAGGATAAGGCAGCTAATATTTGAGCGGTACCTACTATGTGTTACCTGTTTTATATTTGACATCTGATTTAAAGTTCACTTCAGCCTTTTCTCCAGAAGTGACTCTTTTATCAGTTGTCATGCTGTTTATTCATCCACTTTATTCTTTTTTTAATGAGATATTTCAAACACAGAGAAAAGTGCAGAAAGCAATACAATATCACATATGTAATCATTGCCCAGAAGAACTAATGTTAACTGTCTCATCATAAGGCAACTTTGTTCCAGAAAAATAGAAATAAATAAAATCTTATAGATACACTTGAAATACCTTGTAGCCCCTTCATGTTCAAGCTGAGGAAAGATAATTTCAGCAGGAGATAAAGTTACTTGCCCAGATTCACTTGGCTGGTGTGTACACCCGAGATTGAATTCTCCGTGAGAGCACCCGGGAGCTTGTGTGGTTTTCCTCTGTTATTTAGCCCCCAGCCCCAGGAGAGGCTGCTTTATAGTGGGGAAAATGATTGAACTTTTTACTTGCATCGTAGGAGTTGCCAATTAATTTTGGCACATAGTAATCTATGCTCAACTGTTCAGTTGTTTTCTATACCACAGCAAGAGAACAAGATAATTTGCTTTTTTTAAATGTAAATTTATTTATTTTAATTGGAGGCTAATTACTTTACAATATTGTATTGGTTTGCCTTTTAATAGTTTCATTTACTTCAGTATAATATTTTTAGTCATTCAAGTACACAAATGCAGGTATATAATGGGATGCACCAATATGACAAGTGTAGAGTGTAGCAAATAAGCAATACTGCCTGTCTAAGTGGTTTAAATTCTTACTTGAGCATAATATTATCAGAATAAAAATTTTATAAGAAACTGTTTTGATTAGTTTTAGTTCTTTGCCACATTTGTCATTTATGTCTCCCTCTTTATCTATGGGAGAAGGAAATGGCAACCCACTCCAGTATTCTTGCCTAGAGAATCCCATGGTCAGAGGAGCCTGGTGAGCTGCTGTCCATGGGGGTCCCACAGAGTCGGACACGACTGAAGCGACTTAGCACGCATGCATGCACTGGAGAAGGAAATGGCAACTCACTCCAGTATTCTTGCCTGGAGAACCCCAGGGATGGAGGAGCCTGGTGGGCTGCCATCTATGGGATCGCACAGAGTCGGACATGACTGAAGCGACTTAGCATGTATGCATGCACTGAAGAAGGAAATGGCAACCCACTCCAGTGTTCTTGCCTGGAGAATCCCAGGGACGGAGGAGCCTGGTGGGCTGTCGTCTATGGGGTCGCACAGAGTTGGACATGCCTGAAGCGACTTAGCAGCAGCAGCAGCAGCATTATCTATGAAGTGGGGATCATAATGTCTTTGATGGGACTCCTGTAAGCTTGCCTGGAAAATTCTACAGAGGAACCTGGCAGACTGCAGTTCATGGAGTCACAAAGAGTTGGACACAACTGAGTATACATATGTGTACATGTGCACACACACACACACAAACAGCTAAGATGATGTATGTGAAGGCATTTGACAGTGATTGTCATACAAGAATTATTCAGTACTTATTTGTCATTGTCACTTGAAAACAAAGCTCTTTTGCATATGGTGGTGGTGTTGGGAAGGAGCTAATGTATATTTTAAACTTGTGTTTTATTTAACAAAGTTCAAGTAACTGCTATTTAAAAAATCATTTGGCAGATAGAGACCTATTTTAACAATTTACTTCATAATTGATTTAGAAAAGAAAAAAAATCAATCTGCTTTCTTATAAGGGTATTTTTTGTGGTTTATGAGAATTTGAAGAGAGAAGCAAATATTTGAGAAATAGCATTCTTGCTACACTGACAGTAATACCAATTAAAATGTTATTGTTACTTTATTAAGGCAGTGCTGTTCAAATAATTTCATTATCTCTAGAGAAATCTAGGGATTTTATTAAACACATACTTTCAAAAAGTTGGAGTCTTGGATAATATTATCATTACTATATATGTAAGAAAACAACTGCATTGGGAAAGAAATGTTGATAGTTTATTAAAATATAAAGCAATAAGGAGAAAACTGAAAATTCCATGATATTATCAAGGCTCCCTTGAGACCTAACCACAAAACAATTCTTTTATTTTAAGATTTCTTTCTCATTAATGAGTCATTTTGAGCTCTTTTTTTAATGTGGGCACAAGGAAATGAATAAGAATTCATCCCCATTGCTAAAGTACCCAGAATCTTATTAATTCAAATGTTGGGAGTATTGAAGCAATGAAGAAAAAAATAAATACTGAAACTCCATGGATCTCCTTTCATGAAAATGATAAATATCTCAGTTTCTTATACCGAACAACTCTGTGTTTCCTAAGCAGGGTACCTTAAGGTATGAATTTTAAACATTGTATGTGATTTTCCTTAGAAATATGGAAGTCTGAAAAGAAAAGTAATTCCATTTATCAACTTAGTTGCATTTAATTAAAGAATAGCTCCGACATCAAGAGAAAGGCTAATTAATATTTTCTAGAGGCTTTTGCTTTTGTTAGAAACAAAGGAGCTGAAGTTCATGTAATCCTCAGAAGGAGGATGGCATTGCAAAGTGAGGAGTAGCAACAGTTCTTATTAATATTAAAGAAATTGGCTTGGATTGGAAAATAGCCCAAAGCTTAATTACCATAGAAGTTTGGTTTTTTTCTCCTTGTTTGACTCATCTCATTGGAAACCACAGATGTTCCCTACATCTGTCTCTCTCCCACTCACCCTTAAATTTTACTTACCAGCTGAACCATCCATCTCAATACACTCAAAAAAATTTTATCATGCTAATAATTCAACTGTGTTTGCATGCATACAAATTTCCTGAAACCATAGATCTTCCAACCAACACTTTGAAAGCTCTCTGAAGACTCCTCAGGAAACAAAAATGGTTATCCTGATGGTTATATTTCATTTAAAAGTTTGTTGTTTGCCAAGTATTTACCTATTTTTTTTTAATTTAAATTGAATTGTAGCTGCTATACAAAGTTGTGTTAGTTTCTACTGTACAACAAAGTGAATCAGCTATATGTGTATATATATCCCCTCCCTCTTGGACCTCCATCCCATCCCCCAATCCCATCACTCTAGGTTGTCACAGCGGAGAAGGCAATGGCAACCCACTCCAGTGTTCTTGGCTGGAGAATCCCAGGGACGGGGGAGCCTGGTGGGCTGCCGTCTATGGGGTCGCGCAGAGTCGGATA
>SJYX01020787.1:20197-33984 GCA_006410675.1 Oreotragus oreotragus
AATTTCTTAAGGAATCTCCACACTGTTCTCCATAGTGGCTGTACTAGTTTGCATTCCCACCAACAGTGTAAAAGGGTTCCCTTTTCTCCACACCCTCTCCAGCATTTATTGCTTGCAGACTTTTGGATCGCAGCCATTCTGACTGGTGTGAAGTGGTATCTCATTGTGGTCTTGATTTGCATTTCTCTGATAATGAGTGACGTTGAGCATCTTTTCATGTGTTTGTTAGCCATCCGTATGTCTTCTTTGGAGAAATGTCTATTTAGTTCTTTGGCCCATTTTTTGATTGGGTCGTTTATTTTTCTGGAATTGAGCTGTATAAGTTGCTTGTATATTTTTGAGATTAGTTGTTTGTCAGTTGCTTCATCCTTTTGAAATAAAAAGTTATATCAACTGCTAATATATGAGAATGAAAAAGAAAATTTATAATAAAGTTGAATTTGAGGACAAAAAATGCTTGTGCAATATAACATAGGAAGTTTAACAAAGAAAGTGAATAGTCAGATTGTTGTGGGATAATTTGAAGTTGAAGATCATGAAACCATGGTGCCCTGTTGTGTGAAATTATCAAGCTATGACGGGCTTCCCTGGTAACTCAGCTGGTAAAGAACCTGCCTGCAATGCAGGAGATCCCAGTTCAATTCCTGGGCCAGGCAGTTCCTTTGGAGATGGGATAGGCTACCCACTCTAGTATTCCTGGGCTTCCCTGGTGACTCAGATGGTAACAAGTCTGTCTGCAATGTGGGAGACCATTGGTTGGCTCCCTAAGTTGGGAAGATCCCTTGGAGAATGGCATCAAAACCCTCTTTAGTATTTTTGCCTGGAGAATTCCATGGACAGAGGAACCTGGTGGGCTACAGTCCATGGGGTCACAAAGGATGAACACGACTGAATGACTAAGCACACAACACACATGCTGGTCTCTGGGGGTCTTCCCAGGTGGCATTAGTGATAAAGAACCTGCCTACCAATGCAGGATACATAGAGATATGGATTAGATGCCTGGGTTAGGAAGCTCCCTGGAAGGAGGCCATGGCAACCCACCCCAGTATTCTTGCCTGGAGAATCTCATGGACAGAGGAGCTTGGCAGGCTACCATCCATAGGGTTGCAAATAGTCAAACATATCTGAAGTGACTTAGTACATATATGCATGTACATTGGGCTCTGGAACAAGTATTGAAACCTATGGAAAACAACAGAATGGTAAAGACTAGAGATCTCTTCAAGAAAATTAGATATACCAAGGGAACATTTCATGGAAAGATGGGCTCAATAAAGGACAGAAATGGTATGGATCTAAGAGAAGCAGAAGATATTAAGAAGAGGTGGCAAGAATACACAGAAGAACTGTATAAAAAACATCTTCACGACCTGGATAATTACAATGGTGTGATAACTCATCTAGAGCCAGACATCCTGGAATGTGAAGTCAAGTGGGCCTTAGAAAGCATCACTACAAACAAAGCTAGTGGAGGTGATGGAATTCCAGTAGAGCTATATCAAATCCTGGAAGATGATGCTGTAAAAGTGCTTCACTCAAAATGCCAGCAAATTTGAAAAACTCAGCACTGGAGAAGGTCAGTTTTCATTCCAATCCCAAAGAAAGGCAATGCCAAAGAATGCTCAAATGACCACACAGTAGCACTCACCTCACATGCTAGTAAAGTCATGCTCAAAATTCTCCAAGCCAGGCTTCAGCAATACGTGAACTGTGAACTTCCTGATGTTCAAGCTGGTTTTAGAACAGGCAGAGGAACCAGAGATCAAATTGCCAACATCTGCTGGATCATGGAAAAAGCAAGAGAGTTCCAGAAAAACATCAATTTCTGCTTTATTGACTATGCCAAAGCCTTTGACTGTGTGGATCACAATACACTGTGGAGAATTCTGAAAGAGATGGGAATACCAGACCACCTAACCTGCCTCTTGAGAAATCTGTATGCAGGTCAGGAAGCAACAGTTAGAACTGCACATGGAACAACAGACTGGTTCCAAATAGGAAAAGGAGTACGTCAAGGCTGTATA
This sequence comes from Oreotragus oreotragus, assembly GCA_006410675.1. Classification (NCBI taxonomy): domain Eukaryota; kingdom Metazoa; phylum Chordata; class Mammalia; order Artiodactyla; family Bovidae; genus Oreotragus; species Oreotragus oreotragus. The sequence continues at coordinate 22,225 of SJYX01020787.1, forward strand.
TTGTCACCCTGCTTATTTAACTTATAGGCAGAGTACATCATGAGAAACGCTGGACTGGAAGAAACACAAGCTGGAATCAAGATTGCCAGGAGAAATATCAATAACCTCAGATATGCAAATGGCACCACCTTTATGGCAGAAAGTGAAGAGGAGCTAAAAAGCGTCTTGATGAAAGTGAAAAAGGAGAGTGAAAAATCCAGTACTTTGGCTACCTCATGTGAAGAGTTGTTGACTCATTGGAAAAGACTCTGATGCTGGGAGGGACTGGAGGCAGGAGGAGAAGGAGACGACCTAGGATGAGATGGCTGGATGGCATCACGGACTCGATGGACGTGAGTCTGAGTGAACTCCGGGAGATGGTGATGAACAGGGAGGCCTGGCAAGCTGCGATTCATGGTGTCGCAAAGAGTCAGACACGACTGAGCGACTGAACTGAACTGAAAGAATATATAAAAGTGATTGCAATATGTTGCAAATCTAGGATAATCAAAATTAGTGGTTATCATAAAAATTACAGAATGATAAATAGAACTGTGTCAACAAAATGTCTTAAAGTAATGAATGCAATATTTATTGAAAGGATGAGTTATCCGACAAATGGTGTAAGAATTAGGTAGTTGCATTCTTGACTCAAACCATCATAAAATAGCATTTAAATGGATTGAAAGTTTTTATGATATTGAGTATCCTATGTTCAGCTATCTCCTACTAATACTATGTAGTGTGAGGGATCACCTTTTTAGGAGTGAATAGGAGATTATCAGTGCATATATCATCTTTTCTAATGTATCACCAATAAAACAATAAAAACATGAAGAGACTGAAAAGTATGCATTAATAGAGATAATTAGAATGGTAGAAAATTTTGTCTCATATATCGTTCATTCTTGGGCTTTGACCAAACTAATTATCTCAGGCAACAATTGAGACTGAATATATTTTAATCATTTTAAAATAAATATTATTAGAAACTATTAATAATCTAGTTATCATTTTTTCTCTAGTTCTTCCATTTATTTTCCCTCTAAGATAATAATGGGTTGATTCTTTAGTTTATTGAATGATGTTGAAGAAAGCACTTGGTAAAAATCTATTTTAAATTAAGATCAGAGGATAAACTATAATTCTATGAGGTTGTTATTAAAATACAATTAATACAACTATGTATTCTACTATTGCACAAAATTTAAAATTTTAATTTTACTTACTAATTGTTTATTTGTAATATTAGATTAGAGTCAAGTAAACAGCCAAATGAATTAATTCTTACTTCAGTTCCTAGAAGCCAAAATTAATTGGACTGCTTTATTGGGATCTGCTAAAATTGTCATTACTGGGCATTACAAATATGCTACAATGTCTCTGTAAATAAGCAGAATAAGAATTCTCATTAATTAATATGCTGAATAGGCTTAATGTGTTGTTATCTAAATTAAGACCAATATAATTACACGTAAGCCCAAATAATCACTCAGCAGTTTTGGTTGTACGTTCTATGATTTTAACATACACATAAAAATATAATATATATATTCTGCAAATTATAAAAGCTATTTCCTAACTAATCCATAACAGATAGATGCATACAAGTATATGACTCAGCATGAGTCTTATATATGACAGAATGAAACTGATAATCAGTTCTTTACTTGTTTGTATGTGTATGAATATTGCTTTTCTAACAGCATATAAGGATATTTAAAAAGTGAAATTTGTTACAGAAAAAGAAGTGAGCCCAACAACCATTAATCAACAAGGAATAGGGGGTGGAATATGCACATTTGTAAACAATACCCCTAGCAACAAATTTTTAATTTACAGAATAAAAGTTAGTCTTACATTCTCATCATAAATTTGTAATGAAATACTATCAGAATTTCAGAATTGTTGAACATTTCAAACCTTCAGCTTAAAGAATAAGACACAATACTTCTTTACTTTGAAGCTCACCTAATATTTTATACACTTCAATTGGTATTATGTACTTATACAGATTTTTATGATACAGTGCAAATATTATACAAAATTAAACTACTAGCTTCTTTTCTAATATTTTAGAAGTTCCCCTCTCTATTTTCAGTCCTATGTTTGTAAATACTACCAAAAGAAGATTCATAAAAACAGAAATAAAATAAGAACAATTAAAATATGATTAGTTAATTGTAAATCAGACTATACTTAATCATTATTTTAAAAAAATAATCCCAGTGAGATGTAGAACCAAACAGATGCAACCGTCTGAAATTTTTCATATTCACAAAAATATTCGAGTTTGATGGATTTTCACATCTATACCATTGCAGTAAATAAGACCATAAATAATAAAATAAGCATCCACATCTGTTCTTGCCATTCAACTGGATTGTCATAAAGACAATGCATAAACCTACATATCAGAACTGGTGATTAACACAGAAATTATTTCAAAGGATTATTGAAGGGCTAAAATTTTTAAATCTTTCATGTGAAGTAGTAGTTAGGGATATTCAAGAAATAATATATCATGTCTAATGTCTTTTAGGAGAAGGCAATGGCACCCCACTCCAGTACTCTTGCCTGGGTAAGAAAAAGAGTGAAAGAGACAGATAAAAGAGTTAAGTATATTCTTGACATGAAATGTATTTTGTATTTTATTTTGGAAGGTGTTTCTAAGAAGGTGTTTAATTGCTTATTCTTTGATATGGCAGACACTGCACCAATCAAGACAGAACCACAGGTGAACAACATAGATCCAGCTGGACTAGCCCTTACTTTGCTTTAGAATCTTAAGATGGAATTAGCAGATCCTGAAGGTAGTGGACCTTGTTACTGCTTCAATAAAATATATCCCAAATGATCATTTTACTGTGACAAATTCAGCATGATCCAGCCATCCTTGTACTGTTCATCCCTGAGTCTACTTCCAGACTTTAGCCCAAATTCAATCTAGGAGTTTGCTTAGATTTAAATTTAATAGTTTGCACTGATTATAACATAGTATTTGTGAACCCAGGGATATTTTTTAAGTGTTCTAACAGTTTTGTTACCTTAAAAAAATGAAAGAAATTCTGCTTTAAGAACCAGAAATAATTTCACTAGGGTCTGGACAATAAAAGTTTCAAATATAGCATACCTACTCACCAACATAGTCATCAAAGAAACAGGATTAAAAAAGAGATCCCTATTCAGAGGACTAAGGCCTAGCTCCTGTTAAATATTCCTGAAGGTGAGAGAAAGTTTCCTAACTTCACTTCAGATTGTCATCACCACCAGATAGATATTCAACAGAGTCCTGTGAAACTATATACTGAATAGAAAGCAAAACTATCACAACAAAACATTCTATCAAAGGCACAATGTGCGTGTGTGTTCAGTTGTGTCTGACTCCTTGTGACCCTATGAACTGTAGCCCACCAGGCCCTTCTGTCTATGGGATTTCCCAAGCACAAACACTGCAGTGGGTTGCCATTTCCTCTTCTGGGGGATTTTCCCAACCCAGGGATCGAATTCTCCTGCATTGGCAGGCTGATTCTTTACCACTAGTGCCACCTGGGAAGCCCATCAAAGGCACAATATGTTTGTGAAAATTCTAGATAAATATCTTATTTCTCTGGAAGTACATGCCAATACACTACTACTGTGACACATTTCTTTAGTCACTTGCCTTCTGGTCAGAAGTTGACTTAGTGACTGTTAACTGTTTCATTCTCCACTGATACATCCTCCTTCCCTCCTCTTCTTTTCATTTTTGTGTATATAATACAGTATAGCATAATTTTGGTTTACTAGGAAGTACAATGAGCTTCCCAGGGGAAGGTAATATATTACTTTGACAAACATATAAATAAGTGATGTAATCATTTGTCATGAGCTGGTGAACTCACTGGTTGAGTGTTAGAAACAATTTGAATAGCATAAAATTTTTGAATACAGTTCTTGTATTCATGGTTGCAGCTAAATAAATGAATGGATTCTGAGTTTGACATGCTACCAGAAACTTAAATTGGGGTAGAATTACCTAGTTGAACTTAATCATTATGTCACTATTTTTATGACTAATGACAATTCAGATTCTGAAACTAAGCATACTTTCAGAGAAGTTGCAATGGCTCATCAATCTTTGTTGCAAAGTATTAATTAGTGATTCGTAGTCATGATGTATTGCCTCTTGTGAAGAACTGAGGAGTCGGGGAAGAATGTGTAGAATAATTTATTCTCTTTAAAAAATCAAGTAAGGAAAGAATCAATATGGGCAGAATCTAAAATTAGTATTAGAAAAATAAGCCAGTTTTTCTTTTTACATTTTATGAAGTGCTGAAATTTAACAAATGTTAAAATGAGGCATCAATTTACCAAAGTAAATACCTAACCTCACATCAGAGTAGTTTGAAGTGACTGAAACCTGAGAAATATTTATCCCTGATGGAGATCTTGTGAATAAATGCAACTTTTTTTTTAAGATATACGTCAAGGCTGTATATTGTCACCCTGCTTATTTAACTTCTATGCAGAGTACATCATGAGAAATGCTGGGCTGGAAGAAGCACAAGCTGGAATCAAGATTGCCAGGAGAAATATCAATAACCTCAGATATGCAGATGACATCACCCTTATGGCGGAAAGTGAAGAAGAACTAAAAAGCCTCTTGATGAAAGTGAAAGTGGGGAGTGAAAAACTTGGCTTAAAGCTCAACATTCAGAAAACGAAGATCATGGCATCCAGTCCCATCACTTGATGGGAAATAGATGGGAAAACAGTAGAAACAGTGTCAGACTTTATTTGGGGGGGGCTCCAAAATCACTGCAGATGGTGACTGCAGCCATGAAATTAAAAGACACTTACTCTTTGAAAGAAAAGTTATGACCAATCTAGACAGCATGTTGAAAAGCAGAGATATTACTTTGCCAACACAGATCCGTCTAGTCAAGGCTATGGTTTTTCCTATGGTCATGTTTGGATGTGAGAGTTGGACTGTGAAGAAAGCTGAGATCTTGATGAAAGTGAAAGTGGGGAGTGAAAAACTTGGCTTAAAGCTCAACATTCAGAAAACGAAGATCATGGCATCCAGTCCCATCACTTGATGGGAAATAGATGGGAAAACAGTAGAAACAGTGTCAGACTTTATTTGGGGGGCTCCAAAATCACTGCAGATGGTGACTGCAGCCATGAAATTAAAAGACACTTACTCTTTGAAAGAAAAGTTATGACCAATCTAGACAGCATGTTGAAAAGCAGAGATATTACTTTGCCAACACAGATCCGTCTAGTCAAGGCTATGGTTTTTCCTATGGTCATGTTTGGATGTGAGAGTTGGACTGTGAAGAAAGCTGAGCACTGAAAATTGATGCTTTTGAACTGTGGTGTTGGAGAAGACTCTTGAGAGTCCCTTGGACTGCAAGGAGATCCAATCAGTCCATTCTGAAGGAGATCAGCCCTGGGATTTCTTTGGAAGGAATAATGCTGAAGCTGAAACTCCAGTACTTTGGCCACCTCATGTGAAGAGTTGACTCATTGGAAAAGACTCTGATGCTGGGAGGGATTGAGGGCAGAAGGAGAAGGGGACGACAGAGGATGAGATGGCTGGATGGCATCACTGACTTGAGGGACGTGAGTCTGAGTGAACTCCAGGAGTTGGTGATGGACAGGGAGGCCTGGCATGCTGCGATTCATGGGGTCACAAAGAGTTGGACAGGACTGAGCGACTGAACTGAACTGAAGCTCATTCAGGTCACAGCCACTGCTCAAACATGTTACAGTTAATAAAATAGCATTTCTTTTCAGAGACATTATATTTAAAGGTAAAGTGTTCTGTGAACTTTGCTTATTCACTCCAGTTTTTCAAAATTCAATATTAATTGAGTCATTGTCTTTGGTGACAAAGACAAGAATGACTAGATTTCCTCTGCTCTACAAATTATTTTTTGATGTTTCAGTCATATTCTAATACATACAAATTAATAGTTTACTATAATGATGTATCTTTTTGTTAGCTTTTTTTTTAAATATTATTGAAGTATAGTTATTTTTAAATTGTTAACATTTTCCTTGGGATACGGTGGTTTTTTACATCTTTGAATTTCTAGGACATAGCACAGGGCAGGCAAAGAGTTGGACACGACTGAGTGACTGAACTGAACTGAACTGACCTGAAGGAATGCTGATTTGCTGGAGTATTTAGGACAGAAAATATTAATTCTTTAGAAGGTTGTTTCAAGTCTCAGGCAAGAAATTTGGACAGTTTGGACTTCAGGGAGCCTACAGTACCAGAGAGAGCACATTCATGAAGTTGGTTAAAAGATTAACTGAGTGGGTATGACTAACCAATTTCAAGTTATGATTAAAGTCGTTTAATTTTTGACCATAGGATCAGAGAGAAGATCATGCATTCAAGATGAAATGTATGGGAAAAGTTTGTAAAATAGTTCATGCCAATGAAATAATTAGATAAAGGAATACTTTGTATATTCATCTTTTCTTCTGACATGGAGAGACGGTTACAAAGTTATTATTGCATCTTAAAGATAATTGGTCCCGTACAAGAGTATCATAAATTGTAGAGTTTCTTTTCCTTTGCTATAGAAGGCAACATATCACAAAGATAATGTGTGATTATTTTGCATTGGGTCAAGTTTTATTATTTTAAATCATATCTATTTTTGAATAAAATGTAATTATTTTGATAATTACACATTTCTGGGCCATTATGGACTTCTTGTACATTTGCAAAATACTATAAACACAACTGACTGAGCTCCTGGGGGCACTTTTCTCAACATTTGAAGAATACCTTTAACTTAAATTATTTTGGCTATTGGTTTAGTTCTCTCAAAATAACCGCCTTGAGTTGTAATTACATAGAAATGAGCCTGGCCATAGTGGTATATACAGAGATAGAATAATATGTAGGAAGATAACAAATGTGAAGCAAAGCATAATGAACAGTTAAATGTGAATAAATAGACAGGACAAGGATATTGAGTCAATCTACTTGTCGTAGTCTGCAAACAAAAATTTACCAAACAGTTTACAATTTCAGAAATGAAAACCCCCTTCCCCCACCAAACACACCCATACACACATACACACCAATGACTCTCATACTCTTACAGTCTCACAGAAGAGGAGAGGTTACCTAGGTCCTAGTGGGGTGCATTGACTGAAGGGCACTGCAGGCACAGAGAGAGCAAAATGAGTAATCTCTTTGAGATTAGTGAAACATTGCACAATTGAGTAGCTGCAAGTAAATTTTAAGTTGTGAAAGAGAGTGGGAGGCTAAGTTATAAGTTACAAGGGGACTTGCTACAATATTGAGGAATCTGGTACAAGTGAAATAGGCATCAGGAAAATAAACAATCATTATAGGATTTTCATCAGGGATCATAATAAAGCATCCAAGGGATGTTTTGAACCATATTCTTCAGTGGTTATTTCTAGACATAGAAAGGCTTGCTAAGAATCTAAATCCAAAGATGATGCTGAATCTGAACTGAGTGATACTAACAATGGATAAAGTTGGATTGTTTCCAAAGTTTAATTGGCTGTTGGAGATAAGGGAAATGATGCTTTACTTGATCCAGCTTCTGTGTTAGTGGTACTCTTTAAAAGTTTCTTACTTATCCTTAAATTTTCAGCATAAGCTTTTAGGTGATATTTCTGGAATAGAAATTGGTGTTTGTCTGTAAATCAAAATATATGACCTGATCAGTGATTTATTTACTGTAGATGCCAATATAGTAGTTGTATTTTTGTTTAGTGTTGTGAAGTGGTTCAGTTCTCATTATTTAGTGACCCTAAAGGAATTCATTGGTATATAAGTGAAAATAAAATAAATCTGAAGGAATTCACCTAGATTTATTTTATTTTCACTTATATATCAGTTGTTTTATAACAGCTCTTAAATCTTTAATAATGTTGATGAAATATTTATCCTATCTTAAATAGGATAAATAAAACCTATTCCATAATTTCAAAGTAAAAATGTTTACTTTCATAGATAATGAAAAACGAAGCATATGCTAAAGATGTCTGAAAATAATTATTTTGGAGTTTTCAAAATCAAAAGAATTGCTTGAACTCAACTCATAAATATATTTTAAATTTTTGCCAAAATATTGATAATATCTCCAAATAATAAATAATTACTTGGGGTGTTAACATGTTTAATTTGTTTCATTCATAAACTATCTAGAATTACAAGTATTGTTATATTGGAACATATGCAAAGTAAATGTCAAGGTGAGGTGGATAATTTTTTTTAGCAACTCATATATTCCTGCATCCTTATTTGTCTGTCATCCCCACTTTTTTCCAAAAACAAAGAGAGAAAAGAAATGTAATGTCTCAAAGGTAGCAAAATATCATGTTATTATTAGCTGGGGCTATAACAAACTAGTTTGGGCCACTTGGAGTCCTTCTGTTTCTCTAACTAATGACATAAGCAATGACAAGTTGATGTTGGCTGATGGCAGGAGATCTCAGATTGTCACCCTTTCTGCACAGCTTTTTAAGTATCCTCACGACATGGCAGCTGGCTTCCCCAGGATGAGCAATCCAGGAAAGCAAGGTGTAAACTTCAATGTGTTTTATGATGTAGATTTAGAAGTCACAGATAACTTGTTGGCACAATAGTTTGTTGACTACATCAATCCTATTCAGTATGAATGAAAACTGCAGAGCACATGAGAATCTTTGGGAGCCATCTTGGATGCTAGCTTCCAAAGGTCCCTATTTATAGATTCTTAACTGGGTATTTTAAAACAAATGGTTTATTTTGTTTATCTCTAATTTTTAAACATAACATTACACAAACTTTATTCATTATTTTTTTCTTTTTAGTTTCCAGCAGCTTTTATTTTTCCTAGAATCTGGATACAATTAACTCTGGCAAGGCAATGCTCAATACTGTTTAAGCCTCATATTTTAGATTAGCTACTTAAATATTATAAATGTGAATGCACATTCTCATAACTGGGTAACTAAAATTTGACACAAATTTACTCAGTATGTAATCACAAAATTTTATATGAAACAGGAGATTTTATACTGTAGAATCTGACCTTACACACTTGTTTACATATAAAAGTTATTCTTTACATATAAAAGTTATTCTTTACTCATCTATCCTAACCTATACAGTGTTACACCAATGTTTCTCAAGATGTTTCTTAAAACAGATGAGTTCTCAACACAAGGTTAACAAACCTGAAGCTCCACTTCAGAACTACAAACCCATAAATAGAAAACTGTTTCACCAGAAATAGGTTATGAGCAATTCTTTCCACAGTAATACTATAGGAAGTTACAAAGTTGACCAAATTAAGACACAGGTTTTTTTTAAATTATTATTATTTTTAAATATTTTATTGGAGTATAGTTGACTTACAATGTTGTGTAGTTTCACATATAGAGCAAAGTGAATCAGTTATACACACATCTACTCTTTTTCAGATTCTTTTCCCATATAGACCATTACATAGCACTGAGTGGAGTTCCTCATGCTATACGGTAAGTCCAGACACAGGTTTCTAATTAATTTTTTTTTAATGGGTCTCAAACTCTGTGACAGACTTTTGGTCAAGTTTCTTCCATTAAAAAGTATTCATTTTAAAAATTAATAACTTAAAGCTGCCACACACAAAGCATATCGGCCACAAACCATTCTCCTTTCCTTCTGAAGGTTTTATGATGTATTGTTATCATTAACCAGTCTTTTACTATTAAACTTCAATGGCCAGTTGAGAGAAACAGTTCTGAGACCATTCTTCCACTACTGATTAAGACTGGGGCAGCAGGTATTGGGAACAATATTCATTTAGTCTTCTGAGCTTTCTGGGCCAACTTGATGACCTTGCCAGCTCCAGCTGCCTTCTTGTCCACTGCTTGGATGACACCCACAGCAACTGTCAGACTCATGTCACACACAGCAAATTGGCTCAGGGGAGGATAGTCAGAAACTTCTCAAAACACATAGGCTGGCCAAGAACCATATCAACAATGGTGGCATCACCAAATTTCAAGAGTTTCTGGCCATCTTCCAGTTTTTCCCCAGAACAACAATCAATCTCCTCCTGCAACTCAGCAAACTTGCAAGCAATGTGAACTGTGTGACAACCCAGCACAGGGGCCTATTCAGCACTGATTTGGCCTGGATGTTTCAAAATGATCACCTAAGCTGTGAAGCCAGCTGCTTCCATTGATGGGTCATGTTTGCTGTCACCAGCCACAATGTTATGACAAACATCTTTGACAGACACGTTCTTGACATGGAAGCCCACACTCCCCAGGAAGGGCTTCACTCAGTGTTTCATGGTGCACTTCAGCATACTTCACTTCAGTTGTTACACTGACTGGAGCAAAGGTGACTACCAGGCCAGGTATGAGAACACTAGTCTCCACTCAACCCATAGGGGCAGCACCAATGCCACCAATTGTACAGACATCTTGGAGGGGCAAATACAAGGGCTGGTCACTTGAGCAAGCTGGTGGCAGGATGCAATCCAGAGCTTCAAGCAGGGTGGTTCTACTGGCATTGACATCCATGGGGGTAACTTTCCATCTCTTGAACCATGGCATGTTTGCACTTGGCTCCAGCATGTCGTCACAATTCCAGCCAGAAATTGGCACAAATGCGACTGTGTCAGGGTTGTAGTCAATTTTCTTAATGTAGGTGTTGACTTCCTTAACAATTTTCTCCTATGTCTTCTGACTGTAGTGTGGCTTGGTGGAATCCATTTTGTTAACTCCAACAATTAGTTGTTTCACATCCAGAGTGAAAGCCAGAAGGACATGCTCACAGGTCTACCCTTGCGTGGAGATACTGGCTTCAAATTCATCAGCACCGGCAACAACAATCTAGCCTGGGATGTGCCTGTAATCATGTATTTGATGAAGTCCCTGTGTCCTGGGACATCAATGATGGTCACATAGTGCTTGCTGGTTCTCGAATTTCCACAGGGAGATATCAGTGGTGATACCATACTCACGTTCAGCTTTCAGTTTGTCCAAGACCAAGGCATACATGAAGGAGCCCTTTCCCATCTCAGCAGCCTCCTTCTCGAACTTTTAATTGTTTTCTTGTCAGTCTCACCACATTTGTAGATCAGATGGCCAGTCATGGTAGACTTCCCTGAATCTATGTGTCTAGTGACAACAATGATGATGTGGGTCTCTTCCTTTCCCATGTTTGCTTAGGTTTAATGGTGGTTTTCATGACACCTGTGTCCTGGCAGCAAACCTGTCACAAAAAAAGTTATTTATTCTTTATAAAAGATGAGGACTTAAATAATTCCTTTGAATACTTTCCATTTCCACTTTAGATTCATACCACCAATGAATGACATTTACAGTTTAATATGATCTTATTTTTTTGTTACCTCTAAACTTTCAGAAAATATGCTATAGTCCTATGTTATTCCTTTGTATTATTGTTTTCCTGATTTCCATCTGAAATAAGAGTAACAGCAGTCTTCTATAATACTTCACTTGTAATTCAGTATCTTATATTATGTACACCTTTATCTTTTAAAGTTTGATGTCATTTTACTTCTCATCTGAAAACCACACATCAATATATTTATTCTCTGTCCTTGCTGTGCTGTGCTAAGTCCCTTCAGTCATGTCTGACTCTGTACAACTCTATGAACTATAGCCTGCCAGGCTCCTCTGTCCATGGGATCCTCCAATGGAAGGAAATGAGAGGGAGGTTCAAGAGGGAAGGCATATATGTATATATATATATATATATATATATATATATATATATATCTATATTTGATGTAGATT
>SJYX01020787.1:36542-67513 GCA_006410675.1 Oreotragus oreotragus
GGTGGGAGGGGGGTTCATGTTTGGGAGTTCGTGTAAAAAAATACATAAATACAAAAAAAAATACAAAAAAAAAGCATAAAAGATTTTTAAAAAATGTAAGGCAACAAAAGAGTTTACATTATTATAACCATGAAAAATAAATTAGTAATACACATCCTTCTCTGTGTTCAGTTTCTCTAACTAAGTGAAAGTGAAAATGAAAGTCGGAGAGTCATGTCTCACTCTTTGCAACCCCATGGACTATGCAGTCCATGGAATTCTCCAGGCCTGAATACTGAACTGGGTAGCTTTTCCCTTCTCCAGGGGACCTTCCCAACCCAGAGATCGAACCCAGGTATTGTGCACTGCAGTCGGATTCCTTACCAGCTGAGCCACAAGAGGCAGAGGAAGACTTGTCTCTAACCAAGGACCATTCTAAATGTAATTAGTGTAAAATTAATTTTAAACAGATTCAGTTCTCTTGATATTCCATCCATTGGTAAGACAGGAAGCATTTTAGTGTGCTTCTTCTTTAGCTTTGTAAAACATCCCCTCCTCTTTGAGTTTTTACCTGTCTAATTTTTTTAATTAATAAATCTATATCCTGAAGGCATGAAATGCTTTTTTTATCCCAGTTACTTGTATTTCCCTGATCCAGTGTTCTCCATTTTTTTCTTTTCTTTTTCTTTTTTTTTTTTTTACTTTACAATATTGTATTGGTTTTGCCACACATCAACATGAATCCCCCACGGGTGTACACTGTTATGCCCACAGTCCAAGTCCCCAAAACTGAGAAAACAAGACATCCACGGCAATGCAAAAGCTAAAAGGGAATTTATTTNAGAACTCCCATGAGCAATGCTGGTTCACCCAAAATAGAGACCAAGCACATACTTTAGGGCATCAGAAAAGTTGCAATCACCAAAAATATATATATTAAGTTTCTACTGTTATTTTTAAAATTAAATAAAACCATTAAATTGGGTACTGGTCATGGAGGAAACTTTGGTTTCTATGGGTTAAACTTTGCATTTATTTTCAATTACTTGGGTTGGGGAGGAAGGGAGAAAAATGGGTCCCAAAATCTGTTCAATGCTTAAAAGTTGTGTCAACTGGCTCTTCTCATTGCCATCAACAGGAATTTCCCAAACAGCGTTTGAAGATGAGTCCCAGGGAAGGCCTTTAATCTAGAACCTGGAAGATCCCAATACAGAATAAGATGCATTTCTGATGTGATGCCACTAGCCCCAGGCAGGGCTGTTGTAACAGGAGTGGCTGGAGCTTCTTTCTTGCAAAATGGAGAAGTCTGTGGTTTCCTAAATACTATTTCTCCTCCTCCTCCCCCTTTTAATCATTTCACTGCTTGCTCTCGCAGACAGTTTGCTGGCTGCCTAACAAGCAATCACTCCAGATCTTTCCTGGTAACAGAACATCAACCAGTGGAAATCCATTCATCTCATGAGAGGAGGCACCTATTCCAGGCATAAGTGCACAACTGTGTTTGGACTAAACCATCATCCTGTCCCATTTTCCTTTGAGAGAATTGGGTTAGAGGTAGACATGTGAACCTGTTCTGGCCAAAGAGATGTAGGAGAAAGTTGATTGGGAGAGTCTCTATCTCAAGATAAAATGACAGAACCTCAGAGGAATAAAGCTTTTATGTACCACTCCACCTTCATTCTACCTTGGAAAGCTGATGTGAAGGTAAAATGCCTAAAGCCTCAGCAGCCGTCTTGTGACCCTGAAGTAATAAACACAGGATGAGAAACCAGTAGCTGCAAATGTCCTTTTCAGGGCAGAGCAGGGGTCCTTGATGACATCACCGAGCCTCAGGAAAAACTCCAGATTCACCTCCAGACTTCTTGTTAAGTAAAATTATGTCCTTTGGGTTTAGCTGCCATTTACTAGTTTTGCTGCTCATTTTTACCACAAACATTTTCAACTGATATAGTTGCTTTCCTGAGCAAACCAAAGTTGTCTCATTGGAAGACAGTCTCTGGGGCAGTGTTTCCAAAACTTAGGTGTACACTGGAATTACTTGACATCTTTAAAATATTCTTATGCCTGGTTTCCATGCCCAGATATTCCTATTTAAATCAGTAGAGTCCCCCAAGAGACTCTAATATGTAGATGAAGTTTGGCAACCACCATCCTGGAGGAAGGTATGTGGTGTCCTGATGTTACATGCTGATATTATAATTACCTTTTTGAAGCATGTTAACCCTTGAATGAATGCAGTTTGCACTGTCCATCTTTTTTCAACACAGTACAATCCAATCCAGGGTTTGTCAAATTCTTGGATGCAGAATGGCTGATGCATAGGAACCATGGATAGGGAGGGCCAACTAAAAACTGTAGGTTGATTTCTGACTGCTCAGAGAGTGGGCACTCCTACTCACCTCCTCACCTCCGACCCTCACACTCCCCTACTACCTTGTTCAGGGGGTAACTGAGACTTCTTTTTAAGTGGTTCCCACCTGGCCTCAATAGAATCACTGAGAAAGCTTTTAGAATATACTTCTTCTTGGCCTCACCTTCATAGATTTTGATCCAAATGGATCAGAACACAATCTAAAGCTCCCAGGATGATTTAAGTGCATAAATCAGGGTTGAAATCCCCTGTATCAGGAGAACCCAGTGGAGTACTAACCAGCTAGAAGCCTATCATGTTGTGAATCTGAAAACTCTAGGTGCTGGTGGAGCATAAAACTTTCATAGCCAGGCTGATTCCTCCACTGGGGATGTTTAAGGGTAAATGTTTCCAGCTGTCCTAAACAGGAAATGTTTACACATATTTACAGAACTTCTCTATCAGCATTGAGCAAGATCTTGCTGTTTTTGAAGAACAGCCAAGTGAATACTTGTAACCTAGGATTCATAAGAAATACAAAGAAAGCTGGTTGAAGGTGCTCTAGAAACAGTGCTATGAAGCCATCACAAGTTGTTCTCAAATGTACAGGATGGACTAAATCATTCAGTGAAGACTGCTGCCCATAAGGGTATGTGCAGGGTGCTTAGGTATCTCCCACTGGATTCTAATTGCAACAGGGAGAGAAATAACATTTCACTGGAAAATCCAATGGACAGAGTAGCCTGGTGGGCTGCAGTCCATGGGGTCGCTAACAGTCAGACAGACTGAGCGACTTCACTTTCACTTTTCTCTTTCATGCATTGGAGAAGGAAATGGCAACCCACTCCAATATTCTTGCCTGGAGAATCCCAGGGATGGGGGAGCCTGGTGGGCTGCCGTCTATGGGGTCACACAGAGTCGGACACGACTTAAGTGACTTAGCAGCAGCAGCAGAAAGTTCTAGCAGTTACCACCTTGGGCTAGAGGTCACATTTATTTAGTCATGGTAGGACACCCTGACATTATGTGACTCCTGATGAGAGGCAATTGATGTTCACAGGGTCACCTATGCAGTATTTATGCCAAAGATGGGTAACCTGAATCTTGTCAAACCTCTGGATCTACCTTCCAGCTACACAAAATACTTGGGGGAAAGGGGTGAGATGAATGGCACCAGGAGAGAGCAAGCAGATGAATCCAGACTGTGGAACCTTCTACAGGACCACTGCCTCTTCTCTTCAGAGGGACAATATATATATATTTTTGCTTGTTCATTTGTTTTTAAAGTGTACAATACTTTTAGCATAAAGGAAAATAAAGAGATGTAACAACAAAATGCAATGCATTGATTAGATCCTGATTTGGAGTGAGTGGAAGAAAACAACACCTATAAAAGATATAGGAGCATTTGGGAGAAACTTGAGTAAGAATGAGAAAAACGAAATTAGGGAATGTTATCTCAAGCGTGATGTTATGTTGGAGAATGTCCTAATTCTTACCTCAGTTATTTAGGGGCAAAGTGTCTCAATATTTGAAAATTATTTTCATAAGCTTCAGTAAAATTCTAGACACAACACATACACAAACACACACCCATACAAACAAAAGGTTAACAGTTATTGAATAAAGGTGTTGCACTCTTCTTTCAACTTTTTAGAATGTTTTAAGTGATTTTCATAACATGTGAGGAAATATCTCCTTTCCTAATCTCTCCATACCAGAAGATGCTTCATCCAGATTTGCTTGCTAGGAGTGTTAGGGGTGGACATCATTCCTATAACTTTTTCTTCGTCTCTTCTGTTGGACTCCTGAAGTGTTCACCCAAGTGCAGCCCACATCAATGGACTGTCACTTTCTCAACCTGAACCTTCTGTTTCTGGAATGAAATAGACTTTCTCAGGCTCAGCTGAAGAGCTGGCTCACCTTCCGGACACCAACTAGAGTCAGCAGAGTCCCTAATGCAAACACCTCCATGCCTTGCCTCTGTTGGATACACACTTAAAAGAAAAAATAATAATAATAAGGTATGAGCATACTGCGATGTGATTGTTTTCAAAACAGCACACTATGATTTATGTGCTCAGATGTACTCTTCAAAAGCATACCTTGCACAAACCGGTTTGGAAGTCTTCCTTTTAGGATCACCTTCAGGGCCCACGTTACATTCCCCTGAATGGCCACATACCTGTGTCCTTTGAGGTGAATTTGATTTGTGTGAACAGCTAAATAGCATTGAGGGTCACAGATAGTAAACAAACTAATTTAGCAAGCCCAGGCATGCCCTTATGGCCAAACATGAAGTGTTATTACACACTGTGATATTTATTTTGTGATATAAACTGACTCTAATAATAATTCTTTTTAAAGGCAGTTAAAAAATGTTTAAGGTGATGTTAACATCACTTGAAAAACATTACAAGCTAAGTTCTTTGGATAATCCAGTGCTTCCTTGAATGTTTAAATTTATTCTTGACTCTGAAATCACTGGCCAAGAAACATCTTCATACCTTGGTTTTCCCTATATGTAAAACAGGAGTAACTATGCCTCCTTAGGCCTCAATGAGTTGATACATGCAAAATACTTAGAACAGTGTCTGGCATGTAGCAGAGCTTAATAAATATTATCTATTACAAGTATTATTACTGCTACATATCAAACATTCAATCATACTACTTTCCAGTTATGTTTTGTTATGCCCGCAGCCCAAGTCCCCAGAACTGAGAAAACAAGACCTCCACGGCAATGCAAAAGCAAAAAGGGAATTTATTTCTGACTCGAGCCAGGGCCCCTGCCACATCCAATGCAATGGAATGGAGCAAGAGCTCTGAGCCCTGAGCCCTGAATTACAGCAGTATTTATAGGTTTAGGACAAAGACAGGGAGTTGGCAAGGGCGGATTGGTTGCAAGGGTTTTTTGACATCTATTAATTGGTTAAATTTTTGCATGTATGGGCTTGCTTAGGGGACTTTTCATGTTATCTCGGAGCCTGAGAATATGCTGACTGGCTGAGCCCCAAGGTCGGGGGGAGGATGATCTCAGTTCCTTCTGGGCAGTGACCCAGTTTTTCCCGTATTTGTAGCTCTAGCCCACTTTAGTCCTTGAAGCCTGTCATGACTTCTGTCAGGTCTCAACATTCCCCCCTGTCTTTTGATCATGGAGAGTAATCTTCCTCTCCGTTCTGAGACACTGCCTGATATTGTTGTCTCAGTATCATCACTTGAACTGTACTGATACGTTCTTTTACAAAGGTTATTAATCTGTTTAAAATGCAAGGGCCAAAGGTAAGGATAAGTAGGAGTATAATAAGTGGACCAAGCAAGGTAGAAATTAACGTTGTATTGATGCCTTTTAACCCAAACCCAATCTCCTGGTCCTATATTATGGGACGGGATCGTTCCTTTGTTTTGGTCTTTATGGATTTCCCGTATCAGTGACCAGATATGTTTATGTACTTTACTTAAAGCTAGCATCTCTTGTTGAAAAGCACGCAACGAGAGAGATGGTCTACTCTTCCCCTCAGACACTGGACAAATGAAGTGTGGACTTCCATATATAATTTCAAAGGGAGTCAGACCTAGTTTATAGGGGGTATTGCACACCCGAAAGAGCGCAAAGGGAAGGAGGGTCACCCAGTCCCCGCCAGTCTCTATTGCCAGTTTTGTCAAAGTTTCTTTTAGGGTCCGATTCATTCTCTCTATCTGCCCTGAGCTCTGGGGACTGTATTCGCAATGCAACTTCCATTGGGTCCCCAGGGCTGAGGCCAGTCCCTGCACAATTTTACTCACATATGCAGGTCCATTATCAGAGCTGATAGATGCCGACAGCCCAAACCTAGGTATAATCTCTTCTAGGAGCTTTTTAGCCATCACTACTGCTGTCTCCAAAACTAGCAGGTATCGATACCCATACTTGCCTGGCCTTACCTCAGTGAAATCTATCTCCCAGTGATGTCCTGTCCTTCCCCCTGCCCCGATATCTTGCACCTGTGTGCTGTCCTTTTCCCGGTCTCATCATCTGACAGGCCTTGTAGGTGCGGACTATATCTTGAATGGTTTTCTTCTGCTGGGGAAACCGCAGCTGTGCTGTTTGTAGGCGTGCCAAAGTCTTCTTTTTTCCCAAATGGGTGGTCTGATGTAAATGGGTACAGAGGTGCTTGCCCAAGTTGGCAGGGAGCAACAGGTTGTTGTCGTGGTCTCGATACCATCCGTTTTCGCCAACAGGACGGGTGGTATTATCTTGCACCCAGCGTAAATCAGAGGGGGACTATATGGGGCTTAGGGGAAGTGTTCCCATCCCCGGCGATGGCAATCTTACAGTCAGCACAGAGGTCCTGTAGTCTCCAGCAGCTGCCTCACGGGCTGCTGCATCGGCAGCTTGGTTCCCCCAGGCCCGGGCACCCTCCCCTTTCTGGTGTCCTGGGACATGTACTATGGATATTGCTCGGGGCAAGTGGACTGCTGCCAGGAGTCTGCGACTCTCAGGTAAGTTCTTAATCTCTTTTCGCTCCACCGTCAAGAGCCCCCGTTCTTTGTATACAGGGCCTTGGATGTGCACAGTGCCGAACGCATATCGGCTGTCAGTGTAAATAGTGACTCTTTTTCCTTTTGCCCTCTCTAGTGCTTGTATCACAGCTATCAGTTCTGCTTTTTGGGCGGATGTTCCAGGGGGCAAGGCCTCAGCCCAGATGACCTTCCCAGCGTCATCTACTATGGCTGCCCCCGCTTTCCTCTGTCCATCCTTTATATAACTGCTCCCATTGTGAACCATACCAGCTCACTGTCTTTTAATGGCAAGTCGTTGAGGTCTTTCCATATGGCGGTTACCTCAGCTAGCATTTCAACAGTCATGGAGCGGTCTGTCCTCCTTCGGGATGGGCAGCAAAGTGGCAGGGTTCAGATCCAGCAGCAGGGCTTGGTAATGGGTTAAGCGAGCATTAGAAATCCATTTACCTGTTGGCTGTTTGAGGATCCCCTCTATGGCATGAGGAGTGTAGACCAGAAAACGCTGTCCATAAGTCAGCTTGTCAGCATCATGGACAAGGAGAGCAGCGGCCGCGATGATATGAAGACAAGGTGGCCATCCCACAGCTACTGGATCCAGTCGTTTAGAGAGATATGCCACAGGTCGCTTTCAAGGTCCCCATTGCTGCGTCAGAACTCCCTTTCCTACTCCCTGCTTTTTATCCATAAACAGTTGAAATGGTTTAATTGGGTCAGGGAGGGCAAGGGCTGGCGCTTTTAGTAACGCCTGTTGAAGTTTTTGAAATGCCTGCCTCATTGGCTCAGTCCAAGTCCAGTCCTTATTTTCTTGCTTCCTTCATATAAAGGCCGGGCCTTTTCTGTGAACCCCAGGATCCATAGCCTGCAGTACCCAACAGTCCCTAAAAACTCTCTCACCTGCTGGGGAGTTGTTGGCTCGGGGATCCGTAGAACAGTCTCTTTCATAGCCTGAGTCAACCATCTTTGTCCCTGTTTTATTTTATATCCCAAATAAATGACCTCCTGTCTAGCAATTTGGGCCTTCTTCACACTTGCCCGGTACCCCAATGTCCCCAAAGTCTGGAGGAGATCACCTGTGGCTTTTAGGCACACCTCCTTAGTAGTAGCAGCCAGCATGAGGTCACCTACATACTGCAACAGAACAACATCGGGGTGGCTGGTTCGATACTCACAGAGGTCTTCGCCCAGAGCCTCACTGAATAACGTTGGTGAGTTTTTGAATCCTTTTGGAAGGCGAGTCCAGGTCAGCTGCCCCACAATCTGGCCGTCCTCGTCAGTCCATTCGAATGTGAAGATCTCCTGGCTCTGGGTGGCCAGGGGCAGGCTGAAAAAAGCATCTTTCAAGTCCAAAACTGTATGCCAGACGTAATCTGGTGGCAAGCTGCTCAGGAAGGTGTATGGGTTAGGGACAGTGGAATGAATGTCACTCACCCGTTTGTTGACCTCACGAAGATCTTGGACTGGTCTAAAGTCCGTTCCTCCGGGCTTTTTTACCTGCAGTAGAGGAGTGTTCCATGGGGACCGGCACTTTTTGAGAATTCTTACCCCCAGGAGGCACTGTATGTGAGGTGTGATTCCTTGCCGTGTCTCCTGACTCATGGGGTACTGTTTTACCTTCACAGGGGTAGCATTTGCTTCTAATTCAACAATGATGGGAGGTCTTTGTTTGGCCAGTCCCATTCCTGCTGTTTCTGCCCAGGCCAGAGGGTATTTTTGGATCCATGGTTGCATATCAGGATCTATAGCCGCAGGGGGCTTTGGTGAATATAGTCTGTATTCATCCCTCAGTGCCAGAGACAAAACATGAATTGGTTGTCCACGCCCGTCTGTGACTGATATCCCTCCAGAGCCAAAGTGGATTTGCGCATTGACTTTGGACAATAGGTCTCTTTCTAATAAAAGAGGCCGGACATTCTGGTATCACCAAAAATGAATGCGACACCCGTTGGGCCCCCAAGTCCACTTTTTGTTTAGTAGTCCAGTAATACCATTTTGTCCCGGTGGCTCCCTGGACCAAACTAGTCTTTTTGGACATCGGCCCAAATTTTTGATTGAGAACTGAGTACTGGGCTCCCATATCCACCATGAAGCCGACCGGTTTCCCCTCCACATTGATAGTTACCCAGGACTCGGGGAGGGGGGCCGGGCCCTGACCCCCCCTAATCATTATCTTCCCCTGCATATAAGACGCGGGTCCCCGAGGGAGATTCCTCCTTTCTTATAGTCTTTCTCTTCAGGTCTCTTTTGGGGCACTCATGCTTCCAGTGTCCCTGCTCTTTGCAGTACGTGCATGGGTCTCTCTTTAGGGCCTGTCTAGCTGGTTTTTCTCCTCCACCTGACCGGATGTCTCTAGTTCTCTGGGAATCAGGCCCCGTTCTTGCCCCCGCAAAGAGGATTTGAGCCAGCTCCCTTTGATTCCTCCGGTTTTCTTCAGCCCTATATTCCCTTTCCTCCCGTCTAATCCGTTCCTCCCTCTCCTCAGGAGTTTCTCTGTTATTAAACACTTTTTCAGCCGCCCTCACCAGATCCTGTATTGTCTGTTCTCCCAGCCTCTCTATCTTTTGTAACTTCCTCCTGATGTCCGGAGCTGCCTGAGTGACAAAGGCTAGTACGACTGCTGCGTGTGACTCATCAGCCTGAGGGTCCATGGGCGTATACTGCCTGAAAGCCTCCATTAACCTCTCTAAAAGGGCTGCCGGGCTCTCGTTCGGCTCTTGCCTTATTAGATTTACCTTAGACAAAGTTGTTGGTTTCCTGGTGGCTGCCCAGAGGCCAGCCATCAGAGTCTGGCAGTACACTCGGAGACGCTCCCTACCTTCAGGGCGCTCAAAATCCCAGTTCGGCGGCAACAAAGGGAACCCCTCCTTGATCAGGTGGGGCTGCGTGGTGGGCCTTCCATCCACTCCTAACAAGGCCTTTTTCCGTGCCTCCGGCAAGATTCGTTCTCGCTTCTCCCTGGTGAAAAGCACCCGCAACAGCTGCTGACAATCATCCCAGGTGGGGTTGTGAGTAAACAGGATAGATTCCAAAAGATCAATAAGGCCTTGGGGTTTTTCAGAGAAAGAGGGGTTTTGAGCTTTTCAGTTATATAAGTCACTCGTGGAGAAAGGCCAGTATTTGTAGGTCCATTCGCCATCAGAATTTGCTGGCCCGACCTGGACAGGAAATGCCTGAACAGTGGACGAAGGGGCCTCTCGGCTCCCGTAGTCAGACGAGTCTCCGCCCCCTCAGGTCCTTCTGCGAGTTCCCTGGGCTGGCCCCCGCTCTTGCTGCAAAGCCGAGGGTTCCCGGTCCCTCCTTTGTTCTCAGGATGACACCTGCGATACCTGCGGGGGCAAGGGTGGCGGGATATATGGGGGAGGCGAGATTTCAGTGTCTAAGTCAATCAGGCTAGGACGATTCCTGGAGTATCGGCTTCTTCCGGCTCTCCCGTGCCTCACGGTCCTCTTCCTTGCAGACTTCCGCGACCAGGACCTGTGGAACGGAAGCACTGGGGGGCTGTGAATAAAGGGTTTCAGCCAAGCTGGAGGGTCTTCTACTAGCTTTTGCCAGACCAGGATGTAAGGAGCTTGGTCTGGATGGCCCCGAGGGTCAGGAGCCATGATTTTTTCTTTGACTGCCAGGATGACAGGCAAACCGAAAGTTCCCTCTGGTGGCCAGCCGACCCCAAATGCCGGCCACTCAGATGAGCACAGGGTCACTAGTCTGCTCCTCTTCACTAGCATCGACAGATTTTGAGCCTGGGACTTAAAATCGGAAAAATGATCAGTCATTACAGACAGTGGTGTAGAATAACTTTGACCCATGACGGCAGCACCCACAATAAGCGCACAAAAAGCAAGCACGGCGCCGGCACACAGAAACAGGGGACAGACAAAAGACAAATATCGGCCGAAAACACTGAACTAGGTTTATCCCGGGCTGATGTTGTCCTGTTCCCCAAAGTTACTTTACCGAAGGGCATCCATTGCCCACCAGATTCTCTCTTTCCCCCCCACCCCCCAGAGCTAGCTGCCCTCCAGCGTGCTCGCTGGGCCTCGGCCTTACGCTAGCTAGGACGACTAATTTGGCACACAGAAACAGGCGACAGACAGATAACAAACAAATATCGGCCGAAAACACTGAACTAGGTTTATCCCGGGTCGTTGTTGTTGTGTTTCCAAAATTTACCTTATCGAAGGGTCTCCACTGCCCACCAGATTCAGGATCAGGAGAGACACTCTCCCCTGTTCCCTTACAGAACAGCTCACAGAACCAGCTGCCTTCTAGCTCGAATGCTGGGCCTTGGACTTATGCTGGCTGGGCGACTTTCGCCCCCTGACCTGATGCCAGCGTCTAGATTTATTTCCTCCTAGTGAGGCTTCCCTTATGCCTGGAAAGTGTTGTTCTTCTCAGTCAGGGAATCCCGGACAAACCCCCAAATATTATGCCCACAGTCCAAGTCCCCAAAACTGAGAAAACAAGACATCCATGGCAATGCAAAAGCTAAAAGAGTATTTATTCCTGACTCGAGCCAGGGCTCCCGCCACATCCAACGCAGTGGAGTGGGGCAAGAGCCCCGAGCCCTGAATTACAGCAGTATTTATAGGTTTAGAACAAAGACAGGGAATTAGCAAGGGCGGATTGGTTGCAAGGGTTTTTTTGCATCTATTAATTGGTTAAATTTTTGTGCGTGCAGGCTTGCTTAGGGGACTTTTCATGTTATCTGGGAGTCTGGGAATATGCTGACTGGCTGAGCCCCAAGGTTGTGGGGAGGATGATCTCAGTTCCTTCTGGGCAGTGACCCAGTTTTTCCCGTGATTGTAGCTCTGGCCCACTTTAGTCCTTGAGGCCTGTCATGACTTCTGTCAGGTCTCAACATACACATGTTCCCAATCCCGAACCCGCCTCCCGTCCCCCCTCCCCAACATCATCCCTCCGGGTCATCCCAGTGCACCAGCCCCAAGCATCCTGCACCTTGCATTGAACTTAGACTGGCAATTTGTTTCTTATATGATATTATACATGTTTCAATGCCATTCTCCCAAATCATCCCACCCTCTCCTACAGAGTCCAAAAGACTGTTCTATACATCTGTCTCTTTTGCGGTCTCGCATACAGGGTTATCATTACCATCTTTCTAAATTCCATATATATGCGTTAGTATACTGAATTGGTGTTTTTCTTTCTGGCTTACTTCACTCTGTATAATCAGCTCCAGTTTCATCCACCTCATTAGAACTGATTCAAATGTATTCTTTTTAATGGCTGAGTAATACTCCATTATTTTCTAATTATTATCCGAGCTGGTTTCTCTCTAAACCATCTGCAGAATGGTCAGTTTGTGATATCTTATCGCTACTCTCCTGAGTTGGATTCATATTTACTGATTCTGCCCTATAATCTTGTAGTAAAAACTGCTAGTTCTGATTTCTTTCTTTCATGACTTTTGGCCTAAGCAGATACTTTTGGAGACATTTCCTAATGCTCTTGGATTAATTTTAAGAATTGTAGTTGAATGGAAGTTTGTGGAGAGGTAGCTTCTTCAAGGCTAGCTTTCAGGCACTTAAAGTCATAAAAATTTCTCCACTGTCCAAATGACTCTCAAGAATAGATTTTTGTAGAAATTATTGACTGGTGNTTACCATCTTTCTAAATTCCATATATATGCGTTAGTATACTGAATTGGTGTTTTTCTTTCTGGCTTACTTCACTCTGTATAATCAGCTCCAGTTTCATCCACCTCATTAGAACTGATTCAAATGTATTCTTTTTAATGGCTGAGTAATACTCCATTATTTTCTAATTATTATCCGAGCTGGTTTCTCTCTAAACCATCTGCAGAATGGTCAGTTTGTGATATCTTATCGCTACTCTCCTGAGTTGGATTCATATTTACTGATTCTGCCCTATAATCTTGTAGTAAAAACTGCTAGTTCTGATTTCTTTCTTTCATGACTTTTGGCCTAAGCAGATACTTTTGGAGACATTTCCTAATGCTCTTGGATTAATTTTAAGAATTGTAGTTGAATGGAAGTTTGTGGAGAGGTAGCTTCTTCAAGGCTAGCTTTCAGGCACTTAAAGTCATAAAAATTTCTCCACTGTCCAAATGACTCTCAAGAATAGATTTTTGTAGAAATTATTGACTGGTGCACTTAAGGAAGGTCTGGATTAGTCTGTTTCTTGTTTTTTCCCATTTTAATAAGCTGTGGTTAGTTACATACAATTAATTTTTATATTGAACTGATTGAGTTTAGGAATGAAATGTAGCTAATGCAATCGTACACATTAAAATATGAATTATAAAGCAAAGATTAAGTTTATATTAGATCATTCAAAATAGATTTTATATATTGATTTCCATGAGTACAAGATGACTGCAGCTTTTTTACACTGCCGTCCCCAGTAACTACCCCATGAAAATATTATGCATATCTGAGCTTCCCTGATGGCTCAGAGGTTAAAGCGTCTGCCTCCAATGCAGGAGACCTGGGTTCGATCCCTGGGTCGGGAAGATCCCCTGGAGAAAGAAATGGAAATCCACTCCAGTATTCTTGCCTGGAGAATCCCATGGATGGAGAAGCCTAGTAGGTTACACTCCACGGGGTCGCAAAGAGTCGAACACGACTGAGCGACTTCATCGTCATCATCATCATTGATGAATAAAGAATCAGGAGAGAGACATTAGGGAAGAAGCCACTCCATTTTCAAAACCACCTTTAAGTTCAGGATATCACTGAAGACTTTCACAGTTTTTCTAACCACATCATATCTAGAATTGTCACTGTTGGGTAACAACTGTTTGATGAAATATCACACAAGCCAAAATATAAGCTACATGCATTATTTTCTCTTACTGCATAACAAATTACCACAAACTCAGCAGTTAAAAAAAAAATCTATTTACTTTCATTATGTCTGTAGGTAGGAAGTCTGGGAACAATGAAATATTATACTTTGGGTCTCACTGGGCTAAACATTATGCTCAGGGTCTCACTCAGCTAAAATCACTGGGTTAAGCCATACTTCTGTTTCTCATCTGGACCTCAGGATCCTCTTCCAAACTTACTGGGTTTAATTCCTAGAAGTTATAGGAATTGATTGTTGTTTTCCTGCTAGGTATCAAGCAGGGACGATTTTCAGCTGCTTACAGGCAGTTCCTTATAAGGTGCCCTCTGCTATAGACTGAATCGTGTCTCTACCAAAGACACTTCTTACAGTCATTTCAGAGCAAGGATGTTTACTTTCTTCCAGGTCAGACAGAGAACACTTCAGATGTCCTTTGCTATAACCAAGTGCAGGAAATAAAGGGCTCACATAATTAGGTCAAGCCCACTTCAACCATCTCTCTTTCTTAAGATCAACAGATTTGTGACTTTGCTAAGTTGCTTCAGTCATGTCCAACTCTTTGCGACTCCCTGGACTGTAGCCTGCCAAGCTCCTCTGTCAATGAGATTCTCCAGGTAAGAGTACTGGAGTAGGTTGCCATTTCCTTCTCCTGATTTACGACCTTAAACACATTTAAAAAATCCCTTTAAAGTGTCATCTAGATTTATGCTTAGTTGGATATCTGGAAGAAGGTGTATATATACCAGAGGCTAGGATCTTGGCGACTATCTTAGAAATTAACCAGCCAAACTATATATATATATATCTTTAATTAAAAAATTTTAATGGCCACATTAAAAATAAAAAGAGACTCTGTAAACTTGAACTAACCACATTTTATTTAGCCAAATATACCTAAGATATTATCATTTAACATGTAGCAAGTATAAAATTATTAATGACATAATTTACATTTTTTCATGCAAAAAGTTAGGAACCCAGTGTGTATTTCACAGTTACAGCACATCTCAGTTTTGACCATTAGTATTTCAAGTACTCAGTAACCACAAATGACTAGTCACTCAATAATATAGCAATCATAGGTATAATTTAGGTAAATTATAAGTATAGTTATGGATTACCTTAAGAATTTAAAGAAAGCAGAGTATCATTACAATACTTCTTGAGACTGAAAGATTACATTGAAGATAAATTTCAGGAATAATAATAAATATCCACATTACTGGATACACTTTTCTTTCAGCTTTAATTTAAGCTTAAATAACATAAAGTAAAATGAAAGTAATTAAAAAAAATAAAAATGTAAGTTACAGAATTCAGTAGAAAGTAACATATTGTTAAGTCTCTTAAAACATTGGTTCTTCTCATATTTAAATGCTTATTTGTGAATAATACTAGATTTAAATTTATGTCATTTAAAGTTTCATCCAAATAATGCTACCTTCCATTTCCTTCTCCAATGCATGAAAGTGAAAATTGAAAGTGAAGTCGCTCAGTCATGTCCGATTTCTAGTGACCCCATGGACTGCAGCCCACCAGGCTCCTCCATCCATGGGATTTTCCAGGTGAGAGTACTGGAGTAAGTTGCCATTGCCTTTTCCCACTACCTTCGTAGTACCATTTCAATAATTAATAAATGTATAATTTACTAAAAAATATAATGAATATAAACCTGGCCATTGCTTAACATGAATACAAGTGGGCAGGCAAGTCTTTCTTTTATTTGTACAGAGGGCACTGAAATATATATTTTTGTATATTTTAGTGGTTTAATAACATTCAAATTATAATTATCTTCTTCAAGCAACTAGTAACTTGTTATTGCCTATTTTGCAAAGAGCATAAAGGCTGAATCAACAAATAAGATGCATTTGTGCTAACATCTTTTCAACAAATATAGTTAGAGTTGCAATGATAAAAAGCAGAGGTAAGACTACTTATATTATTGATAGTACATTCTTTATTATATTTCTTATAATAATATTTTTTTCTGAGAAACAAAATTATTCCAACCTAGATTATAATACCCCAATGGCTGGATTAGTAACCAAAATATGAGACAGGGATCAAGACCATCCCCATGGAAAAGAAATGTGAAAAAGCAAATTGGCTGTCTGAGAAGGCCTTACAAATAGCTGTGAAAAGAAGAGAAGTGAAAAGCAAAGGAGAAAAATAAAGATAAAAGCATCTGAATGCAGAGTTCCAAAGAATAGCAAGAAGAGATAAGAAAGCCTTCCTCAGTGATCAATAAAAAGAAAGAGAGGAAAACAATAGAATGGGAAAGACTAGAGATCTCTTCAAGAAAATTAGAGATATCAAGGGAACATTTCATGCAAAGATGGGCTCGATAAAGGACAGAAATGGTATGGACCTAACAGAAGCAGAAGATATTAATAAGAGGTGGCAAGAATACACAGAAGAACTGTATAAAAAAAGACCTTCACAACCCAGATAATCACGATGGTATGATCACTCACCTAGAGCCAGACATCCTGGAATGTGAAGTCAAGTGGGCCTTAGGAAGCATCACTACGAACAAAGCTAGTGGAGGTGATGGAATTCCAGTTGAGCTGTTTCAAATCATGAAAGATGATGCTGTAAAAGTGCTGCACTCAATATGCCAGCAAACTTGGAAAACTCAGCAGTGGCCACAGGACTGGAAAAGGTCAGGTTTCATTCCAATTCCAAAGAAAGGCAATGCCAAAGAATGCTTTCCCGTGATTGTAGCTCTAGCCCACTTTAGTCCTTGAAGCCTGTCATGACTTCTGTCAGGTCTCAACATGTTTAGGAATAGAAACTTTAGTAAGATGGTCCTTTCAGTTATAAATGAGATAAACCCAATTCTAAATAGCTTCAGTTAAAAATAAATAAATAATAAGGTTATCTATTTAGGGAGTTCAAGGGCCATGGTATAGCCTTAGGTATGGCTTGACCCAGGGTTAAAACAATGATGTTAAGGCTCTGTTACTTCTTTCTCCACCTCTCGGCTCTGCTTATTTTTTGGTGATGGGCTGTGGCAGCCTCCCTCCAGGAAGCGGACAAATTGCTTATTGGTAGCTAGGCAACAACCCAACCATTTAGGCACTGTTGATCTCAATGCCAGATAAAGGGACCCTCTTTCCTCCAGCAGCTATAGTCATCATTCAAAGGTAACTCCAAGTAGCCATACCTGATCCTTGCCTACCTTTGTGCAAATTTCTGTGTTTAGATGAAGCACAAAGATATGCTGGTGTGGGCCCCAAAGTCACCCCTGGTTACTCCAGAACCCTGTGCAAAGGAGCAAGGTAGTTACCAAAGGAAGTCCTTGGGAAAAAATTCAAGTCTGCTCTCTCGGAAGTGAACAACCGACATCAGATGTTTCTATCTCCATTTATTTATCACCTGATAGTTATTTTTTGATGACCATTTACTATATGGCAGGAACTACATGGGGCTATATGTGAAAGTAAAATGCAATCATATGTAAATTTGATTAAATGGTTGATACATATCAGATTCTAAGTTTTGTATTTCGAATGGATTAACTTATTTAATCTTCCTAATAACCCCATGCGGTAAAAGCACTAGTATTATTCCCAGCTAAGAAAATAGAGGCCCAGAGGAATTAGTAATCTTCCCAAAGGTATATGTGTGTGTGTGCTTAGTTGCTCAGTCATGTCTGACTCTTTGCAACCCCATGAGCTATAGTCTACCAGGCTCCTCTGTCCATGGGGTTCTCCAGGCAAGAATACTGGAGTGGGTTTCCAAAGTTATACCTCTTCGTAAAATAGGGTTAGACTTTGGACCCAAGGCAACCTGACCACAGGGCCCTTGCTTTACAAGTTGCGTCCATTTGATTCTCATAAAAGTCCTATGAGACAATGCCTATTTAATACCATTATAGGGGCATCCCTGATGGTTCAGAGGTAAAGAATCCACCTGCCAATACAGGAAACATGAGGTCAATCCCCGGTCCGCATATCAAGGAGCAGCTAAGCCACAGCTACTGAAACTGTGCTGTAGAGCCTGGGAGCCTCAAGTACTGAGCCCACATGCTGAGACTACTGAAGCCCACACACGCTATAGTCTGTGCTCCACAAGAGAAGCCTGCACATGCAACCATAGAGTAACTTCCACTCGCTACAACTGGAGAAAAGCCCACACAGCAAGGAAAACCCAGAATAGCCCAATATAAGTAAATAAATAAATAAATTATGGGTTTTTTTAAACCACTATTTTACTGATGAGCAAACATGTCAGAAGAAAGCCACCCAGTGCCTCCAGAGCCTTTCTCTCCAATGCAAACAACTTGTTTATACTTGCTTGCTTTCCATGCATAAACATGTTTTCCTTTGTTTTTAAACGTATCTCAAAAACAACATATGCAATGACAAATTTCATGAAGATGTTTTTATGACATCTCTTAAGCTCAACATGTTTACAGTTTGTCAAACTAGAGTGTAAACACTCTGTCAAAACAGGTTCCCTTGCGCAGAGAAGAGGAGTGAGGCAGCCTCTGAATCCTTGTACAAACCACACACATCACAAGACAGTGTCCACGGGATGCAGGAGCAACAGATGGCCCAGCAGCCATATGTAGGCGAGCCATCCCGCCCTCCTGGGCTGCCCCAACTGGGACTGCAAAGAGCAGAGGCTTCTTTCTTTCTGAAGCCACTGCGTTTTTGGATTCCTTTGTTCTATCTGCCTACCCTTTATCCCAGCACATACACTGAGTGAGACAAAGGAGACAATCAACATTTACTGAATAAGTACACATTTCCTCATACTTCTGGAACAATGGAGCATCCTATATTGTTATGTCTTATCTGTTTCTGGGACAGTGTGTTTCCAAAGACAGCTCCAACCTGAAGAAGGTCACAGAGTCACACAGAGCCGGGATGGGAATGCCAGTTACTGAGGGAGAGACAGCTCCATCTCTGCCTCATGCAGCTGCTGGCGGCCACTGAGAAGCTAGGGCAGAACCTCTGGCCTCCAGGTGCCCCGGGAAATCAATACGACCGCATCGCCTCCTCCCCCCAGCACAGATGCTCCTGGGTCAGAGATCTCTGAGTGGAAATTAAAGAACAGATGGCAAAATAAAGCATTTTTACAAATGTGGAGTCTGTGCTTTGTCTGTATGCATATACACTTTCTTGCATGCTGCCCACATGTACCCCACTTATTATGGATAATGAGTTCATGTTGTCAGCCCCGTTTGCAGCCAATAACCAACAATTACAAATATTGATGTTCTCTTCACTGCCACCTCCTACCATGTGAATGTTTATTGTCAACGTTAAACCACAGAAAAGAAACTTTTGCAGGGACTGGCCTGATTTAGTAGGTCAGCTTAGCACTGATTGTTAAGATGAGGGAGGAGGTACTTCCCCGGTGGTGCAGTGGTAAAGAGTTGCACTTCCACTGCAGGGAGCAGGAGTTCGACACCTACCCAGGGAACTAAGACCCTGCATTCCATGTGCCATGGTCAATACACAAATAAAATTAAAATTTTAAAAAAGATGAAGGGGTAAAGTGAGCCAGCACGATTTATTGGGAATACGATATACTAATCCATCAGGAAGAGCCCCTGGAGAAGGGAATAGCAGCCCACTCCAGTGTTCTTGCCTGGAGAATCCCATGGACAGAGAAGCCTGGCAGGCTACAGTCCACGGGCTCACAAAGAGTCAGACATAGCTGAGCGACTAACACACACACACATACACACGCACATGATATATTAATACCAACGGGAACTGTTTACAGGTTCTAGATTTCTTAGAACCCAGACTAGGTCTAAATATTATCTTAGGTTCAGAGATCATGTAAGTGATCTCTATTTCCTATGCATAACAAAATGACTGGCTAGGGACTAGCTGAACTAGAGAAAGCACAAGCTATCCTACTAGAAACAAAGGCTGAGGGCAGAGACTAATCATCCATTCCAAACTGTACTATAGCTTGTAAAAATTCTAA
Source organism: Oreotragus oreotragus (assembly GCA_006410675.1). Taxonomy (NCBI): domain Eukaryota; kingdom Metazoa; phylum Chordata; class Mammalia; order Artiodactyla; family Bovidae; genus Oreotragus; species Oreotragus oreotragus. The sequence continues at coordinate 56,152 of SJYX01020787.1, forward strand.
ATTATAAACTTCTATATCCTTTAAGGCACTGCAATGTTAGCTTTCTTTGTTTCAACAGTTAGCTTTTATCCTAACAAATAATCCCAGCAAGATAGATGAAGATCTTAAATATGCCTGCATGCAAGTTTAGCTCCCAGGCAAGTTCACTGCTGTCATCAGGGAGTCAAGAAGAGTGGAAGGAGCAGAGAGATACTTCTAGAATGGTGGTGGAAGAGGCAGCCTGCAACTGGAAGGAGAAGGGGGTGAGGGGAGGGGACTCTGCTTCCTGCCAGTAACTGGGCTTGCAGCTCTGGAGGTCATAATGCTGACAGCCCTACGGTGCTTACTTTGACCAGGAACAATTCTAACTTGTATGTGTGTTAAGTCATTGCATCCCCATGAGAACCTTTGAAATAAGTATAGTTATTCTCTTAATTTTATACTGAAACAAGTCACAGAGAGGTTAAGTCAGTTGCCTAAGGTCACACAGCAGTAAGTGGTAGAGTTATGACCCAATCCTAGAAACTAGGCTGTTACTCCTTGTGCTATGCTGTCAAGGTCCAGGGGGGCAGATGGAGATTAAAATGCAATCTGTGTCTGCTTTGGCAGGATACTCTGCATAACAGAGGAAGGGGGACCTTTTTCTATTAATAATTGGCTCCAAGAAACTTTTTATCTCCAAGCTTGCATCTGTCCAGAAAGGACGCTTCTTTCTATTCTCATTTAAGTGAGGTGTAGCCTGGCAGCACCGCCTCTCACTAGAACAGGCTGACTTAGTGTGGCCGCAGGTACGTGTGGCATCTGCTGCTATGCGTGCTGGTAAAGCTACAACCGTGATGACTTATGCCCACTCTTACGGCTTTCGGGTTCTCCAGTCATCCACTTCCGTTCACGTGACCAGCCCGGCAGACATGAACTACAGTGAGCAGGAGCTTAGAGCCCTGGGCTGGCCGCCCGCCAGATCTCTGCATGAAAAACACAGAACTTTGTGCTGCCTGCCCTTCTGGGTGTAGCAGGAACAGGGCAGCCTTTTGGGGACAGTTGTAGACACACCAAGAACCACAAAAACCAAGAGCCACACCCAAAGTTAAAACTCCACTAGAGAAGGCTTTCGCTTCTGTTGTTTCATAAGAAAAAAACAATTGGATGTTCTGACTGTTATATCAATACATTTGAAGATATGTAGCAAGAAATTAAAACTTTACCAACAATGAAATGTACTTCTGTGCCATAGACAGCTGCAGGGTCAGGAGAGTCAGGTCGAGGTCATAGGAACAAAGTTTCTGCACTCTGGACTCTTCCAGACCTCACTCCACAAATCTCTTCATCTGGTTGTTCATCTGTATCCTTTATTATGTCCTCTAAGTGTGTGGTAAGTCGCTTCAGTTGTGTCTGATTCTCTGCAACCCTGTAGACAGTAGCCTGCCAGGCTCCTCTGTCCATGGGATTCTGCATGCAAGAATACTGGAGTGGGTTGCCCTGTCCTCTCCAGGGGCTCTTCCCAACCCAAGGGTCAAACTTGTGTCTCTTACGTCCCCTGCATTGGCAGGCAAGTTCTTTACCACTAGCACCGCCTGGGGAGCCCTATGTATAAGCCTCTATAATAAACTAATAAATATAAACACGTGTTTCCCTGAGTTCTGTGAATCATAGCAAATTATCAAACCTGAGGAGAGGATCATGGCAGCCCCCCGTCTGCAGCCACAGAGATGTGAGTAACTTGGAGATTCACTGCATATGACTGCTCTGAATCAGGGGGCAGTCCTGTGGGACTGAGCCCTTCAACTGTGGTGTCTTCCCTAACCCTGAGTAGCCAGTGTCAGAATGGAGTTATAGTACATCCAATTGTTGTTCAGAGAGTTGGAAAATTGATTGGTGTGGGTAAAATGCCCACTTATTTGATGTCAGAAATGTGAGAGGAATAAGAAACAGATTTTTCTTTGCCATCAAAAAGGGGAGATAACTATGTCTCAGAAGGTTGTCTAAAGAAACAAATGGAAGCACCCTGGTGGTCCAGTGGCTAAGACTCCATGCTCCCAATGCAGGGGGCCTGGGTTTGATCCTTGGTTAGATTCTGCATGCAGCAACTAAGAAACAAATGGGACAATATGTGTGAAAGTGCCTACAAGAGTGACTGGCACAGAAAGAGTGCTCTAGAGAGACCCCTGTTCCCCAAAAAGATGGGGGGGAGGACTAGGAGTTATTCTCCCCATTGTTTTCTCTCTCTACTTGAGAGAGGAAAACTTGCTTTCAAGTCAAAAAGTTAACTCATATTATATCTTGCAGCCCTCTCCCCAAGGTCATTGTCCTTACACTTATCTTAACAGATAAGTGTTTCAGGTTCTGAGATGTTAAGTGGTTGGATCAAGGTCATAAAGCTTGGGAGTAATTAATCCAAAATTAAACATCAGGTCATTATGACAGCAAGGCTTATGCTGCTTCTCAACACAGAGAGGAAGCAGAGAGAGAGGGGGAAAGGAGGGATACACATGAAGAGAGAATGGGGACTGAGAGACACCAGGAAGGGGCAAAAAGCAGGAAGCAGAGTCTTCTTTCTCCATTAGTCCCGGGGACCGGGGTCCGCATACACCCTGTCATCTCATTACTTGCCTTCATTAGGTTTCTAACTTTCAGTAGTTATTCATTTTCTGAAATTAGCTTTCCCAGTTTGCAAGTTTTCTGTTTTGGAAATTCCTTTTTCCTCCCCCAGGTACCTGAGATAGGCTGAATAACAGCTGCCCAAAGATGACCACCCAGGACTCCCTCAGTGGTAAAGAATCCCCATGCCAGTGCAGCAGACCCAGGTTCGATCCCTAGGTTAGGAAGATGCCCTGGAGAAGGAAATGGGAATCCACTCCAGTATTCTTGCTGGGAAATCCCCTGGACAGAGGATGGGGTCGCGAACAGTTGGACACAACTTAGAAACTAAACAAAAACAAAGATGACCACATTCTAATCTCTGGAATCTGTGAACATTCTACCTTATTTGGCAAAAAAAAAAAAAATAAATAATTGCAGAGGTAATTGTGTTACAGATCTTGTGATGAGAAGAGTTTTCTAAATTATCTGAGTGGACCTGATGAAATCACAAGTGTCCTTAGAAAGAAGTTGCAAGGACAAAGCAGAGGCCAGAGAGGAGAGAAGATGCTGCTGCCCTTAAAGATGGATGGAAGGGGCTGTCACCCAAGGAATAGAGTCAGACTCTTGAAGCAGGAAAGGGCAAGGAAACATTCTCCACTAAAATTTCCAGAAGGAATCAGCCCTGTGGCACTCTGACTTTAGCCCATTTCAGACTGACCTCCAGAACTATAAGAGCATAACTTTGTGTTGTTCATGATCATTGTTTCAGCAGGAGCAGGAAACTAACACAGGACCTCATCCCCACCCCTTGTGCATTTTCACCTCTACAGTTTGGCACTCTTGGGCCTTAGTCTGAATCATAAAATTAGTAATAGCCACTTTCACAGGGCTTCAAGATTTGCAAAGACAATTCAGTAACACTTGAGTGTTTCTCCTGTGCCAGGCACGTGTAAAGCTCTTTGTGTGTTGACCACTGGGTCCCACAAATATCCTATTACTTGTCCACAGCATCCTGAGCCAAAATTCAAACCCACATGTATCCAACCTCACAACCCATACTCTCAACTAGAACTCCCACCAGCCTCTTCATTTCATGTTATATATTCAATACCTCACTTGATCTTTGTGCAAAGCCTTTAAGGAGGGCATTTTTTAATCATTCTTCATTTATAGATGAGGAAGTCAAGAGTCAGAGAGTTGGAGTGACTTTACCAAGATTATTTATCCAGGGAAAGTCAAACCCAGCCCACAAACAGATCAATTGCTTCATTCTCTCTTCAGGAGAAAGAAATACTCCTCCCGAGATGCCCACAGGCCTTTGTATCAATAAATACCTCTATCACCACAATGCATTCCAATTATGTGTTTATGTAGTGGGAGGATTTAGGATGACAGACTCTTGTGGTTCTGTGTTTCACTGACATCAGAATTAAACAGGCACAAGCAGCCTTTCCATTCAAAAAAGGAAGCCTTTATCCTTTAACTTATCTCTCAAAAATAAAGGCGGGGGTCCCATTCAAAATCTTGTTTCACTTTTACATGTCTTCTTTCTAACTTCCCCCCATGCACACACAGCCTCCCTGCCTCCCACCTCCCAGCTGTCTTACCCCATAACCTCTCAGCCATCACCCACCTCCTGTGCCTCTCCTCTCCCAAGCCCAAGAGCCATTTTCCTTTCACTTCTCATCTCCCCTCACTGAATTCCTTACTATTAGACCACTTAGCCTCTCCTCTATCAGCTATATTTATTTTTTTTATTATTTTCAATATTTATTTTATTTGGCTGCACCAGGTCTTTATAGTGGTAGCACGACAATTCTTAGTTGCAGTGTGTGGGATCTAGTTTCTTGACTAGGGATCAAGCCCAGGCCCGCTGCACTGAGAGAACAGTCTTAGCCACTGGACTACCAGAGGAGTCCCCTCTCAGCTCCTTTTAACCCTGCATCCCAGTCTTTTGCCTCACCTCAGAGAGTGTTTCACACCCAAAGAAGCCCACTGGTGAGCAACCCAATAAAGCAGTCTCCGTCTGGAGCAGAGTTGGGGTGGGCAAGGGGCAGCCTGGAGAGACTGTCACTCAGCCTCACACTCTGCCACACTAGTCGTGACAGTGAAGTATCTCGTGGGCACCACTTTTGTTCCAGATGCTGTCCCGGTCAGCTTATCTATGTTATTTCCAATCCTCCCAACATCCCTGAGGAGTTGCTATTTCATTGGAAGAAAGCAAATCAGAGATTGTGTGATTCCCCAAGGTGCCCCCAGATTCTCCCCAATGCCCTCTCCCTTGCCCCATCCCACACTAACACCCACCATGACTTCTACTTAATTCTGAGTTCCTCAAGGTCAGCTACTATTTCTTACTCATCATTTACTTCCCGAGTTGGGCACATCAAGAGTATCTGAAGTCACCCCTGGCATGATCTCACCCCCACCCACAAAAACTTGCCCTCCCTTAGTAAAGCCATAAAGTTTATATCTATCCTCAGGCCTAGGCCCGGGTGAAATTTTGCATAAAACTAGTCCAGTCCTCTTACTTTACCTGTGAGGAAACAGCCCAGGGAGATGATTCACCTGGTCAATGACCTTGCCCAGCACTTTTGCACGAGATTACAGGGTTTTTCCTTGCTGAAGGCAAGTTGCAAATACAAAGCAGGAATTTGGCACTGGCACTCTTCTGGTGGTTTTCTTGCTATCAACATGGACCTGTTCCCAGCAAGCTATACAGCAAGCAGGTTATCTTTCTCATAATTTTCCAGGAAGTTTTATGCTCTATCACTGAGCTCGGAATGGGTTGAACCAAAATTCTCCTTCAGTTCTGGGAAAGCCATTTGACCTCCTAAAGGTTTTATTTATTTTCCCTTCCACCAATAAAAGAAAAAAAAAAACACTTGTCTAAGAAGGAGACTTCGGGGAAGGCAATGGCACCCCCACCCCAGTTCTCTTGCCTGGAAAATCCAATGGACGGAGTAGCCTGGTGGGCTGCAGTCCATGGGGTCGCTAACAGTCGGACAGACTGAGCGACTTCACTTTCACTTTTCTCTTTCATGCATTGGAGAAGGAAATGGCAACCCACTCCAGTATTCTTGCCTGGAGAATCCCAGGGATGGGGGAGCCTGGTGGGCTGCCGTCTATGGGGTCGCACAGAGTCGGACACGACTGAAGTGACAGCAGCAGCAGCAGCAAGAAGGAGACTTGGGTTCTTATCCAGACTCTGATACTTCATCTCGGGTAATTTCCCAAATGTCTAGCAGCTGACTTTGACTCGAGGGCTTGCTGATGGCTTTCACAAACTGCACAGCTGTCTATTCATGTTCTGATGACGCTTCTGGCCATGTCTGGATCCTCTTCCTCATTTTGTCTCAGATGCTTCCTTTAATGGAAGCTGAAGAGGATAGAAGTATACTTCTGTTTCCCGGAACTCTGTGAGCCAGGTAGTCGAGACTGTTGGAAGGTCTGCTCCATGCTGTCATTCAGGGCCTGCGGCCTTGGCCTCACCCGCATGGTCAAAGCTGGACCTCCACTGGTTCTAATCAAGGAAGAAGCACATAAGAGGCACACCCAGTGTCTTCGTGTCCACTCACATTCTACTGGTGAGAATGTAGTCACAGGGCCATATCTAATTAGAGGTAGGCTGGGGAATAAAGAGTGAATGAGCAGTCACAGGCCCAGGTACCACTTAATTACCCTGGAAGGAGAAAGAACTGATCTGACAGGAGAGGGGCTGACTCTACTGTGTGCTTAGACCTGGAAAGCTTAAGATGGCTCTGCAGGCATCTTATGAGATATCATTATTTTCATGTTAGAGTTGGGGGCACTTGAACTCAGAGTAGTAAAGTAATTAGGTCACAGCCAAGTTAAATGTGGAACTGAAATCTGAAGTTATTGTAAAGCTTGTTTTCCTTCTTTTTTCCCCCCAGTTTCACTGAGGTATAATACATCGTGAAAGGATTCCTTCCTTCAAGTTAATTAACACATCCACCACTTCACATGTTTACCATTTTTTGGTGGAAGGTGGGTGAAGACATTTAAGTTCTACTCTTTTAGCAAATTTCAACCATAGGGAGTTTCCCTGGTGGCTCAGCAGTAAAGAATCTGCCTGCCAACTGACCATGTTATCCATTAGTTCCTCAAACATTATTCTTCTTAGAGCTGAAAATGTGTAACTTTTACCAACTTCTCCCTATTTCCTCCACCCCCAAACCATGGCAACTACCATTCTACTTTTTTCTATGAGTTCATTTTTTTTTAAATTACCCATATAAGTGATATCAGAGGTATTTCTCTTTTTCTGCCTAGCTTATTTCCCTTAGCATAATGCCCTCCATGTTGTCACAAATTACAGGATTTCCTCCTTTTTCTTAAACATTTCATATTCTTTACATCCCTTTCTCTCCTTGCTAATAGTCTTCAGTTAATACAACTTGTCTCTTTTAGTTTGGACTGGTTTTTCTTATCCTCCCTTTTCTTCAGTTCAGTTCAGTTCAGTCGCTCAGTCGTGTCCGACTCTTTGCGACCCCATGAATCGCAGCACGCCAGGCCTCCCTGTCCATCACCAACTCCCGGAGTTCACCCAGACTCACATCCATTGATTCAATGATGCCATCCAGCCATCTCATCCTCTGTCGTCCCCTTTTCCTCCTGCCCCCAATCCCTCCCAGTGTCAGAGTCTTTTCCAATGAGTCAACTCTTCGCATGAAGTGGCCAAAGTATTGGAGTTTCAGCTTCAGCATTAGCCCTTCTAATGAGCACCCAGGATTGATCTCTATAGGATGGACTGGTTGGATCTCCTTGCAGTCCAAGGGACTCCTAAGAGTCTTCTCCAACACCACAGTTCATAAGCCTATAATTTACAAAATGTTTGCCTGTACTGATTTTTTGCTTTTCTTCTAGCTCAAATATCACTTATTTGAGTATCCTTATGTTCATTTTTCTTGCATTTGATCACCTTTATTACTTCAAATTATCACAAATTATCATAATTCAAGCATTGTTTTTTCTGTTCTCTTCACTGTTTATATTAATATCGTTGTTTCTCTTGTTTTTCTTATCTTTCTTCTAACAATTCATTCCTGTGGGGATAGGCTAACTCAGACCAAAGGTATTTCTACCTTGATTGAAATCAGTCAATAAAGTCCATGGAATAATAAAAATGTTACCTTGAGTTTCCAAAATACGTTTGTCTATTAAATATCAAGATAATTGTATTAGATAAACTGGAATTACATTATTGACTTTTTTGTGAGTTCAGCATACAAAAAAAAATGTCATTCAGTACCCCAGTACTCTTGCCTGGAAAATCCAATGGACGGAGTAGCCAGGTGGGCTGCAGTCCATGGGGTCGCTAACAGACAGACTGAGCGACTTCACTTTCACTTTTCTCTTTCAGGCATTGGAGAAGGAAATGGCAACCCACTCCAGTATTCTTGCCTGGAGAATCCCAGGGATGGGGGAGCCTGGTGGGCTGCCGTCTATGGGGTCACAGAGAGTCGGACATGACTGAAGTGACTTAGCAGCAGCAGCAGCATGGCCAGAGGAGCTTAGTAGGCTGCAGTCCTCGGGGTCGCTGAGAGTTGGACACGACTCAGTGACTTCACTTTCACTTTTCCCTTTCCTGCATTGGAGAAGGAAATGGCAACCCACTCCAGTGTTCTTGCCTGGAGAATCCCAGGGACAGGGAGCCTGGTGGGCTGCTGTCTATGTGGTTGCACAGAGTTGGACATGACTGAAGTGACTTAGCAGCAGCAGTGTCATTAAAATCACACATTGGTTTACTGGAAATAACTAAATTCCAAACAATGACATCATTGTATAAGAATGAAAGGTAAGAAAGGTGAACTTGAAAATGTAGGAGCTGACTTGATAAGCAGCCATTTTATCTCCTGGTTTTCACTGTGGTTGCTCTCAAAATATTTGGGCTTTAATCTGGAGCAATGTTTATATAAATTAATTAGGTTAATAAAAAGAAAACCAATTAGATTCCTATTTTACTAATTTCAAGAGAACAATTTAACTAATAAAAGAAAATTTAAATCATTTCCCTGTTACAAGTAGATTCATGCAGACATTGTCCTAAAACTTCAATTGTTTAGTAAAAAAAAAAAATAGAAATTGAATACTATTTAATCCCCCCAATATAACAAATATTTTCTTACATTTCTTGAGTTTTAATAGGATAGGATATAGATTGTGCTTTTTGTTTAACAAGTAAAGTAACAAAAGTGACAACAAACAGATTAATGATACAGCTGTCCCTCAACAAAACTAGGGACGATTCTAGGACCTCTGAAGTTATCAAAATCAATGGATGCTCAAGTCCCTTATATAAAGCAGTATAGTATTTACATATAATCTACACACATCCACCCATGAACTTTTAATCATCTCTAGATTGCTTATTGGAGAAGATGATGGCACCCCACTCTGGTACTCTTGCCTGGAAAATCCCACGGGCAGAGGAGCCTGGTGGGCTGCAGTCTATGGGGTTGCTAAGAGTCAGACACGACTGAGCAACTTCACTTTCACTTTTCACTTTCATGCACTGGAGAAGGAAATGGCAACCCACTCCAGTGTTCTTGCCTGGAGAATCCCAGGGACGGGGAAGCCTGGTGGGCTGCCGTCTATGGGGTCGCACAGAGTTGGACACGACTGAAGTGACTTAGCAGCAGTAGCAGCAGCAGCAGCAGCAAATTGCTTATAATACCTAATGCAATGTATATGCTATGTAAATAGTATTTATACAATATAATTACCATGTAAATATTATGCATATGTTTGCCAGAGTGACAAATTCAAGTTTTGCTTGTTTGAACTTTATGAAATGTTTTTCAAATATCACTTGATCCATAGTTGGTTGGATCTGTGGATGTGGAACCTGCAGATAATGAAGGTCTACAATACATAGCTAAGTATCAGTTATGAACTCCACAGCCATAGACAGTGTAAAATCCAGCTGTACCAGTCAGGGGAAGTTCCCTGTTATAACAATCAGCTCCAGCTTGCCAATGCTTGACACAGAAAGTCTATTTTCACTCATGAACTAGTTCAATAGAGGTGTTCCTGGTCAGGCAGCCATCTTGTATGATTCCCTTTCGGGCAATTACTCGGGACTCAGGCTCCTTGGAACGTGTGTCTCCACCACCTAGGGCATTAGAATCCTCTGATTTCCAGCTTCCCAGATGGCAAGAAACTGGGGGAGGGGAGAATTGTGGAGGAGGTGAGTCACCAACCCACGCCTTGGGCCACACTGAGCAGGGCAGTCTGGCTTTAACACCTGGAGAAAAAGGAAACGGGCAGCTAAACGCATAGCCCTGGCGGCTCAGTTGGTGAAGAATCTGCCTGCCACGCAGGAGACCTGGGTTCCATCCCGGGGCCAGGAAGACACTCCAGAGCAAGAGGTGGCAACCTGCTCCAGTATGCTTCCCTGAGAAATCCCGTGGACAGAGGAGCCTAGTGGGCTACAGTCCGTGGGGTAGCAAGAGTCGGACACAACTGAGTGACTTACACAAACACATAGCAGTCACTGCCAATCCAGTCACAATAACAACACCTGATTTCGGGGGGGCAGGGGCGGGGGTCTAATTTTGACTTTATTTTACACTTTCAGAAGAGAAAAAGGGAGTGAAAAGTTATAATGTCTTCAACTTTGGGGTTCAGCACATACAACAGACTCCTTGGACAAAGCGTCACGCAGATTGTTGAAAGTTTTGATGCAGAGGGAAGACTAAGGGAGCCCAGCCCACCCCAGCCCACCCCTCCCGACCCCCACAGAGAGAAGTCTACAGTTACTCTATCACAGTGCTCTAGGTAAAGCCCAGGTTTCAAACTACCGAGTCTCAACTTAACATCTAAAATTTTAAGCTTTAGCATTTCAGTAAGAAATAAGCTCAGAGAGTGCATCTCAGAAGTAAAATTAAGCTGTCGCTCTCAGCCACACCCCACTTCCAGGCTTAGGCAGACACACAGGGCGGCAGTGGTATCGGGGTAACAGCACTGTAGTGTCACTGTTGATAACATAAACCGGGACATCAGAGGAGCTCCTGCCATCAATGCATCAGCAGAAGTTCCAAACACAGCTAATCAACTAATCCTTAAAAGCCAAGATAATGCTGATAAACAGAACAATAATGAGGACCAAACAGATAGGATTCATTGACATGATATCATCTTTGTGAGGAAAATTAGGAGGCAGTTGAGAAGGGAAGTCTGACACTGTTTCCACTGTTTCCCCATCTATTTGCCATGAAGTGATGGGACCAGATGCCATGATCTTCCTTTTCTGAATGTTGAGCTTTAAGCCAACTTTTTCACTCTCCTCTTTCACTTTCATCAAGAGGCTTTTTAGCTCCTCTTCACTTTCTGTCATAAGGGTGGTAGTCATCTGCATATCTGAGGTTATTGAGATTTCTCCCGGCAATCTTGATTCCAGCTTGTGTTTCTTCCAGTCCAGCAATTCTCATGATGTACTCTGCATTTAAGTTAAATAAGCAGGGTGACAATATACAGCCTTGATGGACTCCTTTTCCTATTTGGAACCAGTCTGTTGTTCCATGTCCAGTTCTAACTGTTGCTTCCTGACCTGCATACAGATTTCTCAAGAGGCAGGTTAGGTGGTCTGGTATTCCCATCTCTTTCAGAATTTTCCACAGTTTATTGTGATCCACACAGTCAAAGGCTTTGGCATAGTCAATAAAGCAGAAATCACTGCAGATGGTGACTGCAGCCATGAAATTAAAAGACACTTACTCCTTGGAAGAAAAGTTATGACCAACCTATATGGTATATTCAAAAGCAGAGACATTACTTTGCC
>SJYX01020787.1:68279-106100 GCA_006410675.1 Oreotragus oreotragus
TTTTTTTTTAAAAAACAACTCTTTTTTTTCATTAAAGAAAAACATACATAAACAAACACACATATGCACACACACAATTACAAAATGGGAAGTAATGGGCATACAGTTTGTAACCTGTTTTTTTCTCTTCTAATTAATATGCTGCACTGGTTCAATGCCTGGGTCATATTAATAAAGATTCCCTGGAGAAGGAAATGGCAACCTACTCCAGCATTCTTGCCTAGGAACTTCCATGGACAGGGGAGCTTTGCAGCTATAGTCCAGGGGATCACAAGAGTTGGACATGACTGAGAGAGTAACAACACAACAATAATTTTAAAGAACTTTTCCAAGTCCTAGATTTGCTTTGCTGGAAGTCATATTGATCGGGGCCCACATTAGTAAGAAGTTTAATAGGGAATTATTATAATAAAACCCTTTCTGGCCAGATACTTTAAGGTAAGTAAATTTAAGGCAATATGACATGCTTTGAGTGATAAACTGTATTCTGAGAAGACTCTTGAGAGTCCCTTGGACAGCAAGGAGATCAAACCAGTCGATCCTAAAGGAAATCAGACCTGAATAGTCATTAGAAGGACTGATGCTGAAGCTGAAGCTCCAATACTTTGGCTACCTGATGCTAAGAGACAACTCAATGGAAAAATCCTGATGATGGGAAAGACTGGGGGCAGGAGAAGGCGGCGGCAACAGAGGATAAGAAGGTTGGATGGCACCACTGTTTTAATGGACATGAGTTTGAGCAAACTCAGGGAGATGGTGAAGGACAGGGAAGCCTGACATGCTGCAGTCCATGGGGTTGCAAAGAGTTGGACAAGATTTAGTGACAACAACAAGAGAGACATTTATTCATATTAATAAAGTGACCATAATTCTTTTCATTAATTGGTTCTGTCTCAGCAAACATGCTTAGTCAACTAAAGAACCAAGAGAACAATAATATCAACTTGTCCTTTAGCTTTTAATGTCAGCAGCGTGTCCTCACACCACTGCAGGAGAGTGCTGCAGGCTGAAGGAAAGTCTGCATGCAGACATCCTTCCCTATTGTTTTCTCATAAAATTCCTTTGGAATACTGCCCTAAATGCTAAGGGTAATTTATCTGCCTATAGAACTGGACATGGAATAACAGACTGGTTCCAAATAAAAAAAGGAATATGTCAAGGCTGTATATTGTCACCCTGTGTAACTTATATGCACAGTACATCATGAGAAACACTGGCCTGGAGGGAGCACAAGTTGGAATCAAGATTGCCAGGAGAAATATTAATAACCTCAGATATGCAGATGACACCACCCTTATGGCAGAAAGCAAAGAAGAACTAAAGAGCTTCTTGATGGAACTGAAAGAGAAGAGTGAAAAAGTTGGCTTAAAACTCAACATTCAAACATGAAGATCATGGCATCTGGTCCCATCACTTCATGGTAAATAGATGGGGAAACAGTGGAAGACTTTATTTTTTGGGGCTCCAAAATCACTGCAGGTGGTGACTGAAGCCATTAAATGACTCATTTGAAAAGACCCTGATGCTGGGAGGGATTGGGGGCAGGAGGAGAAGGGGATGACCAAGGATGAGATGGCTGGATGGCATCACTGACTCTATGGACATGAGTTTGAGTGATCTCCAGGAGTTGGTGAAGGACAGGGAGGCCTGGTCTGTCTCTTATACACATCTAGATGTGTATAAGAGACAGCCCAGCATCACAGTCTTTTCCAGTGAGTCAACTCTTCGCATGAGTTGGCCAAAGTACTGGAGTTTCAGCTTTAGAATCAGTCCTTCCAAAGAATACCCAGGACTGATCTCCTTTAGAGTGGACTGGGTGGATCTCCTTGCAGTCCAAGGGACTTTCAAGAGTCTTCTCCAACCAGTCCACCCTAAAGGAGATCAGTCCTGAGAGTTCATTGGAAGGACTGATGTTGAAGCTGAAACTACAATACTTTGGACACCTGAAGCAAAGAGCTGACTTATTGGAAAAGATCCTGATGCTGGGAAAGATTGAAGGTGGGAAGAGAATGGGGATGACAGAGGATGAGATAGTTGGATGGCATCACTGACTCAATGGACATGAGTTTGAGTAAATTCCAGGAGTTGGTGATGGACAGGGAGNGGACACCTGAAGCAAAGAGCTGACTTATTGGAAAAGATCCTGATGCTGGGAAAGATTGAAGGTGGGAAGAGAATGGGGATGACAGAGGATGAGATAGTTGGATGGCATCACTGACTCAATGGACATGAGTTTGAGTAAATTCCAGGAGTTGGTGATGGACAGGGAGGCCTGGCTTGCTGCAGTCCATCGGGTCTCAAGGAGTCAGACATGACTGAGCAACTGAATTGAACATCAATTCAGTCTGAATTGAAACTGTTTCACTGTTTGATTATTAGATCAAATGGGATGATGAACTATGAAACTTATTTTGGAATCAATAAAACATATTTTGGTGGCTCAGTGATAAAGAATCTGCCTGCAATGCAGGAGATGCTGGTTTGATTCTTGAGTTGGGAAGATCTCCTGGAGAAGAGCATGGCACCCTACTCTAGTATTCTTGCCTGGAGAATCCCATGAACAGAAGAGCCTAGCTGTCAACAGTCCATAGAGTCGCAAATTCTTGGACACCGCTGAAGCGATTAGCATGCAAAGCATATTCAGGACACCACATAATATTTTGTTTCTGGCCTTCCTGTCTTTGTTTTGCTTCCAGGTACTCTACTGCTCATTTGGGGAATCTTTGCTCATTTATTTTATGATAAGGTAATCATTTTACAGTACACAACATTGAAGATGTATAAAGATCACTCACATTTTTAGGTAGTTAAAATTTGAGCTCAATACTTTTTAGAACACTGTTTCTTAGTAGTATTGGAGTGAAGGCTATTAGCTATTTTCAAAGTATTAGCAAATTCTCATTTTTCCAGAGATACATTTTAAATTTCCCTTTTCAGGATAGATTACCCCTGATTGTTTACTTCTGCTCCTTAATTTTCAGATCTATGCATATTGGCTATGGGGGAGATGCCATCATGTCATGGTCTTTGAGTCAAAGTCTATACAGAACTCCACATTTTCAGGCTGTTTTCTCTCAATTGCTACTGTAACTGAGTCTTCGGTAAGTAAGCTATTCTAGCTTTCAACAGCCTAATCTTTTCCAAGAAATTGTTCATTACTAAGGCCAGGTATTTCCATGAGCATTTGCTGCTGCTGCTGCTAAATCGCTTTGGTCGTGTCTGACTCAGTGCGATCCGATAGACGGCAGCCCACCAGGCTCTGCCGTCCCTGGGATTCTCCAGGCAAGAACACTGGAGTGGGTTGCCATTTCCTTCTCCAATGCATGAAAGTGAAAAGTGAAAGTGAAGTCACTGAGTCATGTCCAACTCTCAGCGACCCCATGGACTGCAGCCCACCAGGCTNCTCCCCTGTCCCTGGGATTCTCCAGGCAAGAACACTGGAGTGGGTTGCCATTTCCTTCTCCAATGCATGAAAGTGAAAAGTGAAAGTGAAGTCACTGAGTCATGTCCAACTCTCAGCGACCCCATGGACTGCAGCCCACCAGGGTCCTCCATCCATGGGATTTTCCAGGCAAGAGTACTGGAGTGGGGTGCCAATGCCTTCTCCGATTCCCATGAGTAGGTTATTTTATATGGCATACAAAAAGGATTCTGTAGCTGTGATTAAAGTCTCTAATCCATTGACTTTGTTATTTAAAAGGGAGATGCTCTTGAATGGGCCTAAACTACTCAAATGAAACCATTTGGAAAAAAAGTCTAGAGTCAAAGACAGAAGTCAGAGAGATCCAATACAGCAGCAGACACTCTCTGTTGGCCACAAAGAAACAAACTGCCATGCTGTTCTGAAGAACTCAGAGTCCTTTATAAACGTAGATAATCCCGATACCATTTACCAAAAAAAAAAGTAGCTTTCCGATGTAACTACTTTATATAATGGACGGATCAACTAGCAATTTTATGCTGCATAGGGTGACCCCATATTATCTGTATATTTGGGAATGTGTCCTTAGTAGCATACTGCTCATACTGTGACTTCTCTAACAGTTTTGACATCAGCCTAGCTACATAGCAAAGAAAATTCCACAATTAGCCTTTTGTAGTTTACCAGCATAAATATGTAAATGCCAGCATTCCTTCTGCAAACTATTCTCAAGTATGCAGAAGCCATTAACATTGAGCCTTTTGAAATACCAAAGCCATAATGATCTTTTAAAATCAAAAATGTGATCATGCCAAGCGACATGCTTAAAATAAGCATGACTGTTTAAAATAAAACTACCAGTGAGATACCATTGTCTACAGGGTGAGTCCAATCAGTGCCCTGACAGTCCAGCCCCCACTTCCTTGTCTACATTCACCTGCAGTTTCTCTCTCTACGCAGGCTTCCCAATCTTGTTCTGAATATAAGTTGTTATTCCTTGCCTGCGCGCCACAGGCATCCTGACTATTTCTTCTATCTTTGGACTAACGTTTATTTACGCTTGAAGGTTTTATTTCAACTGACCTCTCCTATTACATTCATTGTTCACTCCTACTATTTGGCTCTTGGGACTTCCCTGTTGGCTCAACAGTAAAGAATCTGCCTGCCAATGCAGGAGACATGAGTTTTATCACTGGTCAGGGAGATTCCTTGGAGAAGGAAATGGCCACCCGACTCCAGTACTCTTGCCTGGGAAATCCCAAAAGAGTCTGAGTTAGTGACTAAACCACCACTACAAAAGTATAGTTAGTGAGCACTCTGAGCAGCCTGCTAGTATATTATAAATACACACGCCTAATCAGAGCGTTCTGGGTAGTTCAGCTGGTAAAGAATTTGCCTGCAATGCACGAGACCTTGCTTTGATTCCTGGGTCAGGAAGTTCCCCTGGAGAAGAGAATGGCCACCCACTCCATTATTCTTGCCTGGAGAACTCCATGGACAGAGGAACGTGGCAGGCTGCAGTCCATGCGGTCACCAAGAGTTGGGCATGACTGAGAGACTTTTACACACCCAATCAGTTCCTGATTTCAGAATGCTAGAATTCAGAAAAAGAAGGCTACTTGATTACAGTTTTTAAAGTTTTTGCATTTTACTTATTGTATTATTATTATTTATTGAAGGCTTCCCTGATGGTTTAGAAGGTAAAGAATCTGCCTGCAACGCAAGAGACCTGGTTTTGATTCCTGGGTTGGGATTTTAGAATGCTAGAATTCAGAAAAAGAAGGCCACACATTGCTTTTTTTTTTTTAATTTTACATATTCTATTACTATTATTAGTTTATTTACTTTGGCTGAGCTGGGTCTTTGTTACAGTGGGAGGAGGGCTCTTGATTCTGGGTCACGGGCTTTCTTGCAGCTCAGGCTTAGTTGCCCCTTGGCATGTGTGATCTTAATTTCCCAATCAGGGATCAAACCTACATCCCCTGCACTGGAGGGCAGATTCTTAACCGGTGGACCACCAGGGAAGTCCCTACAGGTTCCCTTTATTCCTTATTTTCTGTATGTTATATAGTCCATAGGGCTAATGGCACGAGAACCACAGCAAGACTGCCTGGGTTAAAACTCCATCTCTTCTGTTTATCACCCCAACTCCCTCTCTCCTTCACTTTCCATGGCTGTACAATGGGCATAATAACAGCACCAGTCTCATTAAGCTGTGAGGGTTAGATGAGTTTTTTTTGCTCCAAAGAGGATGTAAGGATATAAGAGGGAGTGTGTGTGTGTGTGTGTGCATATTACTCTTCAGTGAGCTTGCATGCTCCCTGAGGGCAGCAGCCATGCCCTGTATCTCTCTGTAAATTTCTGTAATGGCCAGCACAGTGCCATATATGTGAGCACTTACTGAATACACACACCATGCCGATACCTCTCCATCTGTTCCCATGATGTTGAGCCTTGTGCTTGGCTCCTGTGTGTTCGCTGGTTGGACTGTAACTGCTGCTGGCAGTCATGCCCTCCACCCAGGAGGTAGAGTCATTGACCCACACAGCAGGGGTTCCACAATCTGAGTCACCATCCTGCCTGCAGCTTGGGTGTGCAGTGATGATTGGTTCTGCCAAGATGGGGAAGAGTAGGCTCATAATAGCAATTCAAAATGACTCACTATTCTCAGAACTTCCTTGTTGATAAGACTCTGGGCTCCCAATGCAAAGGATTCAGGTTCAATCCCTGGTCAAGGAACTGGATCCCACATACCACAACTAAGAGTTCTTACACCACAACTAAGCAATAATAAAGTAAAATAAAATAATTCTTATTTCCAATGACAAAAAGCTAGGATTACATCTGTTCCCATGATGTTGAGCCTTGTGCTTGGCTCCTGTGTGTTCGCTGGTTGGACTGTAACTGCTGCTGGCAGTCATGCCCTCCACCCAGGAGGGAGAGTCATTGACCCACACAGCAGGGGTTCCACAATCTGAGTCACCATCCTGCCTGCAGCTTGGGTGTGCAGTGATGATTGGTTCTGCCAAGATGGGGAAGAGTAGGCTCATAATAGCAATTCAAAATGACTCACTATTCTCAGAACTTCCTTGTTGATAAGACTCTGGGCTCCCAATGCAAAGGATTCAGGTTCAATCCCTGGTCAAGGAACTGGATCCCACATACCACAACTAAGAGTTCTTACACCACAACTAAGCAATAATAAAGTAAAATAAAATAATTCTTATTTCCAATGACAAAAAGCTAGGATTACAATGATGTACATTGCTTATAAAGAAAATCATGACTAGCTTCCATTTGAAAATGTTTCTTACATTTAAAGCTATGTGAAGATCGATGAGCCTGAATGAATACAAATAATGGACTTAACAGTTACTGCTGCCAGAAAAGAGAAAGCTCCCCATTCTACCCTTTCTCTAAGGATATCCCATGGCAGCTTAATGATGAACTAAAGCCTCATAGAAACGTTATTAGAGGATTTAGTTGTGGAGGACGGTTGTTTCAAGTCTTGGCAGAATGCATAGTTGCTCTTCATGACTTCTGTTCTTTAACTTCCCAGAACGTGTTATTTACATTATCTATTGGGTCCACAAAATCTGCTTTGTCCTGTATGGTCTCCTCCATGGCCCCACCAGTGAAAAGGCATATCTTGGACAAGGAAAGAGTCTATGCTCTGCAAGTGTGGTACTATCACTTGGGAAGGGAAGACCAGTCAAGCTGAGCCAAAACAAAACTCTGCACTGGGGAACTTCCTGGTGGTTCAGTGGCTAAGACTCTGAGATATCAACGCAGGGGGCTCAGGTTCCATTCTTGGTCTGGGAACTCGATTCTACATGTTGCAACTGAAAGATCTGCATGCCTTAGCTGAGACCCAGAACAGCCAAATAAATACATATTAAAAAAAAAAAAAACAACTCTGCATTGATGCTCACACATTTAGACACTAATATAAATAAACTCCATAACTTTATGGTCCCTTCCACATATGCACAGCAGCCTTTCCATTCCTGGATTATCCTGTGGGCTTTTATTTTCTACTGAAAGGAAAAAATAGAAACTTCAGTCCACTCAGCATTTCCATCTAGATGGGTTTTAAGGTGATGAGCTTTTGCTCCTCCCATAATTTTGTGGCAGTTCATGGGGAGAATAAGTAAAAAGAGAAACAAAGGCAAAGAAGGATATAAAAATAAATGACCTGCTTTTTCCTCTGTCCCTTTTCTCCATGACATCTGGAAACTTCTTTGTAGATTCTTTTATGGCTGCTTCTGGATTTTCAAAGCTGTCTAGGCTGAGACAAGGAGAAGGGCAGAAAGAAGCTGCCCTGGAAATCACAGCAGTGTCCTGGGGAGAGAGTGCCCTGCGGAGGTCCATTGATCCTCACTGCTATATTAGACAAATGGACTTCTCGACCTCAGACAAAACTTAGCTCAACAAAGCTTTATTTGGGAGGATGCTTTATATATAGTTCTTTATCCTTTTTAAATCTTACCTGCAGCTCCTGAGTATCTATGCCAAGACAAAAAGACTTTGGAAGCATAGAGAAAGGGTACACACCCTAAAAGTTCAGGAAAAAATTCTGGGAATATGAAATGCGTTTGCATACCAGCTGAACAGCACTCGGTAGCTAAACTGGTTGAGTTTCTACATACTTTTAAAAATGCAGCATTACTAATCTGTCTTATCAAATGCTCAGCATGAGAAATTTAAACCAGACTCCCTTATTGCACAAAGCAGTCACTCTTACAGATCAATTGAGCTTGGGAAAATACAGAATTCTTAGCTTTGTGGCTGCACGAATACTGTATGGTTAGCAAAAACAAGGACTGTACGCAAAGAAGTCACAATGCTGATAACCCAAATGAGAGGCAGAGAGCAAAGGTGTTCTGGGAATAATCTTATAATACAACCCATTTTGATAAGTGAGTTGACTCGTTTGTCTCTAAATATGGTTGGATTGCTTGATTTCCTCCCCTCACCCCATACTGTCACTCTGTTGGAAATAACCATGTAGGAAGACCTTTGCTGTCTTAAAATCAAAGATGGCAGATCCCTGGGACTTGAAGCTGACCATAGGGTGGGGTGAGCTTCTAGAAACCACCTGTCAGCTCTTGTAACAGGCTCTGTCTTTAGGTTACTAAGCTCTTGGTGGGTGGGGGAGGAGTCAAATGAACAATGTCAGTGAACTTTTATCATTTGATTATTTTGAAGTAACTTTTTTTCTGATTAGAAAAGTGTTTTCATTGTAGAACAATTAGACAGTAAAGATGAGAATAATGAGATGGGTTTTTTCATAATCCCATTTTCAAAAATAAATTCTATCAACTTTCTCACATGCATGATATCCATTTGAATCTGTTTTTAAATGTAAATAAGGTAAAGTAGCCAGTGCTTCAAGGTTTAATTCTAATGTCAGCTAATAAGGAGGAAAAATTTGTTAAATATCCCTGTATCTGCTCAGTTGCTCAGTCAAGCCTGACTCTTTGTAACCCCAGGGACTGTAGCCTGCCAGGCTTCTCTGCCCATGAGATTTCCCAGGCAAGAACACTGGAGTGGGTTGCCATTTCCATTTCCAGAGGAGTTTCACAGCCCAGGGATCGAATCTGCATCTCCTGCACAGGTGGATTCTTTACCACTGAGCCACCAGGGAAGCCCTAACCATCCCTGTATTGTCCTCAAATTACTTACAGGTAGGGTATACACAGCTTTATGTTCACGACCACGTAAGTGCTTGCCATGCACACCAAAGTCTGAGAACTACTTAGCTTGACTAAAAGAAAAAGCAAAAGCAATGTCTTAAAATAACCTAGGGAGGAGGGTGGAGAATTCTAAAGTTATTCTGTTGCTGGCCCTTATCCACTCTGTTGCATTTTAATATTAAGCAACTGTAACCTTGATACATATTAATAGGCTGGTTTATTGTGTGGGTTAAAGATGATAAAGAAGCCACACCTTGCTGGACATTAAATTCTAACCTTGGTGCTAAAGATACACATACGATACCTGCTCCCTCACCTCTCACTCTCTGGATATGGAAAAAAAAAAAACAACTCAGATCACATATGTTGTTTTGAGTCCAGTTCTTCCATTTAGCTAGCTATTTTAAGATTTTTCCCAAGATAATCAAATGTTGTTCTAAAACACATTCTATTTATGGTTATTGTTCCAAGTTTGTTTTAATATGATTATATTTCAGTTCCTGATTATGGAGAGATGTAACTCATGTATTGGGTTGGCCAAAAAGTTCATTCAGGTTTTTCCATAAGATATTATGGAAAATAATATCCAATACGTGAACAATGTATCCATATGGAATATCCAATATGTAAATAACAATCCAATATGTGAACTTTACACATAATTTGCACCACAGATGTTTAGTGTGGGTCTTTGAACCTGAGAATCCAAAGGGACTGTATGTTGCTCTGGGAGGAACTGAAGAAGTGAGGCTGCAGGGCCTCTGTGCTGGAGGAATGATCTCTCAGAAGCAAAGGAGGAGACATCTCAACCTCAGCAATAGGACAAATGCTTCTCCTGTTGATTTCTTACCACCTCATTTTCTAGTCATTTGTTCCTTATGTTATTTCTCCCTGAGAGCTATTTTGCAGCTTTTAGGTGTAGGCGTACATGCTAAGTCACTTCAGTCACGTCCGACTCTGTATAGCCCCATGGACTATAGCCCTCCAGGCTCCTCTGTCCATGGGATTCTCCAGGCCAGAATACTGGAGTGGGTTGCCATGCCCTTCTCCAGGGCATTTTCCCCTCCCAGGAATCAAACCTGCATCTCTTAAGTCTCACACATTGGTAGGTAGATTCTTTACCACCAGTGCCACCCAGAACAGGGCAACAACTAGACACCAATAGGCTACCTGAGGCTGGACTAGTTGCAGAAAATCTGAAGGCAGCGAAACAAGACAGTGACGGAAGTTTCAAGACTGGTGTGGACGACATTAGCAGTGGAGTTGAAGAAGGGACTGTGGGAAAGTAGCAAATTTGACGACCGTAGAGAAGAATAACTAGACTATTCTGGGGTTTAACTAGAGGTCAACATAACCAGACATCGGCCATGAGATCCAGCTGTGATTGTCCACCCCTCAGATCCACAGCCTGTGGAGGCCCGAAGCTCTCACCGTCATTTCCACTCGCCCTGGAGGTCAGCTCTAGGCCCTCTGACTTTCCCACAAACTCTTCTGCTCACATCAGATCATTTTCCAAGATGAAACTCCTTACCTTCTTTCATTTCCTAAACTAGCTTGCAGCAGCCAACATTAATGAGTACAGTAGCTGCCGCAGATCGTGTAGGCTGGCTGGCCCAGGACCCGGCCTTCTCCCTGGCTGCCTCTGTTAACCAGGCCGCTGCTCTGCCATGGGCTTAGTCATCTCCGACTCTTTGCCGCCCCGCGGGCTGCAGCCCACCAGGCTCCTCTGTCTACGGGAGTCTCCAGGTGAGGATACTGGAGTGTTGCCATTTCCTTCTCCAGAGGATATTCCCAACCCAAAGATCAGACTCGTCTCTTGCGTGTGTGTCTCCTGCATCGGCAGGTGGATTCTTTACCACTGTGCCACCTGGGAAGCCCATTAAAGAGGATACAAAAGCTAATTAGAGACTTCCATGGCAGTTCACTGGTTAAGACTCCAAACTTCCAATGCAAGGGTTGCGGGTTCCATTCCTGGTAAGGAAGCTAAGATCCCATATGCCTCAGGACCAAAAATAAAATAATAAAACAAATAATTTGTGTGCGATACCCAAAGTATGAAATGAATTGCAGTATGATCTGCAATTACCCCCCAGATCTGAAAAAAAAAAGCTTATTATTTCCTTTCACCTCTTGAGTTCAGGGAGGCCATGTGATGTAAACAGAAACTTCCTGGGGGTGTTTCTGGGAGTTTACCTTTTTAAAAAAAGAATACACCCATCATTGGTCGTCTTTCTCTTTATTTTCTTCTTGCCTTGAATATGGATTTAATATGTGAGTGCATGGCAGCTCCCTGAGACCGTACGTAATGTGGCAAAGGTGAGCATAAGAGCCAGCAGAACAAGGATGGCAAAGTGGAAATATGGAAAGTACCCAGGGAGGCTTCCTTGAGGGCTCAGTGACAAGGAACCCGCCTTCCCAAGCAGGAGACAGGGTTCAATCTCTGATCTGGGACGACTCCACTTGCCTCCGAGCAGCTAAGCCCGTGTGCCACAGCTAGTGAACCTGTTCTTTAGGGCCCGGGAGCAGTAACAACTGAGCCCACACCCTAAAGCCCAGCTCTGCAGCAGGAGAAGCCACCGCAATGAAATGCCTGTGCCCTGACCTGGAAAAAGCCCATACAGCCATGATGACCCAGCACAGCCAAGAAGAAATCAGAATTTAAAACGCGAAAAAGATATAGCTGAGCAGAAAGGCTTTTTTTTTAAGTACCTAAGTCCTTGATGGCATCACTGATTAGCTGAATCTTTGCCAACTACTGCAAATCTCTGATTTTAGATAAATTCCCATTTATTTTGGCCACCATGTTTCTGGTATTCTATAACTTGCAGCCTATTATGCCCCAAACTGATAAAGCAGATTTTGCTGTGATGTTCTGGGGGTCCCAAAGTGCATGAAGATTATACAATCTTTTGCCATCTTGCTTATTTCTCATCCTTTCTCTTCTCTTTTCCTCTTTCATTTCACACCCTAAAAGGCAAAGCAGAATTATCCCTTTGTTTCCTGCAAAGCATTTGTAGCCATAACAACCTTTCTCACAGAAGTGTAACTTAGACATCTCTTCCTCCATTCCAGTTCAGTTCAGTTCAGTTCAGTTCAGTAGCTCAATCATGTCCGACCCTTTGTGACCCTATGAATTGCAGCATGCCAGGTCTCCCTGTCCATCACCAACTCCTGGAATTCACTCAGACTCACGTCCATCGAGTCGGTGATGCCATCCAGCCATCTCATTCTCTTCCGGGAGTTGGTAATGGACAGGGAGGCCTGGTGTGCTGCAGTCCATGGGGTTGCAAAGAGTCAGACACGACTGAATGACTGAATTGAACTGAATTGTCATGTGTACTCTTGGATGGAATTTGGATAAACAAGTACGATGACTGCAACCAAGGTGTTCAGGGCAAAACCAAAGATCTGGTAACAGAAAAATGGGATGGTCCTGGTCGCATACTGCTTGAATGCTCTGTGCACAGCTGTTGCCCAGATACAGACCATGAGAACAGAAATCGTGACGGCAACGCACACGTTGGCATCATCCATGAACTCAAAGTCACCTCCAAGTTCAGAACTTGAAAAGTGATACTGATCTGGATCAGCCAGGGCGCTCAACAGAACCAGCAGTACTACAGCACTGAAGATCAGGTACCGGGTGCCCAGCAGGATGGTGCCAGCCAGGACATGGCAGCACAGGCAGCAGCTGGTGGAGTAGAACGGCATCCAGGGGCCACCATCTTCATCACTCAGGCTGCCCGCACAGTGGTACGCCGGGCTACTGCTGGCTCCTCGGCCACTCTAGCTCCCTCTCCCCGCCCCGCTCACCACCCAGGAGAGCTCCTAGCTGCTGTCTCTGACAGGCCACAACAGCTGGATTTTGAAGTCTTCCCATATATACCCATTTTTAGAGGGGAACAGCCCTGGAAATGCAAATAATGACAATTATTTGGAACACCAGAATGTCTGTTCTATTATTTGTACCTGAAATTAAAAGAAATACCAAATTAAAGTCAACTCTTTAAAAATGGAGTCCCAAATCCATGGCATGACTGCTGGTGTCTAGCAGTGCATTTAGCTGAGGTGAACGGAGGTAACCAAGGGTACCGTCTGAGAAGTGAGCTTCCCTTTGCAAGGAAACCCAAGGTGGGCACACTTTCAAAATGATCTTCTAGATTGCTATTCCTTGGAAGATATCATCCCATGATTGCTGCTAAGTTAAACAACTCTGCATTGATGCTCACACATTTAGACACTAATATAAATAAACTCCATAACTCTATGGTCCCTTCCACATATGCACAGCAGCCTTTCCATTCCTGGATTATCCTGTGGGCTTTTATTTTCTACTGAAAGGAAAAAATAGAAACTTCAGTCCACTCAGCATTTCCATCTAGATGGGTTTTAAGGTGATGAGCTTTTGCTCCTCCCATAATTTTGTGGCAGTTCATGGGGAGAATAAGTAAAAAGAGAAACAAAGGCAAAGAAGGATATAAAAATAAATGACCTGCTTTTTCCTCTGTCCCTTTTCTCCATGACATCTGGAAACTTCTTTGTAGATTCTTTTATGGCTGCTTCTGGATTTTCAAAGCTGTCTAGGCTGAGACAAGGAGAAGGGCAGAAAGAAGCTGCCCTGGAAATCACAGCAGTGTCCTGGGGAGAGAGTGCCCTGCGGAGGTCCATTGATCCTCACTGCTATATTAGACAAATGGACTTCTCGACCTCAGACAAAACTTAGCTCAACAAAGCTTTATTTGGGAGGATGCTTTATATATAGTTCTTTATCCTTTTTAAATCTTACCTGCAGCTCCTGAGTATCTATGCCAAGACAAAAAGACTTTGGAAGCATAGAGAAAGGGTACACACCCTAAAAGTTCAGGAAAAAATTCTGGGAATATGAAATGCGTTTGCATACCAGCTGAACAGCACTCGGTAGCTAAACTGGTTGAGTTTCTACATACTTTTAAAAATGCAGCATTACTAATCTGTCTTATCAAATGCTCAGCATGAGAAATTTAAACCAGACTCCCTTATTGCACAAAGCAGTCACTCTTACAGATCAATTGAGCTTGGGAAAATACAGAATTCTTAGCTTTGTGGCTGCACGAATACTGTATGGTTAGCAAAAACAAGGACTGTACGCAAAGAAGTCACAATGCTGATAACCCAAATGAGAGGCAGAGAGCAAAGGTGTTCTGGGAATAATCTTATAATACAACCCATTTTGATAAGTGAGTTGACTCGTTTGTCTCTAAATATGGTTGGATTGCTTGATTTCCTCCCCTCACCCCATACTGTCACTCTGTTGGAAATAACCATGTAGGAAGACCTTTGCTGTCTTAAAATCAAAGATGGCAGATCCCTGGGACTTGAAGCTGACCATAGGGTGGGGTGAGCTTCTAGAAACCACCTGTCAGCTCTTGTAACAGGCTCTGTCTTTAGGTTACTAAGCTCTTGGTGGGTGGGGGAGGAGTCAAATGAACAATGTCAGTGAACTTTTATCATTTGATTATTTTGAAGTAACTTTTTTTCTGATTAGAAAAGTGTTTTCATTGTAGAACAATTAGACAGTAAAGATGAGAATAATGAGATGGGTTTTTTCATAATCCCATTTTCAAAAATAAATTCTATCAACTTTCTCACATGCATGATATCCATTTGAATCTGTTTTTAAATGTAAATAAGGTAAAGTAGCGAGTGCTTCAAGGTTTAATTCTAATGTCAGCTAATAAGGAGGAAAAACTTGTTAAATATCCCTGTATCTGCTCAGTTGCTCAGTCAAGCCTGACTCTTTGTAACCCCAGGGACTGTAGCCTGCCAGGCTTCTCTGCCCATGAGATTTCCCAGGCAAGAACACTGGAGTGGGTTGCCATTTCCATCTCCAGAGGAGTTTCACAGCCCAGGGATCGAATCTGCATCTCCTGCACAGGTGGATTCTTTACCACTGAGCCACCAGGGAAGCCCTAACCATCCCTGTATTGTCCTCAAATTACTTACAGGTAGGGTATACACAGCTTTGTGTTCACGACCACGTAAGTGCTTGCCATGCACACCAAAGTCGGAGAACTACTTAGCTTGACTAAAAGAAAAAGCAAAAGCAATGTCTTAAAATAACCTAGGGAGGAGGGTGGAGAATTCTAAAGTTGTTCTGTTGCTGGCCCTTATCCACTCTGTTGCATTTTAATATTAAGCAACTGTAACCTTGATACATATTAATAGGCTGGTTTATTGTGTGGGTTAAAGATGATAAAGAAGCCACACCTTGCTGGACATTAAATTCTAACCTTGGTGCTAAAGATGCACATACGATGCCTGCTCCCTCACCTCTCACTCTCTGGATATGGAAAAAAAAAAAACCAACTCAGATCACACATGTTGTTTTGAGTCCAGTTCTTCCATTTAGGTAGCTATTTTAAGATTTTTCCCAAGATAATCAAATGTTGTTCTAAAACACATTCTATTTATGGTTATTGTTCCAAGTTTGTTTTAATATGATTATATTTCAGTTCCTGATTATGGAGAGATGTAACTCATGTATTGGATTGGCCAAAAAGTTCATTCAGGTTTTTCCATAAGATATTATGGAAAATAATATCCAATACGTGAACAATGTATCCATATGGAATATCCAATATGTAAATAACAATCCAGTATGTGAACTTTACACATAATTTGCACCACAGATGTTTAGTGTGGGTCTTTGAACCTGAGAATCCAAAGGGACTGTATGTTGCTCTGGGAGGAACTGAAGAAGTGAGGCTGCAGGGCCTCTGTGCTGGAGGAATGATCTCTCAGAAGCAAAGGAGGAGACATCTCAACCTCAGCAATAGGACAAATGCTTCTCCTGTTGATTTCTTACCACCTCATTTTCTAGTCATTTGTTCCTTATGTTATTTCTCCCTGAGAGCTATTTTGCAGCTTTTAGGTGTAGGCGTACATGCTAAGTCACTTCAGTCATGTCCGACTCTGTATAGCCCCATGGACTATAGCCCTCCAGGCTCCTCTGTCCATGGGATTCTCCAGGCCAGAATACTGGAGTGGGTTGCCATGCCCTTCTCCAGGGCATTTTCCCCTCCCAGGAATCAAACCTGCATCTCTTAAGTCTCACACATTGGTAGGTAGATTCTTTACCACCAGTGCCACCCAGAACAGGGCAACAACTAGACACCAATAGGCTACCTGAGGCTGGACTAGTTGCAGAAAATCTGAAGGCAGCGAAACAAGACAGTGACGGAAGTTTCAAGACTGGTGTGGACGACATTAGCAGTGGAGTTGAAGAAGGGACTGTGGGAAAGTAGCAAATTTGACGACCGTAGAGAAGAATAACTAGACTATTCTGGGGTTTAACTAGAGGTCAACATAACCAGACATCGGCCATGAGATCCAGCTGTGATTGTCCACCCCTCAGATCCACAGCCTGTGGAGGCCCGAAGCTCTCACCGTCATTTCCACTCGCCCTGGAGGTCAGCTCTAGGCCCTCTGACTTTCCCACAAACTCTTCTGCTCACATCAGATCATTTTCCAAGATGAAACTCCTTACCTTCTTTCATTTCCTAAACTAGCTTGCAGCAGCCAACATTGATGAGTACAGTAGCTGCCGCAGATCGTGTAGGCTGGCTGGCCCAGGACCCGGCCTTCTCCCTGGCTGCCTCTGTTAACCAGGCCGCTGCTCTGCCATGGGCTTAGTCATCTCCAACTCTTTGCCGCCCCGCGGGCTGCAGCCCACCAGGCTCCTCTGTCTACGGGAGTCTCCAGGTGAGGATACTGGAGTGTTGCCATTTCCTTCTCCAGAGGATATTCCCAACCCAAAGATCAGACTCGTCTCTTGCGTGTGTGTCTCCTGCATCGGCAGGTGGATTCTTTACCACTGTGCCACCTGGGAAGCCCATTAAAGAGGATACAAAAGCTAATTAGAGACTTCCATGGCAGTTCACTGGTTAAGACTCCAAACTTCCAATGCAAGGGTTGCGGGTTCCATTCCTGGTAAGGAAGCTAAGATCCCATATGCCTCAGGACCAAAAATAAAATAATAAAACAAATAATTTGTGTGCGATACCCAAAGTATGAAATGAATTGCAGTATGATCTGCAATTACCCCCCAGATCTGAAAAAAAAAAGCTTATTATTTCCTTTCACCTCTTGAGTTCAGGGAGGCCATGTGATGTAAACAGAAACTTCCTGGGGGTGTTTCTGGGAGTTTACCTTTTTAAAAAAAGAATACACCCATCATTGGTCGTCTTTCTCTTTATTTTCTTCTTGCCTTGAATATGGATTTAATATGTGAGTGCATGGCAGCTCCCTGAGACCGTACGTAATGTGGCAAAGGTGAGCATAAGAGCCAGCAGAACAAGGATGGCAAAGTGGAAATATGGAAAGTACCCAGGGAGGCTTCCTTGAGGGCTCAGTGACAAGGAACCCGCCTTCCCAAGCAGGAGACAGGGTTCAATCTCTGATCTGGGACGACTCCACTTGCCTCCGAGCAGCTAAGCCCGTGTGCCACAGCTAGTGAACCTGTTCTTTAGGGCCCGGGAGCAGTAACAACTGAGCCCACACCCTAAAGCCCAGCTCTGCAGCAGGAGAAGCCACCGCAATGAAATGCCTGTGCCCTGACCTGGAAAAAGCCCATACAGCCATGATGACCCAGCACAGCCAAGAAGAAATCAGAATTTAAAACGCGAAAAAGATATAGCTGAGCAGAAAGGCTTTTTTTTTAAGTACCTAAGTCCTTGATGGCATCACTGATTAGCTGAATCTTTGCCAACTACTGCAAATCTCTGATTTTAGATAAATTCCCATTTATTTTGGCCACCATGTTTCTGGTATTCTATAACTTGCAGCCTATTATGCCCCAAACTGATAAAGCAGATTTTGCTGTGATGTTCTGGGGGTCCCAAAGTGCATGAAGATTATACAATCTTTTGCCATCTTGCTTATTTCTCATCCTTTCTCTTCTCTTTTCCTCTTTCATTTCACACCCTAAAAGGCAAAGCAGAATTATCCCTTTGTTTCCTGCAAAGCATTTGTAGCCATAACAACCTTTCTCACAGAAGTGTAACTTAGACATCTCTTCCTCCATTCCAGTTCAGTTCAGTTCAGTTCAGTTCAGTAGCTCAATCATGTCCGACCCTTTGTGACCCTATGAATTGCAGCATGCCAGGTCTCCCTGTCCATCACCAACTCCTGGAATTCACTCAGACTCACGTCCATCGAGTCGGTGATGCCATCCAGCCATCTCATTCTCCCTTATTCCCTTTTCCTCCTGCCCCCAATCCCTCCCAGCATCAGAGTCTTTTCCAATGAGTCAACTCTTCATATGAGGAAGCCAAAGTATTGGAGTTTCAGCTTTAGCATCAGTCCTTCCAAAGAACACCCAGGACTGATCTCCTTGAGAATGGACTGGTTGGATCTCCTTGCAGTCCAAAGGACTCTCAAGAGTCTTCTCCAACACCACAGTTCAAAAGCATCAATTCTTCGGCACTCAGCTTTCTTCACAGTCCAGCTCTCACATCCATACATGACTACTGGAAAAACCATAGCCTTAACTAGACGGACATTTGTTGGCAAAGTAATGTCTCTGCTTTTGAATATGCTATCTAGGTTTGTCATAACTTTCCTTCCAAGGAGCAAGCGTCATGGCTGCAATCACCATCTGCAGTGATTTTGGAGCCCAAATATCTTTTTTTTTTTTCCAATAATGTCAGCTCTCACTTTAAAAGAAATTTTGGTGCCAGATGTTCAGATAAAAATATCCTCTACTTCTGTACATAAAAGATAATACATTTCTTAAGAGGATACCAATACTTACAGCCCTAGAGATTGAAAAGAGAATGCTGCCAGTATTGATGAGATAATTCTTCATAGTGACAAGAGCCGATGCCAGTACTGGCTCTGTCTGTCTGGAGAGCACTGCCCGGCAATGCTGAGCAATTGGCTTGCTCTCTCCAGACTGGGAAGGACGTCTCTGTGGGACTTGGTCACCTGAGCATGCTCCCCTTGTCTAGCATGTCCACATTGACATTCTAAACCCTGGGGAAAGGTCATCTGCCTCCACCAGCTTCACCCAAGACTCTGACTTAAACTTGATCAGTCATAGAACACTCGCCAGATGAAACTGTGAGCGTCTGCACCAGACTGGGCTCACAGAATTCCTGCACTCAACCAGCAGAGGTCAGCTGCCAAGAATAACCAAGCCTGGGCTTGGAGAGCTCAAGACAGCTGATGGCTTTTCCAGACATATTATCTCGTGTGTTTTCTACTAGAAGTAATTGAGACTAAGGTGAATAAATCAGAGTGTATTGGGACTTCCCAGTGGCTAAGACTCTGCGCTCCCAATGCAGGGGGCCATGTTCAATCCCTGGTAGAAGAGCTAGATCCAAGAGGCACAGCTAATGTTCGTGCATACCACAATGCAGATAGAGGAGCCAAGTTCTGCTGCTAAGACCTGGCTCAGCCAAACGAACGAAAGTAAAGCAATCTTTTAAAAAANCAGATTTCTCAAGAGGCAGTCAGGTAAAGATTAGATATTGTAATGTTTAGGGTAACTTTTATCCTCATATACTCAAGAATACTATAAGAAAATGCTAGGTAATCAGCAGGTATACTTGAATTAGAAGAAAAATTTATGAGTTATAGTCAGGCAGATAATCATATTATCTGTATTTCTGGTGGGATACCTTTACTATGTACATGTTTCTTTGTGAATAATTTTGAGTAGAGCAAATTTTTTTGATTGCTATTTTGAGTATTGTTAATTTTTAAAGTACTGTTACTATTTAATTATGAGGTTATTTTTTCTTTCATCCTATCATTCCCAAAGATTTGCTCTTAAAGAGGGGGTGCTATTTTTTCTGCTGAAATGCACTTTCAACTTTGTAATGTCTATTAGTGGTAAAACAGAATTCATTCCCACTTACCAGGCTTACATCAAACCACAGAAATTTAGAGCTGAAGGAAATACAGTATACCAGAATGCATTATGCATGCACTCAGCCTCATATCTCAGAAGGAAGACTTTCTACCATGAGTGGTTGCTTGCACAAGTTAGAAATAGAATTAGAATCATCCTACAATCATCATGTCTCTGCAAAACTGGTTGGGACAGGAAAGAATCTAATTCCTTGGACTGTTCATCCTAATCAGTTATGATCAAAGTTATGATCAAAGTATCAACTCCTCCTCCAATAAAATGAGTTACTGTACATACTCAACATGTGTCCCCAAAATATCAAATTTAATTCAACAGCTCTTTATGAATTTTAAAATTAGTTCCCCATGCTCTATAATTAATTCTACATTTATTATACAGATTTATGATAGTAATAACACTTCACATTCATATACTACTTGTCAGTGTGCAGAGCACTTGAACATATGTTATCTCATTTGGTTTTTACAGTTCTGCGAGGCAGCTGCTATGATTAGATTCGTTTTACAGATGGGGAGATGGTGCTTCCAAAGGATTAAATGACTCGCCTACGGTCACTGGATACAACTGGAAATTAAACTCAGTTTTGGCTCCCTGGTTCACAGGTGTTCATTCTGCAGCCACAAGCCAACACGTGTAGGAAAAACTAGGGAGTGAGAGACTTATTGCCATTCGGTCCTTTGACAATCTAGGCAATAGTCAGCGAGTGAACAGTGAACTCACAGAAACAGAAGATTCAGCCTTCTGGAAAACACCGAAGGAGCTGGCAGCTTTTACCATCCCTCTGAAGGACCTCACAAAAGCTTTAAATGACCAAATTAATTACACATCCATGTACTGATTCACTGATTTATCAAGAATTTATTGAGCTCTGACCAGGTATCAGTTGCCCAAACAGATGCCTAAATGGGGCATGAATTCTGCTCTTGGGAAGCTTGCCTTCTGACACACATCAAAGTAAGAGATTGCAGTGTGAACAGGGCTTGGGGATGCCATGGAGGGGTGAGTTCTGATGGAGGCGGGTAGGTTGGTGCCATCTGCTTAGCCTTAAAGGATGACACAGAAGTGCATCAGATGCCTAAATGGGGCATGAATTCTGCTCTTGGGAAGCTTGCCTTCTGACACACATCAAAGTAAGAGATTGCAGTGTGAACAGGGCTTGGGGATGCCATGGAGGGGTGAGTTCTGATGGAGGCGGGTAGGTTGGTGCCATCTGCTTAGCCTTAAAGGATGACACAGAAGTGCATGATGGGCAGTCCAACCAGGCAGGACAACATGAGCGCGAGGGAAGGTAGGAGGCATGGAAACGAGTGTTGTTGTTTTAAATCTTAACTAATCCACTTATTTCAGGCTGTGCTGGGTCTCCATTGCCGTGAGGGCTTTTCTCTCGCTGTGGTGGCTTTGCNAGGATGACACAGAAGTGCGTGATGGGCAGTCCAACCAGGCAGGACAACATGAGCGCGACGGAAGGTAGGAGGCATGGAAACGAGTGTTGTTGTTTTAAATCTTAACTGATCCACTTATTTCAGGCTGTGCTGGGTCTCCATTGCCGTGAGGGCTTTTCTCTCGCTGTGGTGGCTTTGCTTGTTGCAGAGCACGTGGTCCAGGGGTGCGGGCTTCGGTAGGCATGGCCGTGGACTCAGCGGTTAGGGCTCCCAGGCTCTAAGCACAGGCTCAGCAGTCCTAGCGCACACAGGCTAGGCTGCCCCGAGCCACGTGGGATCTTTCCAGACCAGGGATCGCACCCATGTCTCCTGCATTGGCAGCAGATCCCTACCCACTGGATCATCAGGAAAGCCTGGAAATGCATGTTTAAGAGCTGTGTGGAGAGCTTCATTCTTCTCATTCTTCTGTGACTGGAGAATTTGCTCTGTCGCTTGTAAGATGCATAAACAATAAAAAACACACTGGACCAGATTGGATTTTCTCCTCCAATTATTAATATAGTAATGTTGTTTATTATTGTGACATAAACCTCATATAAACCCCAAAATACATACATGATATACTCTGAGATTTGTCAGAGGACATGCATATAACTTGGGGAGGAAAGATATAATTTTTATCTTTTATACCTAAATAATTTTTTGAGATGTTTGTTTTCCTTCCCTCTGATTTAAGCAGATTTCATTTTTAAATAATTATCTCAGGGTAGGTATGTAACAATGCAGAAAGCAGAGGTAGATTGTATCTCTTTGGTTCAGTTCAGTTCAGTCGCTCAGTCGTGTCCGACTCTTTGTGACCCCATGAACCGCAGCGTGCCAGGCCTCTCTGTCCATCACCAACTCCCGGAGTCCACCCAAACCCGTGTACGTTGAGTCGGTGATGCCATCCAACCATCTCATCCTCTGTCGTCCCCTTCTCCTCTTGCCTTCAATCTTTCCCAGGATCAGGGTCTTTTCCAATGAGTCAACTCTTCACATTAGGTGGCCAAAGTATTGGAATTTCACCTTCAACATCAGTCCTTCTAATGAACACCCAGAACTGATCTCCTTTACGATGGACTTGGACCTTTCCTTGCAGTCCAAGGGACTCTCAAGAGTCTTCCCCAGCACCAATTCTTTGGTGCTCAGCTTTCTTTATAGTCTAACTCTCACATCCATACATGACCACTGGAAAAACCATGGCCTTGACTAGACGGACCTTTGCTAGCAAAGTAATGTCTCTGCTTTTGAATATGCTATCTAGGTTGGTCATAACTTTCCTCCCAAGGAGTAAGCGTCTTTTAATTTCATGGCTGCAATCACCATCTGCAGTGATTTTGGAGCCTCCCAAAATAAAGTCTGTCACTGTTTCCACTGTTTCCCCATCTATTTCCCATGAAGTGATGGGACCAGATGCCACGATCTTAGTTTTCTGAATGTTGGGCTTTAAGCCAACTTTTTCACTCTCCTCTTTCACTTTCATCAAGAGGCTCTTTAGTAGTTCTTCACTTTCTGCCATAAGGGTGGTGTCATCTGCATATCTGAGGTTATTGATATTTCTCCCGGCAATCTTGATTCCAGCTTGTGTTTCTTCCAGTCCAGCGTTTCTCATGATGTACTCTGCATATAAGTTAAGTAAGCAGGGTGACAATATACAGCCTTGACGGACTCCTTTTCCTATTTGGAACCAGTCTGTTGTTCCATGTCCAGTTCTAACTGTTGCTTCCTGACCTGCATACAGATTTCTCAAGAGGCAGGTCAGGTGGTCTGGTATTCCCATCTCTCTCAGAATTTTCCACAGTTTATTGTGATCCACACAGTCAAAGGCTTTGGCATAGTCAATAAAGCAGAAATAGATGTTTTTCTGGAACTCTCTTGCTTTTTCCATGATCCAGCGGATGTTGCCAATTTGATCTCTGGTTCCTCTGCCTTTTCTAAAATCAGCTTGAACATCAGGAAGTTCATGGTTCGCATATTGCTGAAGCCTGACTTGGAGAATTTTGAGCATTACTTTACTAGAAGGTGAGATGAGTGCAATTTTGTGGTAGTCTGAGCATTCTTTGGCATTGCCTTTCTTTGGGATTGGAATGAAAACTGACCTTTTCCATTCTTGTGGCCACTGCTGAGTTTTCCAAATTTGCCGGCATATTGAGTGCAGCACTTTCACAGCATCATTTTTCAGGATTTGAAATAGCTCCACTGAAATTCCATCACCTCCACTAGCTTTGTTCTTAGTGATGCTTTCTAAGGCCCACTTGACTTCACATTCCAGGATGTCTGGCTCTAGATTACTCTATGCTAACTGCACATTCTACTCCCACATATATGGTCCTTTGTTAAACCCATTCAGGACTCACTTTTTAAAAAAATTCATCCATTTGTCTAAACCAATGGTTCTCAACAGGAGTGGTTTTTGGCACCCAGGAGACATCTGACAATGTCTGCTGACATTCTTGTTGTCACAGCTGGTGGATGGGGGAGGATGCTACTGGCACTCTATGGACAGAGGACAGAGATGCAGGTAAGCATTCAGCAATGCAAGGGACACCCCAAATCATCAAAGCATTATTCCAGTAGTGCTGGAAACCCCAATCAAACTCAAGCACCAGTAAAAATAAGCAGAGAGAACAAGTACTTTGAGTCTTCTTAGCTGCTGTTGCTGTTCAGTTGCTCAGTCGTGTCCAACTCTTTGCTACCCCATGGACTGCAGCACACCAGGCTTCCCTGTCCTTCACCATCTCCCGGAGCTTGGTCAAACTCAGGTCCATTGAGTCAGTGATGCCATCCAACCATCTCATCCTCTGTTGTGCCCTTTTTCTCCTGCCTTCAGTCTTTCCCAGCATCAGGGTCTTTTCTAATGAGTCAGATTTTCACATCAGATATGCCAATGTACTGAAGCTTCAGCTTCAGCATCAGACCTTCCAATGAGTATTCAGGGTTGATTTCCTTTAAGACTGACTGGCTTGATCTCCTTGAAGTCCAAGAGATTCTAAATAGTCTTCTCCAGCACCACAGTTCAAAAGCTGTCATAGAGACCTATTTAATTCTTAGATGCATGCATATATTACTAATTTATTTGCTTTGTCATTGGTTGTCAGTGCCTTTGATTATACATATTGTATCTTATTATATAAAAATATGTGTTGTAACTCACTGTCAGTATCTGGACATCTATTGACAAAAACATTTGCCAATACTGATTTTCTCATTTATGTCCTTCTGTATTACATTTCTGACTTCTAGTCTTGAAGCATAACAATCCCTTAATGATGAAAGCACAAAGTCCTAACCACTGAACTAACCCTAACCCTTAACATTCTTTCTAAAATGGAATCATTTATCCAGCTTCTTTTATCCTCCATCACAATCTGAGCATCTTACCTAGGAAAGATTACAGACATGTTCATTGGTGCACACAACTGTCTGGCCCACAAGAGTCAGAAACCCACCATCATGATGCTACAATTAAACTATTTCCTCTGGGTTTACACATTTACTGATTCCAGGCATGACAGAGAATTCAAATTCAAGGAGGGTAAATAACAAATCTCTGGGAACATTTGCTCCCATCATTTCTTCCACCAACTCTTGTTATTTCAGAATCTACCAATCTCATCTCCCTTTCCTTTTTAGAATATTCTCTGAATTGTCTTCAATCAGCTCTCTCTTTTCAGAACTCTAAATGTATAGTCTCTCTTCCCCTCAGATGGTGCTTAATCAAATACACTTTGTGATGGCGCTCACATTTCAGTTTGCCTAGTTATTAAATTAAATATTTATTTTCTCTCCAACTAGAGAAGCTTATGGCGGGGGGTGGTGGGGGAGACCATGCCTATTTCTCATTAAAATTTCTCATTAAATCCCTGGAGGATCAAATCTAGGGCCTAAACCAATAGTCATCCAATAAACAGTGATTTCATGAACAAAATATAGATCATGCATAGGTATGTTTGAGACTACAAGAACATATTGTTTTATGTCCTCTGTCTCTTAATTCAGTCATCATGAATGGAAGGAAAAACATCTTGTCTCCCTGAGAAAATCTTTGCTATAATAAAAATACTAGGGAAGCTTGGCCAAAGTTCACATGACTAAATCATGGCCAAAAAGAAACTTGATCTGAGCCCTTTGGTGACATGCTCAGTGTAGGAAATGTGAATGAGCTTAATGATTACTGATGGCTGTTAAAAATTAAGGCTTTAAAAAGTATCTGAATACTAAAGCTGCACATACCTGGACGTAATGGTGATACCTTTCTGAACAAATTTCTGTTTCTAATATTTTCCTTCTAACGGACTTCAGGGCAAATAAGGCAATGAAGCCAACCGAAAAAAGGACAGGAAAGAGATTTTCCACATACCCATTGTCTGCTTTCCTTTTAGAAACATCCTTGATCCTCAGACTAAGGACTTGCCCCAAAGTAAATTGAGTTAAAATACATGGAAACCTCATTTCTATGAAGTTTCATAGTAAAATGGATATGTCTAGGATTCTATACACAAAATAATATGTCTAGTATTATTAACAGTTTCTGTAACTTTCTTTAAAAGTTTCTCTTTTATCAGTACAAGCATATTCTATTTTGGCTTCCCCGGTGGCTCAGTGGTAAAGAATATGCCTGCAATGCAGGAAACTTGGGTTTGATCCCTGGATCAGGAAGTTCCCTCTGGAGAAGGAAATGACAACCCACTCCAGTATTCTTGCTGAGAAACCCCATGAACAGAGGATCTTGGTGGGCTACAGTCTATGGTGTTGCATCCAACTGAGCAACTAAGCACTCACACATGAATATCCTATTTACAGCAGCCCTGGTATAGTGCTGATTTATTACACACTATTTGCCTCGACATTATTTTTCTGAGCCAAAAATGAAAAAAAAAAAAAAAAAAAAGTCATACGGACTTCCCTCGTGGTCCAGTGGTTAAGAATCTACTTGCCAAAGTAGGGGACGTGGGTTGGATCTCTAGTCTGGGAAGATTACACATGCTGAGGGGCAACTAAGCCCATGTGCTGAAACTACAGAAGCCCTTTCACCCTACAGCCCATGCTCCGCAACAAAAGAGGCCACTGCATTGAGAAGCCCACACACTGCAACTAGGGAAAGCCCGCTTGCAGCAACAGAGACCCAGCACGGCCAAAAATAAATAATTAAGTAAATTAAAAATGGAACGAAAAAGACATGATATGGAGCATTACATCGTGAAGGAAAATATAACAGACCCTACAGTCCACCGCTACAGCAACCAGTGTGAGCCACTCTCCTGAACTGAGTTGAGATGTACTGAAATAAGTACCCCTCCTCTGATGTGCCTTCTCTGTTGCCAT
Source organism: Oreotragus oreotragus (assembly GCA_006410675.1). Classification (NCBI taxonomy): domain Eukaryota; kingdom Metazoa; phylum Chordata; class Mammalia; order Artiodactyla; family Bovidae; genus Oreotragus; species Oreotragus oreotragus. The sequence goes on from SJYX01020787.1 coordinate 95,055, forward strand.
TACTGGTTATCTGTTTTTAACCACTGGCTGACAAAATGAGTGATTGACAGTGCTGGACCTGCAGTAAAAGGAACACTATCAGCCTAAATGTTAAAATGCAGATTTTAGTGAGACAAGAGCTAGCAAGGAAAAAGTCAAGGAAATCTAAGCTGCAGAGTCACGAGCCACTAGGCATTGATGGAAGAAGCTGTTTGACTTTGTGAAGGGCTTCAGAAACAGCACCGCAGCCTTGAAGGCTGACCTGTGCTGGAGGACACACTGGCCACAGGCCAGGAGTGACTTCAGAGGAGAGGAGCAATTGCCCATGCACAACAAGGACTGGGATGCTCAGGAAGCAGTGATCACCACGGTTCAGTTAGAGCCTTCACTTCCACCAGAGAGTCTCTCATTCCACAGGGCAAATTAAGAAAATGGGAACATTGCGCTTATGTTGAGTCGTTCAGTCGTGTCAGACTCTTTGTGACCCCATGGACTGTAGGTCTCCAGCCTCTACTGTTCATGGGATTTTTCCAGGCAAGAATACTGGGGCAGGTTGCCATTTCCTCCTCCAGGGGATCTTCCCAACCCAGGGATTGAACTCACATCTCCAGTGTCTCCTGCATTGGTAGGCAGATTCTTTTCCACTGAGCCACCTGGGACGCTCATAGGAACCTTACTTAAATATTTAAATGTCTTCAAATTTAAATGCAAGCATCTTTGTTCCCATGTTCATCTGTTCCTCTAATAATCATTGTGTCCTTTTTGAAGCATGGAGGTTAAGAAAGCAACGAGACAAAGAATCTACTACTGGTAAGAAGCTCACAGTTCTACCCATGGGGACAGGGTACTGGATTTTCTCCTCCGCCCTCCGGATCCACATTCCACCTTCCCTGACGCTGTCCAGAGCCCCTGGAGGCTGACTTTTACGCACAGATGGGGAGCGGCCATCCCCCAGAGCCGCAGGTAGAGCCAGATTCCAGTAGCCATTCCCTTCCAATGCTCCCTCAGGCCAGGGCTGGTAGTGGCTCCTACTCTTGTAGCTTGGGAGTGCTTCACCAGCCACTCTTGGTTCTTCCTTCACTGAACTCTCTTTCATTTATTTGCTGTATGCTGATGCAGAGAGGCAAGCTGGGCAACAAGTGAAAGTCACAGAGTCAAATGTGCAATGAAGGCTCACAGGAAGGAGTCATCAGTCCTACCTGGGGAGGTCTGGGGAGGCTGTGGTTTATGAAGTCCTGCTCCTATTTACCTTTTCAAATGCACATTAAAGTTTCCCTAGGAAGATAAACTCAGTCATGTTATTTTCCAGCAACTACAGTGGAAACGCCTAATGACAACACTGGAAAGAGAGTTCCGTGGCCATGTGACTAACTCCATAATGAAGTTCCATTTACCTAAAAAACAGCACTTTATTTAATTTATTCTGATGCATCTTAAGGTTATATGAGATACAGGGCAAGGGAAGCTATTTTTAAGATCTACTTTCTAGTTGAATAATAACAAAAATAAAGTAATTATTCTCACTAATTACATATAGTATAATAGTAATTATGAAATGACACATATAGATATTATGTATAGTAATTGCTTACCATATAACCATGGAAATAGTACTGTTTTTCAGCAGAGGACACTGAGGATTATAAAGAATCAATGACTCATTCAAAGTCAGACAACTAGTTAGTGGCAGAATGGGGGTTCCAAGTGCATGTACCTCCATTCAAAGCCCTTATGCTCCTCAATAAAAATTTTTCTCAGGTCATATATTGGTTAAGGTAACATTCAGTGCTATAACAGGCCAATTCCCAAATCTCAGTGAATATCCACACTGGAAGTTTTTCTCCCACTCATCTCAAGTCCAGCTGGTTTATGTGAGAAGGGTCTACTCTACAGACAGTCAAGGATGAAGGCAGATGGAAGGCCTGACATCTTCAACATCTACTTCCAGAGTTTCCCTGAGTGGTGAAGTCCAGTCAGCAGAAGGGGAAGTGAGAGAGAAGGAAGAGTTTTATAGATTGGGCCAGGAAGTCCCAGACATAAATTCTACCTGTATATGTTCCATTTCCCTGCTGGCAAATCCTTGCATGGTTGGGAAATGGAATCTAGTTGAGTGTATGGAAGGAAAGCGAAAGAATTTGATGGATGGCTAGGCACATTTTGGGCTTCCCTGGTAGCTCAGACAGTAAAGCATCTGCCTGCAATCCAGGAGACCTGGGTTCCATCCCTGAGTCTGGAAGATCCCCTGGAGAAGGAAATGGCAACCCACTCCAGTATTCTGGCTTAGGAAATCCCATGGACAGAGGAGCCTGGTGAGCTATAGTCCATGGGGTCACAAAGAGTCAGACACGACTGAGTGACTAACACTTAGGCACACTTTGCTTCAGATCATAACTACACACCTGCATAGAAGTGTTCTCAGGTAACAGGAAGCTCTGAGTCTGATGACTTTAAAATTCAGCTGAAGATCAAGTGAATTCCAAACATTTAGTTCTCACCATAAATGTTACATCAAGTCAGGATCCTATCAGGAGAACAAAAACACTTTAGGTCTTTCAAACAGTGAAAATTTAATACAATGAATTTATAAAAGGACTTGAGAGGCCAAACAGGGGGTAGTGAGAATTTAGATATGGAAGTCAGTATCACCCCCAAGACAAGGATGTCAGTAGGAAGAGACAGTGTCAGAGCACTGAAGCTAGGGCTTTCCAGAGCAAGATGCCCAAAATGAGTGAAAGTCACTCAGTCATGTCGGCTCTGTACAGTCCACGGAATTCTCCAGGCCAGAATACTGGAGTGGGTAGCCTTTCCCTTCTCCAGGGGATCTTCCCAACCCAGGGATCAAACCCAGGTCTCCCCCATTGCAGGCGGATTCTTTACCAGCTGAGCCACCAGGGAGGCCAAGATGCCCAAAGGAGAGGGACTAATGGGCCGGGGGAGATATGCAACTGCCTTGGAGACTCCACCAGGGACAGAGAGAGACTAAGAGAGAGAGAGAGAGATCAACCCAGGGATCAAACCCAGGTCTCCCCCATTGCAGGCGGATTCTTTACCAGCTGAGCCACCAGGGAGGCCAAGATGCCCAAAGGAGAGGGACTAATGGGCCGGGGGAGATATGCAACTGCCTTGGAGACTCCACCAGGGACAGAGAGAGACTAAGAGAGAGAGAGAGAGACATGGAGCAAGGTAAGGAGGGAGAAAAAGAAGGAAGAAGAGAGAAGGGATGCCCAGACACAGAGAAAAAGGCTCTGACTTCTCTCCTCTTTGTCTCAAACCTCTTCTTGCCTCCCTTTCAGCTGACTGGTCAAGAAACCAGTCAACAAGAGAGCTTGAGAAACGTAGGCCCCTATGAGACAGAACAGATCAGGAAGACAGCAGAGAATGAATCTAACGGCAAATAGGCAAACGATCAACAATAATTTCTTATCTAGCTTGTTTAGTGGCTCAGATAGTGAAAAATCTGCCTGCAATGCAGGAGACCTGTGTTCGATTCCTGGGTCGGGAAGATCTCCTGGAGAAGGGAATGGCAAGCCACTCCAGTATTCTTGTCTGGAGAATTGCATGTGGACTTCTCCTGGCTGACTACAGTCCATGGCATTGCAAACAGTCAGACATGACTGAGCATCCAGCCCTTCAGGGCTTCCCAGGTGGTGCTAGTGGTAAAGAATTAACCTGCCAATGCAGGAGACATGAGAGGCACAGGTTTGATCCCTGGGTTGGAAAGATCCCCTAGAAGAGGGCTTGGAAACTCACTGCAGTATTCTTCCTGGAGACTCCCATGGACAGAGGTGCCTGGCTGGCTAGAGTCCATAGGGTTTCAAAGAGGTGGACACAATTGAAGCAGCTTGGCACAGCACACACGGTCCAGTTTACTCTTTAAATGTAATAGCAGGGACTTCCCGTGTGGTCCAGTAGTTAAGACTCTGTACTCCTAATGCAAGGGTGCAGCGTTTTATCCCGTCAGGGAACTAGATCCTGAATGCTGCAACTAAAGATCCAGCACAGTCAAATAAATTTTTTTTGAAAAAGCTAATAGATGTACTAAAATTGTTAAGTTATATCTATATAAATGAGGCAATATGAAGAACCTGTTAAAGCAAACTGCCAATACTTATGGATTTTATTAGTCCTAATATCTCTGTTGTGTTATACCTCAAAGTCACACAGAAAGTCATCAGTTCCGTTCAGTTCAGTCACTCAATCGTGTCCAACTCTTTGCGACCCCATGAATCGCAGCAAGCCAGGCCTCCCTGTCCATCACCAACTCCCGGAGTTCACTCAGACTCACATCCATCGAGTCCGTGATGCCATCCAGCCATCTCATCCTCGGTCGTCCCCTTCTCCTCCTGCCCACAATCCCTCCCAGCATCAGAGTCTTTTCCAATGAGTCAACTCTTCGCATGAGATGCCCAAAGTACTAGAGTTTCAGCTTTAGCATCATTCCCTCCAAAGAAATCCTAGGGCTGATCTCCTTCAGAATGGACTGGTTGGATCTCTTTGCAGTCCAAGGGACTCTCAAGAGTCTTCTCCAACACCACAGTTCAAAAGCATCAATTCTTCAGCGCTCAGCTTTCTTCACAGTCCAACTCTCAAATCCATACATGACTACTAGAAAAACCATAGCCTTGACTAGACGGACCTTAGTCGGCAAAGTAACGTCTCTGCTTTTGAATATACTATCTAGGTTATACAGAGTGAAGTAAGTGAGAAAGANAAAGCATCAATTCTTTGGCGCTCAGCTTTCTTCACAGTCCAACTTTCACATCCATACATGACCACAGGAAAAACCATAGCCTTGACGAGGCGGACCTTAGTCGGCAAGGTAATGTCTCTGCTTTTGAATATACTATCCAGTTTGGTCATAACTTTTCTTCCAAGGAGTAAGCATCTTTTAATTTCATGGCTGCAGTCACCATCTGCAGTGATTTTGGAGCCCCCAAAAATAAAGTCTGACACTGTTTCCACTGTTTTCCCATCTATTTCCCATGAAGTGATGGGACCGGATGCCATGATCTTCGTTTTCTGAATGTTGAGCTTTAAACCAACTTTTTCGCTCTCCTCCTTCACTTTCATCAAGAGGCTTTTTAGCTCCTCCTCATTTTCTGCCATAAGGGTGGTGTCATCAGCGTATCTGAGGTTATTGATATTTCTCCTGGCAATCTTGATTCCAGCTTGTGTTTCTTCCAGTCCAGTGTTTCTCATGATGTACTCTGCATATAACTTAAATAAGCAAGGAGACAATATACAGCCTTGACGTACTCCTTTTCCTATTTGGAACCAGTCTGTTGTTCCATGTCCAGTTTTAACTGTTGCTTCCTGACTGGGGGAGGGAAAATAGGTGACTGCTAAATTAGTACAGGGCTTGTTTGTTTGTTTTTGGTGCAATGAAAAAGTTCTGAAAGTTGAGAGAGATGGTAGTTGTATAACACTGTGAATACACTGAATGCCACTGAATTGTACACTTTAAAATGATTGTGTTATGTGAATTTCACCTTAATTTCTAAAAGACATTAAAAATGACCCTTTTCTGTTCTGATTTTAATCTTCTCTGGAAACTATATCCTTACTCTATACAGGCAATTCTCACCTTATGTGGTACTGGCGTGAATTTCAGTTACCACAGTTAAGTTCAATTGTACCAGTCCTCCAATAAAAAGGCTCAAATTTCAGTTACGATTGTATACTCATTGCATGGAGTACAAACTTCACATCTAACTCTTCAGTCCACAGATCACTATGCAAATAATAGCCAAGCATCATAATCAGTGGCCAATCACATCACTTCTTTCAAAGTCTGCCAGGGATTGGCCACTCCATACCTGATATTCAGTTCCAGCACATACAGGAAAGCATATAATTGTGTTGTTTCCCAGTGATAAATTCATATACCACTTTATAAAAATGGATAATTGAAAGAGAGAACTGGTCAACAAATATAAAAATACAAAGAAATGAAACATAGCAACTTCAAAAGTGAAATTTTGATCCATCATAAACAAGTTATAGAAGAAATAGCTGACCATGGATTGTTGACAGAGAAACCATTCGTGAGACTAAGGATACACAGCCAAAGGAACTTAGTGAAGGTGAACTTATCAACATAAATGATGAAAGTGGTTTTGACAAAAAGGATGAAGATGTCCCAGAGGAAGTAATGCTGGCAAACAACTTCAACATTAAAGAGACTCTCAAATATTTTGTGACTCTGAAAGCATGAAGAATAAAATGTTGGAAATTAGAAAATCAGAACTTATAAAGGAGTATGACAATATGTCATGCATAGAAAAAGTGTTCAGTCCCTATCATAAACTATAGGTAAGAAAATAACAGGTACTGTTAAAAACCACTTTTGATAGGTACTTTTTTTACAAAAATAATAATGTATTTTAATTTTTAGTGTTTCTAATGTCTTTGATTACAGTGTATTAAATAGTTTCAATGTTTTAATTTCCCTATATATTTATAATTGAAAACAACAATTTTTATTCTTCTGACAATTTTTTAAAAGTCACTGGACAGTTGTAATTTTCCCACTGATTATTAGTTCACTTTGCATGGTTTCAACTTGCACATTCATTTTTATGAACCTACACTACTATGTAAAACTAAAACAGCCTGTACCCTATTCTTTATATATTCCATTTCTCAGTCAAATACTCAAATTAACACCAGTTTAAAATATTTCTGTATCTCCTAGCAGTATCTCTGCCACATGATACTGGCTTAAGAAATTTTACTTCTACCACTCCCTCCCTACCCAGTGACTTTGATCGGTGTTTCCTTACCCTATAATTTCTTCCTCTTACAAATTTAAATTTGTCTTCCTTCATGAAGACCTTGTCTGGTTTCCTGCTCCTCAAATTAAGGTGATCCCTCCGTCCTTTGAAGTTTCTGCCTAGTTTAACAAAAGATATTTTAAAATTTGCAAAAAGCACCTCTTAATATACCTTTAAGTCATATATGTCTGTGCTTTTGTTTGGGTTTTCTTTTTGTCTGTTTTTGCAAATAGAGAATTGTGTAGTTACAATGGCATGTGGTTGAACATGTGCCTATAAAAATCAAGGCAAAATGGACAAAAGAGGGAAAAATTAGAAGTTCTCTTTCTTTTCTTTTCTTTTTAATAAATATAAAAGTTACAAAGCAAAATTTTCCTGGAAAAGAGTTAACATATGATTATGGCTTTTTATTTGAGTATTTATAGAATATTGGATACCCATAAAACATTTATGTTAGTAACAAAGTCTGTGTGAGTTTTATTCCTCAAGGATGTGGGGAAAGACAACATTGTGCCCTGCAAGTATTTCAGCAGGCACTCCAAGCAACCTCACAATTGGTGTATTCAATTGCACTTTTATACATTGTCCTTGAATAAATAGTTACTTGGCTCTGAAATTTCTTGAATTGACAGCTCTTTGTGGAAGACCTCACAAGACTTTCAATAAAGACAACTAAAAAGCAATTGATTTTCTCCCTGGTTGGAGTATGTATTCAAAAGAGTGGTAAACAATACCCACCATGTTCTCCCTTAAGAATGCATCCTTTGATTTATACTTTGAAAAAAATATACATATAAGTCAATATTTGTGTTCTTTGTATAATAACCACATGCAGAGTTTTCTGGGACAGTAATAAAATATAGCTACTGTTGTTGAAGATTGGGACAAATGGTTTTTTCTTCACTCTCTCTCATTCTACTTGACTTATTTGAAGTAAGTTCTAGTTGATACATGCTTGGATCAATTTCAGCTCATATCACACACAACATGCTACATTACACTGCCTGGCCCTCTACATCCACTGCCACCCCATCCATGAAAGTAGACACATCAGCAGCCATATTTTTTATAACCCAAACCCCTTGGCCATGGTTGATTGGCCCAAGAATGTGCACCTGCCTCAATCTCAACCTAACAGACACCCTTCTGTCATAAATTGAATTTAGAACTGAAAGGACATCATTTTAAGAGTGTCTGGATCTGTGAGATGTATACTAAGAAACATGAGACAGAGATTTTACTTGTCATGCAGAAGAAATCAGCGTTCAGGAAGAAAAGGAAAAGGTTTTCTAGTCCTTAGTTTCAACTCCTTCCTAATCCCCAGATCCTTCCCACAACTGGATTCCATGATACATCCTTGTATCTGTAATGTATTCTTCTTGCAAACCTAAGCTTACCAGAATTTCTTTATGCTACCTGAGTCTGTAATTCATAACAAAAACAAGAATATTCTAATATGGTTCTGTACGGAAAATTTATCCCTGAAACAGAAATGATGATGACAGTTCAGTTCAGTCACTCAGTCATGTCTGACTCTTTGCGACTCCATGAAACATAGCACACCAGGGCTCCCTGGCCATCACCAACTCCCAGAGTCCACTCAAGCCCATGTCCATCAAGTCAGCAATGCCATCCAACCATCTCATTCTCCATTGTTCCCTTCTGCTCTTGTCCTCAATCTAGAACTGGGGTCTTTTCAAATGAGTCAGCTCTTCTCATCAGGTGGCCAAAGTACTGGAGTTTCAGCTTCAACATCAGTGCCTCCAATGAACACCCAGGACTGATCTCCTTTAGGATGGACTGGTTGGATCTCCTTGCAGTCCAAGGGACTCTCAAGAGTTTTCTCCAACACCACAGTTCAAAAGCATCAATTCTTTGGCACTTAGCCTTCTTTATAGTCCAGCTCTCACATCCATACATGACCACTGGAAAAACCATAGCCTTGACTAGACGGACCTTGGTTGGCAAAGTAATGTCTCTGCTTTTTGATATGCTATCTAGTTTGGTCATAACATCCCTTCCAAGGAGGAAGTGTGTTTTAATTTCATGGCTGCAATCACCATCTGCAGTGATTTTGGAGCCCAGAAAAACAAAGTCAGCCACTGTGTCCACTGTTTCCCCATCTACTGGTCATGAAGTAATGGGACCGGATGCCATGATCTTCATTTTCTGAATGTTGAGCTTTAAGCCAACTTTTTCACGCTCCTCTTTCACTTTCATCAAGAGGCTTTTTAGTTCCTCTTCACTTTCTGCCATAAGGGTGGTGTCATCTGCATCTCTGAGGTTACTGATATTTCTCCCAGCAATCTTGATTCCAGCTTGTGTTTCCNCCCCCAAAATAAAGTTTCCACTGTTTCCCCATCTATTTCCCATGAAGTGATGGGACCGGATGCCATGATCTTCGTTTTCTGGATGTTGAGCTTTAAGCCAACTTTTTCACTCTCCTCTTTCACTTTCACCAGAAGCTTTTTAGTTCCTCTTCACTTTCTGCCATAAGGGTGGTGTCATCTGCATATCTGAGGTTATTGATTTCTCCCAGCAGTTTTGATTCCAGCTTGTGTTTCTTCCAGTCCAGCATTTCTCATGATGTACTCTGCATATAAGTTAAACAAGCAGGGTGACAATATACAGCCTTGACGTACTCCTTTTCCTATTTGGAACCAATCTGTTGTTCCATGTCCAGTTCTAACTGTTGCTTCCTGACCTGCATTCAGATTTCTCAAGAGGCAGTTCAGGTGGTCTGGTATTCCCATCTCTCTCAGAATTTTCCACAGTTTATTGTGATCCACACAGTCCAAGGCTTTGGCATAGTCAATAAAGCAGAAATAGATGTTTTTCTGGAACTCTCTTGCTTTTTCCAAGATCCAGCTGAAACTTAAAAACCACCAATTCCAAACAGCCAACAAGGATTTTCCAGGTAAAGCAAACACTTAGGCTAGAGACAATCAAATAACATTCTTGCTTTGCTACTTTATCTTCTCTACAAGTCTTTCTTAGCTTTTGCTAGTGAAGTGTCCCAAAGACTTTCAGTCTGGCACTGCCTGACCCATAAATGTGTATGCTCAAATACATTCTTGAAATGTAAAGTGCCTCAATTCATTTTTGAACAGTTCAAAGTTTTTCTGGGATAGAATTTTTTTTTTTTTTTTTTTTTAACTATATTGCCCCAACACCAGCTCTTGACACAGGGTAAGGGATCCCTGGAAGAAGAGAAGAAAGGCATAGCTTTCTCAACAAAAGTGAAGTCATTTTTGGCCTAAGTCATTCTGTGATCAAATCTTGGCTACAATGTTTATCCTTGAACAGGTCTCAGCAATTAATGGTCTTAAGGGAATAAAAGAGTGTGGAAACATTGCCTGTTATCAGGCAAGTGAAGTAGCAATAGCAAAGACAATGTATCAATTGTAAAGACTCCTATTTCTGTTTCAATGGTAAAGATTAGCCAGTGGCACCCCACTCCAGCACTCTTGCCTGGAAAATCCCACGGACAGAGGAGCCTGGTGGGCCGCAGTCCACGGGGTCGCTAAGAGTCGGACATGACTGAGTGACTTCACTTTCACTTTTCACTTTCATGCATTGGAGAAGGAAATGGCAACCCATTCCGGTGTTCTTGCCTGGAGAATCCCAGGGACGGGGGAGCCTGGTGGGCTGCCGTCTAATGGGTCGCTAAGAGTCGGACATGACTGAAGCGACTTGGCAGAAGCTGAGGCTGTCTCTTATACACATCTGGAGAATGAAATGGCAACCCACTCCGGTGTTCTTGCCTGGAGAATCCCAGGGACGGGGGAGCCTGGTGGGTTGCCGTCTATGGGGTCGCTAAGAGTCGGACATGACTGAAGCGACTTGGCAGCAGCAGCAGCAGCATGAAGTGCTCAATCACCAGATCAACTGGAACCAATAAGATGAGATTACCTTTTCTGATCCCTGTAACACCAGTCAAGGAAAGCTTGGACTTTGTGATTGCCCAAGCCTCTTTATGAATATCTCTATACCCTTAGCTTAAGCTTAATCCCAGTTTTGCTGTTTTGGGAGGCACTGCTTTGTGAAAGTTCCTGGTGTTCTCCTTATATGCAACAAGTAATAATAAACCCTTCTTCTCCCGGCCTTTGGCTTAGTTGTGTCTTTCGGCCCATCACCCACTAAAAGGTGAATCTAGTTTTTGGGTAACATCTCTCTGCCTGCCTTCTTGGTCCCTTTGGTTGAATTATCTTTGCTGACATTGACTGGGCCAGATTTTTCAAGGTTTGGTCCCTTTCCATCTTTCCAAACTGAGCTTTTGCCAGTACAGGCTCTA